>OX381708.1:6914948-7483047 GCA_947462335.1 Harmothoe impar
TGTGACAAAAAACTTGGACCCTGGAATGCTGGTTGGGTACCCTCCAGAAAGCATTTGCGAAACCAAAAAGAAAATAGTTTGGGGTCCACAAATCTGTTATTTTAATTTGAAACAGCCTCCAGTCCATGTGTAGTACTCACCAGCCCGATCTAAAATATGACAATCTCACACTGTACCATAGAGACTGGGAAGGGGGTTAACATTTCATGAGGCCAAAAGAAAAATGTTTGTCGGTAGGTCGGATTTTTTTAAAATTAAAATTTGTTTAAAACATGAATGTACTCTGCATACCCTACAATTGACCAAAAAAGGTAAAAATACGAAAATGTCTTCAAAATTGCATGAAAAAACATAGGGTCGTCCCTGTTTTGATAGGGGTCGGTCGGGTGACCTAAATCAAACCTTTTTTTTTTACCTGACCCATTTATCTATTGCCAGCTGGTGGAGGGGGCGGCATGATGACAAACATGCCCTTGAAATGTCTCCATGCTGGGGGGGGGGGGGGGGGTCAAAACTAAATATATAAAGTCCATTTAAACTCTGTTCAAAAATACTTTTATTCAAAAACACGGGTCATACTTACAAGAACGTTGTAGTTTGGAGAAAACATGTACTGTAATAGACCCCTAATAGCAACTTGAAGATTACATATACTATACCGGTCAGTGGCGTAGGAAAACAGTCTAGCGTCTTACAGATTGAGAGTGGATAAATTTTATCCTGTTGTAAACTGATCAAATAGTGGCCGCTGGCCGAAGATCGCCGTTCCCTCGTCCGCTTGACGCCTGAAAAGGTGGGGTGCAGGGGGGGCCTGCCCCCCCCCCCCCCCTCTCCGATCACTGAAGAGGGGAGGGGGCTGAATATATTTTGGGCCAAAGTTGGTCAACAGCTGTAATATAAAACATACAATTTCCAATCCTTACCTGTCCGGCATAGGCATAGGGAGAAGTGGGGGCACAGGGGCCTGGGCCTGGGCCCCCAAATCAGACCTAAAGGTGGCTCAAATAGCTTACAACTTTCTATACAATCCAATGTAAGTGTTCATATGATGCATTATGCATAAGGGATGATACTTAACGTTGGTTGGAGTGCCCCCCGGAGTGCCCCCCCCCCCCCTGGCCCCCCAACGATGATTTTCTGCCTACGCCTCTGATACCGATATTCAACGAAATAACAAATATTTATAAAATGTAGTAGTTTAATTGGGCTCGGAAATAGAAATGTGTTGGCTTTCTATAGCCCTATAAGTCCGCCCAAAAAAAAGGGTGTGTGCGCTTAGGCAAAAATATAAGGTGTGTTTCAGGTTACATAGTCTAAAAATCCAGGGTAGTTATAGGCTAGATTTTTAGATTTTTTTCCTAGCCTGTAAAGTACTAAGAAATAGACTCCGAACTTCAGTGCTGACTCCCAGTCTACCGCCTAGAATTGCAGCACCTCAACTCGATTCAAAAATAGCTTCATAATGACCAAAAATAGTGGGTTTTTTTCTTAATTCAATGAACATGTCTAGGGTCGTCCTGTTTTGCTAGGTAGGATCGGGTAACCTGAAACACACCTCATCAGGGGATATGTGCGCTAATTACATTGAACACGGTAAGTTTGTAATGATGCAATGTTGAACAGAAAATGCAATAGCTACAATACTATCAAATGTATGAATGAGTAAAAAGGGTCAGCTTTCAACTACCTGTGTCTACTATACTGTGTCTTGTCTACACTTGTATCTGGGATAGCCTCTGTAAGTTATTTGAATATGAAATGTTGACAACCTCCCCTTCCCCAGCCTTATGTCCTGAGTCATGTCCAAGATTTACCTAAGAAACTGTTACTGCTACAAAATGCAGTTTAAGAGCTATGTAAACTCAGATCTGCATTGCAAAGCTTCTGGTCAAGGTACTGCTTTTTTTGTTTTTGATAAATCATCATTTGAGGTGGTCTAATGAATTCTTTATGCAGTCTTTAACGGTCTAAGGAGTTTAAAAATATATAATTTAATCAGCAGCAACAGTTTAAAGACAATGCACAATGCTCAGTGTAGACAACGCAACTAGTCTCCAGGGCAAACGATGGCAAATCTATCCACGTCGCTACACACATATAAAATCGTACTTGTGGGAATTTACTGTGCGGCAGACGCTGGCTCCCCGTAGTAACACGAAGCAGCACGTAGGGATTTGCCGGCGTTTGCTCTGGAGACTAACAACGCAACATTCTACGAAACTGATACATCTATTTCACCATATCAACATTTAATATTTGACGTTCGATTTTAGCCATAGCCAATGGTCTCACAGTTTATTCACCGTTCAGCGATGTCTGTGGGAGGGACAGCATGACACAGAAGTTGGCTGCTGAATCAAAGGGAAAGTCATCGAATAACCCCTCGATCTCTCTCTTTCTGCCGGTAAAAAATCTTGGGCGGATGTCAGGCAGTGGGCGGAAGCCGGACTGTGAGGCACACCTTGTCTGTGTGGGGGTAAATATGAATTTCTTACAGTATTTCTTAATCTGGCTGGATCCTGTCTCCGACTTAAAGTTGAGTAGATACATAGTGTTTCCCATGCTAAGCACCCTGGACTGGTCACCTAGGCGGAGATCATCAGTTGTGGGAAGCCTACGCGGCAGCCACTGGTTGGTGGATGGTTTGTAGTAGCAGAGCTTTAAGTCCCGATTAAAGCAAGCGAGAACCGCCTCGCCATCCAGCTCCAAGACGACCACCTCGTAGTACACATCGGGTGCTGTAGCCTTTTTTTCCCACTTGTCAGACTGCGGATCAAAGCAATATAATTGCTGTTCATTGTTCTCAACATGATGTAGCCATTCTCCCAGGACGTAAATGCAGCCAGCGAGGGAGACCGTCCGAGGCTCCCACAACATAGCAGGCACTCTGCTGGTCAGGAGGCTCCATGAATCAGTCTGAAAGTCATACTGTTCAATAATACCAGTAGGTACATGGGGGACCTCGCCACGTCTGTCATACCCCCCGAGGGCGTACAGGTGCTTATCATGATAGACCAGGGCACAGTCTTCTCTCGGTATTCCCATGGAGGCCATGGGAGACCAGGTCAATGTTCGGGGATCAAATATAAAGAACTTAGATTCATTTTTGTCATTGTAATCGGAAACAATGATAAAGTTGTTAACCACCACAAAGGGTTGTGCGCACGGCTCGTGATGAGTCTTAGCCTCTGTAAGAGGAGGAGGGTTGGCAGCGTCATGTCGTACCCAGGACTTCTCTTTGTGCAATGAGTAGAGGATTCCTGAGTAGTCTGGTGGCACACCAAGGCACACAGGAACAGCGTCACCCCTGACTTTGGTTTGCTCCGACTCATCCAGTACCTTCTGGTGTGTGGGAAGGTGGTGGTATATAAGCGCTTTCTCCACAAGGTCAAGCCATGGTCCAGCTGAGCCTGAGAACATGTCCATGTCTCGAATGAGGCCAAGTTGTGTTTGGGACAGTAGACAGTAGCGTATACGGGTCATGATGTCATTGATGTGGTCCTTTTTTCCCTCGTAGTCAGCTTGTAGCCGCTCCTTAGCCATGACGAAGAGGTCCCATTCAGACCTTTCCCAAAATTCCATCAGGCTCAAAAACTCTTTGTATGGCATTTTCTCAGGCTTTAAGTCATCAACAATTGCATCAATATGTTTCTTAATAAACTTGCCAGTATGTTCAATCCCATCTTTAATGGCATAGGACTTGAAGAGCGACAGAATATGGAAGCAGTTTTGCTTATCCACTTCATCACAGAGAGACTCAGTGCATGTTTTAACAGCAGCAGGGATCTGGAGATACATGGCACATGCCAGGCGCTCTTCTGTGCTTGCTTTGGTGACGCCAAACTCTCCTGTGTAGATAAACTCAATGATATTGCGTACTGCAAGAGAACTCAGTCCTTCAAGTCTTACATGGTCTGTTTGACTCTCCACCATACCTCCTGTCAGCATGGCCTTGAAGTAGTCACTGACGGAGGCCATGACCACTTTGTGCACCTTGAACTCTTTGTCCTCTACTTGTATGGTGTAATCTAGCAGCAATTCCTCTTTCCAAAGGGTGCAGGCGCCCAGAGCTAGGCCGATCTCTACCAGCTCGGCTGATGGTAGTGACATTCTCTATAGATGGTTGCTGATCCTACTAGAATCCTGCAAAGAAAGAAAAAATCTATATTATTACCAGCTAAATAACACTTGTATACAGTAATGTAAAAATCCTGTCCCTTCATGGGTTCTTTTACATTCCACACATTGGTGCAGTATAAGATCAGCCTTTCTGCACTACTGTCTTTAAGATTAAGGTCTTTGAAATACCTGTCTTAAATAAGCACTGGGGTTCAGTGGTATTGAAATAGTTATTAAGCACCGGGGACTGATCTCGTAGAAGCACCAGTCTTGTATAAGTGCCTGGGGTGCAGTTTTATTGAGGATAATAATCCCTTCAAACATCAGGCAGTGATATCACTAGCAGAAATCGAAGGACAAGTAGAAGAGGAATGAGATTGATTGCTCAGTAGACTATGCTTAAAGCCATATCTAAATATGACTTTAATAATACCATAAAACTTTTGTTATAAGCTGAATTTTATTTTCGCGTATTCGACGTAATAAGCGCACACCCCCTAATAAGCGCACACCCCCCGTTTTTGGTCGATTTTTAGACTACAAAGTACCAAAAAAAATTCAATTTTTTACTCCAATTAAACTGCTAACTACTAAGAGGTGTCCATAATCATTTTTTAAGCGCACTGTGCGCTTATTACGTCGAATACGGTATATGTTGAATGTAAAGCCCGAATTTTTCCTCCCAAACTCACGTTTAGCTTATAACCAAGGTCTTACGGTATGTATCATTTAAAGATGCTGAATATTGTGTCTGTATGCTGCAATACGAGGTTTATCCAACATCATATTTCTAGTTACACTACTGTTACCCACACTGTGCAATGAATGTTTCTGCAAATACTTGAGCAGAAGGTCAAATCGCTTACAGCTTATTTGGATATCCCCACAAACTATTGGTACATGTATACATGCAGTGTAGATACTCAGTTGGTTTACAACAAGGTAGCAAAGTGGTTTGGTGAAATAGAGGAGAAAAATTTGCCATAGAGGACAAATAATGCTCGGAGGCCTAGGGCCAGTAGGGGTAAGGCAACGACTCCTCCAGGGGGGGGGCTGAAAAACTTCTGCACCTGAATTAATCTAGGCTACAAATAGGCCTATGTAGGCCTACCCAGTAGTCAAGTGATCGATAGGGCCTACACAGGGCCTATTTTGCTATCACTATAGGCTGTGTCTCACGAACTTGGGCCAATGTATTTGTCTATGACCGGGTGCCGTCTATGACCGGGTGCCGTCTATGACCGGGTGCCGTCTATGACCGGTTTTCTAAAAAAGTTGTTTGGAGGAATCAAACTTTAAAAATTTATAATTTTTTACAATTTTTATTTTATTTTTTTTATTCCTCCAAACAACTTTTTTAGATAGCCGGTCATAGACGGCACCCGGTCATAGATGGCACCCGGTCATAGACGGCACCCGGTCATAGACAAACACATTGGCCCAAGTTCGTGAGACATAGCCTATAGACTATAGTCTATAGCACATTCCTTTAATTTTTATTCTGAATCAAGTCTTGTTGTACGCCTACGTGGCTCCACCTGGTGTGTTGGAAGGTCACTAATATGGAACTCTTCAGCAAGGAGGGAAGAACATAGTGCCGCCATCTTGGATATTACGAATGGGCAGGGCAAAATGATTTAAAATCGTATCTAATGCTATCTTGCTCTATTATGGCATCTAGAGGCATAACTGATGGTAAATTGAATTAAAAAGTGTTTCTTCATCATGTTTACATGGATATTTTTCATGGATGGACGGTAGGTCATGATTTCTGCGCCAATCCTTTATCTGGAACTGTCAAACAGCTGATCTCGGCCACATTTGATATTGAGCAGATATCCTTTTTTTCTAATCACTGCTTCTTGGAGTTAAAATAAAGATATTTGGAAGGAAACATAGCCTAAGCACTAGAAAATATCCTATATTTGGACACCCAATAGATGAATTAGGTCCAAACCCCCTAAATACTTTGGTGCAAGGTTCGTTAGGGCCGTAATATCTAATACCGATCCGCTTCGATTGAAGCAAAATGTCGACTGAATTCCGGAAAACGGGATAGGAATATTTCTCAAATATGCGGGGTTGGTACGATATGTTCTGGGCTGTACAGCATTGTGGATTATGACACATATAATACTATGACATGTATAGGCAATGTTAGCATATGTTAAAAAGAAAAAGGATAGGGACAAATGTCTAATTTTCGGAAAATAAAATGATATTCACTTTTGGGAAAGGGAGGGTTTCGGCATTTTTAGGGGTGAAAATGGGAAAACTGATATATTTCATTAAATATTATTTTGAGCCAAATCATAAGTAGCATGTGTATTTAGGTCATGATTCTACATTTATTTACAGAAGAAAGGGTAATTTTGGTGTTAAATGTGGCATAATATGGACATCTGAAAAAATTGAAAGTGCAAAACTATAAGCTACGTCGACCCAGCTGGTAGAGTAGTAGCAAGGTGTGTATGGTGAAAAGGTAAGGCTGAGGCCTCCTCGCTAATATGTGAGTGACATACTATTTTAATGCGGGGGTCTCATCTAGGGAGGTGATCATATATATATATATGGTGAAAACAAGGAAATCTACAAGGGTTCTTTTACATTCCACACTACACTGTCACAGAACGAGACCAGCTAAATCAGATGATTTACTATAATGCTCTTGAATAGGTGCTGGGATATATTTCTATTGAGATAAATAAAAAGCACCAAAAATCAAAATCAAAAAGCACACAGAAACTTTAACAAATCACTACACCAATTATTGACTATCTTAATTTACATGTTATATTGAACACCAAGTTTCAGCTACGTAGATATCATAGTCCTATATACTGGGGAAAATCATAGCTCCATTGAACAGGACATGTGTATTAAAACTTTATTCACAAAAGCGTTAATTCAGCAATACAGGTTGCATGTGGCCATAGGCATATGATGACAGAATAATACACAGTTGCAGGTTCTACGTGAAATATAGCAATTTAAAGATTTCATATCTTTTATATTGATACAATGTTATAAACAGAAAATACATTAGAAATTCATCAGGTTTGCAGCCATCAACAAATACTACTTCTGAATGAGTAAAGAGGCTAAGCTATAAACTACAGGTGTGTACAGCTGTACCTTATCTACACATGTATTTGGGAATTTTTTTTAATTTTTTTTATTTACTTACTCACATCATATAAGTGTGAAATGTTGACCCCCGTCTTCAGGCCTTATGTCCAGATTGACGCTTGCCAGCTTTACTAATATTTATATACTGTTACTGCCACAAACAATGTTTAAGAGCTCTGTAAGCCCTGCTAGTCAAGATGTTGCTTTATTGGGGTATTTTTATATATCATGGAAATTGCATGAACAAGTCGCCCATTGCGCTAGTCCAAATGAGTTCTTTATGCAGTGTTTAAAGGGTTCAGCAGGTTTTTGATGATAGTGCTGAAAGTCCCATTAGCTGAGATAACTTCAGCTTCCAGGGTGAAGGCATGGTAATTTACTGCAACATTTCATCAACATTGATTGATTGGTAGGTACTTTAATGTCTGGTTGGCTCCTAGCATTCCAGACTGCCATTAGGTTTAGTAATTGTAGGCTGAAGAATTGTATCCAGAATGATCAAATCTATGGCTGAAGACAGAAATCCTGTTCCTACAAATTTACTGATGCAAGGGTCTGATATGGTGTGAGAGGGACTGGCTTTTGGTAAGCTGTAATTCTTCCACAGCATGAGAGATGGCAGCCAGCAACTTTCTCAGTTTTAAGGGAACTAGTGTACACAATGCAACATTCTACTTGGGTTTTGTGAATCTTTTTCACGTCATCAACATTTGACTTCAATTTTGAGTCATAGCCAGTTGTCTCCCAATTTATTTACCCTTAAGTGATGCAGGTTGGAGAGAGAGTACAACACAGAAATTGGCTGCTGAATTGAAGGGAAAGTCATCAAAATATCCCTCGATCTCCTTGATGTTTCTGCCACTGGCATCCCACAGGAAACTTTTTGAGCGGACCTCATGCAGCGGGCGGAAGCCGGACTGTAGGAGACACCTCGTCTGTGTGGAGGGAAATATAAATTTCTTACAGGATTTTTTAATCCAGGAGGATCCTGTTATGTCTCCTGTCTGCCGTTTAAAGTTCAGTAAATACATTGTGTTTCCACTGCTAAGCACCCTGGATTTCTTTTGCAAGGTCAGGCTATGCGGTGGCGGCAGGTTATGAACCGTTGGCAGGCTACAAGGCAGCCATTGGTTGGTGGATGGTTTGTAACAGTGCAGCCGAAAGTGACAATCAAAGCCAGTAAGAACTGCCTCGCCATCCAGCTCCAGGACTACCACGTTAGAGTAGACATCAGGTGGAGCTGCCCTTTCTTCAGGTCAGACTGCGGATTGAAGCGATATAGTCGTTTGTTACCGGTTAAAGATGGGTTAGGAGCTAATTTGGGGTCGATTTTTATTTTTCAGTTTTTCAAGGTAATTGTGTTCACAATGTCCATAAGAATATGTGTGTAGCTTTTTTAAATCATTCTGATACTTGTAAATGCATAAAATATAGGGAAAACCAGGTCTGGGGACCCCTTTTTCTAATAGAGTCGGGTCCCCTGACCTATTCTGACCATGATTTGCTCTACTTTTTTGGATTTACAAGCATGAGGGTAGTTTAAAAATCTACGCACATATTCATATGGACATTATGAACATAAATATATTGAAAAACTGAAAAATTGAAATTGACCACAAATTAGCTCCTAACCCATCTTTAAGTCCCCATCAAGCCATTGAGCCAGAATGTAAATGCAGCCAGCTAGTGAGACAGCCTGTGGTTCCCACAATGCCACGGGCATTCTGCTGCTGATGGCACTCCATGAATCAGTCTGAAAGTTATACTTCTCAATGACATCTGGAGGTTCATAGCGGTCCTTTGCAAGTCCACCAATGGCATACAGCTGCTTGTCATGGTATACTAAGGCACAATCTTCTCTTGGTATTTCTGTGGAAGCCATGGCAGACCAGGTCAATGTTCTGGGATCAAATATAAAGAACTTAGCTTGGTGTGCATCATTGTAGTTGGAAACAATAACAAAGTTGTTAATCTGCACAACTGGTCTTGCCATAGCCTCTGTAAGAGGAGGAGGGTTGGCAGCGTCACATCGTACCCAGCACTTCTCTTCATACAATGAGTAGAGGATTCCTGAGTTGTCTGGAGGCACACCAAGGCATACAGGAACAGCGTCACCCCTGACTTTGGTTTGTTCAGATTCATCCAGTACCTTCTGGTGTGTGGGAAGGTTGTGGTATATAAGCGCTTTCTCAACAAGGTCACGCCATGGTCCAGCAGAGCCTGAGAACATGTCCATGTCACTTATGCTGCCAAGTTCAGTTGGGGACAGGAGACAGTAGCGTATATGGGTCATGATGTCATTGATGTGGTCCTTCCTTCTCTTGTAGTCTGCTTGTAGCCACTCCTTAGCCGTGACAAACAAGTCCCACTCAGACCTTTTCCAAAATTCCATCAGGCTCAAAAACTCATTGTATGGCATTTTCTCAGGCTTTAAGCCATCAACAATTGCATCAATATGTTTCTTGATAAACTTGCCAGTACGTTCAATCCCATCTTTAATAGCATAGGACTTAAAGAGTGACAGAATATGGAAGCAGTTTTGCTTATCCACTCCATCACAGAGAGACACAGTGCATGTTTTAATAGCAGCAGGGTTCTGGAGATACATGGCACATGCCAGGCGCTCTTCCGTGCTTGCTTTGGTGACGCCAAACTCTCCTGTGTAGATAAACTCGATAATATTGCGTACTGCAAGAGAACTCAGTCCTTCAAGTCTCACTCTGTCTGTCTGACTCTCCACCATACCTCCTGTCAGCATGGCCCTGAAGTAGTCACTGACAGAGGCCATGACCACTTTGTGTACCTTGAACTCTTTGTCCTCTACTTGTATGGTGTAGTCTAGCAGCAATTCCTCTTTCCAAAGGCTGCAGGCGCCCGGTGCTAGGCCTATCTCAGCCAGCATGGCTGATGGTAGTGACATTCTCTACAGATAGCTGTCTGATCCTATTAGAATCCTGCAAAGACAGAAAAGCTATATTATTACCAGCTAAAAACACTTGTACACAGTAAAGTAAAAATCCTGTACCTTCCTGTTCTTTTACATTGCACACATTGGTGCAGTATAAGACCAGCCTTACTGCACTACCTTGTTTAAGATCAAGGTCTTTAAAATACCTGTCTTAAATAAGCACTTGGGTACAGTGGTATTGAAATAGTTATTAAGCACCGGGGACTGATCTCACAGAAGCACCAGTCTTTTATAATTGCATGGGGTGTAGTTTTATTGAGAATAATATTCTTCTGAAACATCAGGCAGTGAGATCACGAGCAGAAATCGAAGGACAAGTAGAAGAGGAATCAGATTGATTGCTCTGTCTACTATGTTAAAGCCATATGTAAATATGACTTTAATAATACCATAAGTCTTTGGTTATAAAGCTGAATTTTATTTTGGCGTTTTTATTTGCTATAGGTCGAATATAAAGCCCAAATTTTTCCTCCCAAACTCACATTTGGCTTATAACCAAGGTTTTACGGTATGTACCATTAAAGATGCTGAATATTGTGTCTGTGTGCTGCAATACCAGGTTTATCCAACGTCATATTTCTAGTTACATTACTGTTACCCACACTGTGCAATGAATGTTTCTGCAAATACTTGAGCAGAAGGTCAAATCGCTTACAGCTTATTTGGATATCCCCACAAACTATTGGTACAAAGTATACATGCAGTGTGGATGCTCAGTTGGTTTACAATATGTGCGTGACATACTATTTAAATGTGGGGGACTCATCTAGGGAGGTGATCATATATATATATATGGTGAAAACAAGGAAATCTACAAGGGTTCTTTTACATTCCACACTACACTGTCACAGAACGAGACCAGCTAAATCAGATGATTTACTATAATGCTCTTGAATAGGTGCTGGGATATATTTCTATTGAGATAAATAAAAAGCACCAAAAATCAAAATCAAAAAGCACACAGAAACTTTAACAAATCACTACACCAATTATTGACTATCTTAATTTACACGTTATATTGAACACCAAGTTTCAGCTACGTAGATATCATAGTCCTATATACTGGGGAAAATCATAGCTCCATTGAACAGGACATGTGTATTAAAACTTTATTCACAAAAGCGTCAATTCAGCAATACAGGTTGCATGTGGCCATAGGCATATGATGACAGAATAATACACAGTTGCAGGTTCTACGTGAAATATAGCAATTTAAAGATTTCATATCTTTTATATTGATACAATGTTATAAACAGAAAATACATTAGAAATTCATCAGGTTTGCAGCCATCAACAAATACTACTTCTGAATGAGTAAAGAGGCTAAGCTATAAACTACAGGTGTGTACAGCTGTACCTTATCTACACATGTATTTAGGATAGTTGTATAAGTGTGAAATGTTGGCTTCAAGCCTTATGTCCAGATTGACGCTTCCCAGCTTTACTTATATTTATATACTGTTACTGCCACAAACAATGTTTAAGAGCTTTGTAAACCCTGCTAGTCAAGACGTTGCTTTATTTGGGGTATTTTCATATATCATGGAAATTGCATGAACAAGTCGCCCATTGCGCTAGTCCAAATGAGTTCTTCATGCAGTGTTTAAAGGATTCAGCAGGTTTTTGATGATAGTGCTGAAAGCCCCATTAGCTGAGATAACTTCAGCTTCCAGGGTGAAGGCATGGTAATTTACTGCAACATTTCATCAACATTGATTGATTGGTAGGTACTTTAATGTCTGGTTGGCTCCTGGCATTCCAGACTGCCATTAGGTTTAGTAATTGTGGCTGAAGAATTGTATCCAGAATGATCAAATCTATGGCTGAAGACAGAAATCCTGTTCCTACAAATTTACTGATGCAAGGGTCTGATATGGTGTGAGAGGGACTGGCTTTTGGTAAGCTGTAATTCTTCCACAGCATGAGAGATGGCAGCCAGCAACTTTCTCAGTTTTAAGGGAACTAGTGTACACAATGCAACATTCTACTTGGGTTTTGTGAATCTTTTTCACGTCATCAACATTTGACTTCAATTTTGAGTCATAGCCAGTTGTCTCCCAATTTATTTACCCTTAAGTGATGCAGGTTGGAGAGAGAGTACAACACAGAAATTGGCTGCTGAATTGAAGGGAAAGTCATCGAAATATCCCTCGATCTCCTTGATCTTTCTGCCACTGGCATCCCACAGGAAACTTTTTGAGCGGACCTCATGCAGCGGGCGGAAGCTGGACTGTGGGAGACACCTCGTCTGTGTGGAGGGAAATATAAATTTCTTACAGGATTTTTTAATCCAGGAGGATCCTGTTATGTCCCCTGTCTGCCGTTTAAAGTTCAGTAAATACAATGTGTTTTCACTGCTAAGCACCCTGGATTTCTTTTGCAAGGTCAGGCTATGCGGTGGCGGCAGGTTATGAACCGTTGGCAGGCTACAAGGCAGCCATTGGTTGGTGGATGGTTTGTAACAGTGCAGCTGAAAGTGACAATCAAAGCCAGTAAGAACTGCCTCGCCATCCAGCTCCAGGACTACCACGTTAGAGTAGACATCAGGTGGAGCTGCCTTTTCTTCCCACAGGTTAGACTGCAGATTGAAGCGATATAGTCGTTTGTTACCGGTTAAGTCCCCATCAAGCCATTGAGCCAGAATGTAAATGCAGCCAGCTAGTGAGACAGCCTGTGGTTCCCACAATGCCACGGGCATTCTGCTGCTGATGGCACTCCATGAATCAGTCTGAAAGTTATACTTCTCAATGACATCTGGAGGTTCATAGCGGTCATTTGCAAGTCCACCGATGGCATACAGCTGCTTGTCATGGTACACTAAGGCACAATCTTCTCTTGGTATTTCTGTGGAAGCCATGGCAGACCAGGTCAATGTTCGGGGATCAAATATAAAGAACTTAGCTTGGTGTGCATCATTGTAGTTGGAAACAATAACAAAGTTGTTAATCTGCACAACTGGTCTTGCCATAGCCTCTGTAAGAGGAGGAAGGTTGGCAGCCTCACATCGTACCCAGGACTTCTCTTTGTGCAATGAGTAGAGGATTCCTGAGTTGTCTGGAGGCACACCAAGGCACACAGGAACAGCGTCCCCCCTGACTTTGGTTTGTTCAGATTCATCCAGTACCTTCTGGTGTGTGGGAAGGTTGTGGTATATAAGCGCTTTCTCAACAAGGTCACGCCATGGTCCAGCAGAGCCTGAGAACATGTCCATGTCACTTATGCTGCCAAGTTCAGTTGGGGACAGGAGACAGTAGCGTATATGAGTCATGATGTCATTGATGTGGTCCTTCCTTCCCTTGTAGTCGGCTTGTAGCCACTCCTTAGCCGTGACAAACAAGTCCCACTCAGACCTTTTCCAAAATTCCATCAGGCTCAAAAACTCATTGTATGGCATTTTCTCAGGCTTTAAGCCATCAACAATTGCATCAATATGTTTCTTGATAAACTTGCCAGTACGTTCAATCCCATCTTTAATGGCATAGGACTTGAAGAGTGACAGAATATGGAAGCAGTTTTGCTTATCCACTTCATCACAGAGAGACACAGTGCATGTTTTAATAGCAGCAGGGTTCTGGAGATACATGGCACATGCCAGGCGCTCTTCCGTGCTTGCTTTGGTGACGCCAAACTCTCCTGTGTAGATAAACTCGATAATATTCCTAACTGCATGGGAGCTTAACCCTTCCAGTCTCACCCTATCAGTCTGACTCTCCACCATACCTCCTGTCAGCATGGCCCTGAAGTAGTCACTGACAGAGGCCATGACCACTTTGTGAACCATGAACTGTTTGTCCTCTACTTCTATGGTGTAGTCTAGCAGCAATTCCTCTTTCCAAAGGCTGCAGGCGCCCGGTGCTAGGCCGATCTCAACCAGCTCGGCTGATGGTAGTGACATTCTCTATAGATGGTTGCTGATCCTACTAGAATCCTGCAAAAAAAGAAAAAATCTATATTATTACCAGCTAAATAACACTTGTATACAGTAAAGTAAAAATCCTGTACCTTCCTGTTCTTTTACAGAGCCATATGTAAATATGACTTTAATAATACCATAAGACTTTGGTTATAAAGCTGAATTTTATTTTGGCGTTTTTATTTGCTATAGGTCGAATGTAAAGCCAGAATCCCCCCCCCAAACTCACATTTGGCTTAAAACCAAGGCTTTACGGTATGTACCATCTAAAGATGCGGAATATTGTGTCTGTATGCTGCAATACCAGGTTTATCCAACGTCATATTTCTATTTACATCAGTGTTACCACACTGGGCAATGAATGTTTCTGCAGATACTTGAGCAGGAGGTCAAATTTGGATATCCCCACAAACTATTGCTTCATTAAAGAAAATGTTTGTTGCAATTAGGGATGACATAGAAACCCCTCAGAATAAATACATCGACATTTCTAGAATTCAGATTATGGCATTGACAAATGCATTCTATCGATACACCATTATTTACCTTTCTAAAACTGCAAAAAATATTCCACATAGAAGTTGTGTTTTATTCAGTTTTAAAATGATATTGACTTCAGATATATAAAGAATCTGAATATATATTCTTAATATACAGATAAAGATTCCTTTTTTTAAAGCAAATATGAACCGTTTTTTATCATCAAAATATAGCGATATAATAGAAAAATCAAGACCAAATTAGTGATAATCGACAACAAAATAAATTGGATGTCAATGACATCCCTTAATTTGCAATCCCAACTCTAGGATCACTAATTCGTTACCAATATTCTGCATGAAAAATAACACAAACCCAAATACCGGTACAGGTCTAGAATGTTTATTTCTAATAGTATCTAATTTTACATACTGAACATCGTTATCTAAAGCAAAACATATCCCTAACCTACGAAAGATATTAGAGATAAAATAGTCAATCCCTATCCCTGCTGACAATGACAATGGTTTTTATTTCCAAAACCTTCAGGAGGTACAGGAGACACAAGCCTGACAAGGGTATACAAATATGGAACAGAAGCATATTTCTGTTAAAATGATGTGTGGTAAAATGACACATTATCATGTTTTATAATGCGTAGTATATAATGCGTAGTAAAATAGGGTTTGAAAGTTTATTTCTAGATTCTGCATGAAAAAACTCGCCAACGTACAGGTTCTAAATGTTTACCGTATTCGACGTAATAAGCACCCTCCCCCTAATAAGCGCCGCCCCCCTTTTTGGGGCATTTTCAGACTAGAACAAAGGCTCACATTTCCCAATTTTGGAGACAATTAAACTCTTAAGTACTTAAAACGCTATAAAAACAATTTTATAAGTGCCCAGGGCGCTTATTACGCTGAAAACGGTATTTCTAATATCTAATTCCATATAAGTAACATAGTTAACTCAAACAAAAAATATGTTAAAATTAATATTTAACTCTTCTTCAAAGTGTCTACAAATCAAAATGCTGTAGTGTATTCACACCTGATTAAAATCCTTGTTGTTATGCATTCCACTCCACTGAGCAGTAGGTCTATTCAGACACACTAACATAGGGTAAATATCTAACATGTATACTCAAGGTAATACTATAGTATAACTCAATCCGAATCACCTATGAAATACATATAATCAGACCATAAAGGCTGGTATTTATTTACAGACCCGCTGCAAGGCAATGCCTATGAATATCAGGATAAATAAACAATCTTTTTTTAAAGTGACTCCGATGGCTCCACATTTAATAGTTCATAAATATATGCATGGTCAGCAATAAATCACTCCCTGATGAAGACCTGAACTAGGTCGAAACGTTGGACACTTAAAACTCATTTTATAGTCTACTAGTGTTTTCTATCAAGTCCCACACAACCCGAACAGAGTTTAGGCCACTCAAAAAAAAATAATTGTTTCTCATCACCCAGCAGTGAAAAATGTGACGAGGGCGTTTTTTATTTTATTTTTTTTTCTTTTACTGGGGGCTGAAATATATAGGGAAATTAAGACTTTCCACGCACAATTCTCACATTTTAGTAGTTAAGAGTTTGTTGAACCGAAAAAGTTCTCATAATGCAAGTTATTCCTAGCCCTCTGTATTCCTAACAGCATAAGCTTTAATTCGATACCAAGTATTCCAATATTTGTCGACTTTTGACCAATTTTTCATGAAAAAGAAAAAAAAAAAGAAAAAAGAAAAGTTTTCCCCAAATCACGATTTTTATGGTGCACGCGGTGATGAGAAACAACTTTTTTTTTGTGTGGCCTAACTGGGACTATTGACCAACCTTCTACAACAATATAAACTGACACATTGAGCCTAGTTGAACATCTAACATTTGACATTAAACATGTAATGCTTATCCACAGTTTCTTCAATAGTTTTCCTTTACTGAATTGCAAGACGTCTTGCTGTTCAACTCAAGAACTAGTGCTCTTTTACAGAAAGGACACTGATGTCGATCTGTCTGTTACCATGCCAACATTGGGGCTGACACTGGCCTAGATGGGTTAGGAGCTACTTTGGGGGTCGATTTTTATTTTTCATTTTTTCAACGTATTTGTGTTCATTATGTCCATATGAATATATGTGTAGCTTTTTAAATCGTTCTGATACTTACAAATGCAAAAAAATATAGAGAACCCCAGGTCAGGGTACCCCTTTCTCTAATAGAGTCGGGTCCCCTGACCTATTCTGACCATGAGTTTATTTACTTTTTATAGGTTTATATGTATCCGAATGATTTAAAAAGCTACACACATATTTTTATGGACATTATGATCAAACTACGTTGAAAAAGCGGAAAAATTGAAATTGACCCCAAATTAGCTCCTCAGGGCAAAAAAAGAGAGGTTTGTTTCAGGTAACATGGGAGGAAAATGTAGGGTCGGTAGGTCGGATTTTTTTTTTTTAATCTTTTTTAAACATGAATGTACTACCCAACTTTTTTGAATCCCCTAAAATTGCCCAAAAAAAGGTGAAAACATAAAAATTTCTTCAAAATTGCATAAAAAAAAACGTAGGATCGGCCCTCTTTTGATAGGGTCGGTCGGGTGACCTGAAACAAACCTTTTTTTTGGCCTAACCCATCTTTAAGCGAATGTCTGATCGTACAAGACATTTATCTGGCATGTGATAGCAGCACACAGAAATTACTGTCAAAGTAATGGAATAGACCACCTGTTGGGAATGTGTCTAGGACATCAATTGTTGGCACCTGTTCCCCCAGGGTCCATTTCTCACAGGTATGAAGAAGACTGTTGGGAAAGCCGAGGAAGAAAATGGTGTTCCCTTTGCCTAGAAGCCGGGCATACATACACTTGTAAACATTGGGCGTGCTCGTCAGACTGTGATTGTACACCAACCACTGGTCTATCGATGGTTTGTAGTAGTATACTTTAAACTCTGTGTCCAAAGCAGCCAGAACCTTCTCCCCATCCAGTTCCAGGACTAATTTGTTGGTGAAGTGCAGGTTTTGTGTTGGGACATCCTTCTGTGACCACTCTCCAGTATTGGGATCAAAAACATCCAACTGATGATTGGTGAGATGAGTGAAGTAAATGCGACTACCGATTGAGTGGGCATCATGGCCCATCCAAAGGGCCGGAAATCTGCTGTTGATCACAATCCAAGTGTTGGTCATGTAGTCATACTTTTCAATAACATCACTTGTTACGATAGGCTGCCCAATTTGGCTGTCTCTCAAATGTCCTCCAAGTGCATACAGGTGCTGATCGTGGTGCACCAAGGCAAACCCCCTCCGAGGCACCCCCATGGACGCCATGGTAGACCAAGTGGAGTTTCTTGGGTCATAGATGTACCAGTGGCTGTCATCATACATGATGAGGAAATTGTTCACCTCGGTGTAGGAAGTAGAGGGAGCATAATCACCGGTGCATACAGGTGGGTTTATCGTTTCACAACGTACCCAAGATCTGCCCTCCATGGCAAATGGGTGGTGCGTTATAGATGCCAGTATCTCAAAACACACAGGAGCCTGCTCCCTCCTGACTCTGGCCTGCTCTGACTCGTCCAGTACCTTCTGATGTGTGGGAAGATTGTGGTATGTCACAGCCTTTTCAACTAGATCTTTCCATGGTCCATCTGTGTCAGAAAAGATATCCATGTCTTTTACGGAGGCCACTTCGGTTGGAGACATCAAGCAGAACCTGATCCGAGTCAGGATGTCATTCCCGTGTTTGTTCATCCTCTCAGAATCTGTGATGAGCCATTTCTTTGTGATGCTGAAAAGCCGCCATTCTGATCTTTCCCAACAGTCAATGTAAAACAGCAAGTTATGATACGTTAGTTCCTCAGGATTACAACCCTCCATGATTGCTTCAAAGTTTAGTTTTATGAAATTGTTTGTGTACTCGGTACCATCTTTAAGTGCATAAGACCTGAAGATGGTGCGAATACGGAAACAGTTATCTTTGTCCACCTCCTCACACATAGAGACTGTACAGGCTTTGATGGCAGTTGGGATCTGGAGATACATGGCACATGCCAAAAGTTCCTCCAACCCGACTTTAGTGGCGCCAAACTGTCCTGTGTAGATGAACTCAATAATGTTTTTTACTGCAAGTAAACTGATTCCTTCAAGTCTCACTCTGTCAGTTTGACTCTCCACCATGCCTCCAATCAGCATGACCTTGAAGTAGTCACTGACAGAGGCCATGATCACTTTATGCACCTTGAACTGTTCATCCTCCACTTCTATGGTGTAGTCTAACAGTAGGTGCTCCTTCCAGAGGGTGTGGGCGCCTTTTGTTAGACCAACGTCAAGCAAAATGGCTGATGAAGTGCAGGCTTCAATGGCAGCTGGGATTTGAAGATAAACCGCACAGGCCAGGAGTTCTTCTGAACCAGCCTTAGCAGAACCAAACTGTCCTGTGTAGATGAACTCAATCATATTTCGTACTGCAAGTGGATTTAGTCTGTCAAGCTTCACTTTATCTTGTCGGCTCTCCACCATACCTCCTGTCAGCATAGCCTTGAAGTAGTCACTAGCAGAGGCCATGATGACTTTGTGCACTTTGAATCGTTCATCCTCTACTTCTATGGTGTAGTCTAGCAGAAGGTCCTCCTCCCAGAGGGTGCAGGCACCTGGTGCTAGACCGATCTCAGGTAACATCGCTGATGGTAGTGACAGTGCACAATCCTCTATACGGAAGGCCGTCCGATCCTTTGAGAGCCCTGCAAAGACAGTAAAGCTACATTAGGCCACTTAAAAAAATAAAATGGTTTCTCATCACCGCGCGCATCATTAAAATCAAGTTTTGAGGAAAACTTTTTTTTTTTTTTTTAATTTTTTAAAATGAAAAACATGATAAAAATGGACAAATATTGGCATATTTGGTATCAAATTAAAGCTTATACTGACAGCAATGCAGGGGAATAGAAATAACTTGCACTTTCCCCACTTTCAAAAATCAATAAATAAAAACTACCAAAATGTGAATTTTGGTCAACAAAAATGTATTTCATCCTGTATATTTTAGCCCCCGGATTAAAAAAAAAAAGAAAAAAAGAAAAAAAAAGCCTCCCTCGTCGGATTTTTTAGTCATTGGTGATGAGAAACCAATTTTTTTTTTGAGTGGCCTTACTACCTATTAAATTACAAATACGAAGTCTTTGTAATGATAGCAGCATGGGTGATGAAACCCAAGTACAAAGTATACATATATAGGAAATGCATAGTTGGTTTCATTGTTTTACATTGCATGCTAGTCAGGGTGCAGGTCTGATCTAGGGTGAAGACAGTTATCAGATATTTTATTATATGGGGTGAAAACAAGGAAGAATTTAAGTTCCAAAAAGTGTCTCTTGCAGTTTGAGATCATATTCTCAGTTTCCAACTTTGCCAAGACCCAGGATTTATCTATTTGAATCTGGATGAACCACAGGAATTACGCTGATATCTAAAGCCCGGCGGAGGAGTGTATACGTGGCATCGCAGGTGTTGCCACCTGCTGTGCACGGACCGAAACCCCAGCGGATAACGCAGTACCCCGGGTGCTGCCATCTGGTAGCACCCGTGGGTACCTTCTCTTTTCCCCCGCGTGGACCTCCCGAGATACACCTGTATTTTGGTGCCCCTACACCACCCCCACCAGATTATAACATGTTACCAAAACACCTGATATAATATAATAACGACATGGGTAATAAAATATCTGTGTATTGAATGTACCGTAACATCAACAGATAATACTTCCTGTAACATCCTGTAAGTTAACATCCGATCCGAAAAAAATAAAAAATCAACAACAGACATAGATCCTTTGGATCTAACATATTTACATAAATAACCAGACTATCTACCTTTGCAGCATCATCCGTTAGCATATTACTCTCTGAGTACCTCTGAGCCGACCCCCCAGTTTGAGAGAATTCTATAAGCCGAATCCTGGGTCATTTAGAGAGCTTTAAACTATAATGTACTGGATAATATACCTCCCTTATAAGCCGACCCCCCACTATGAGCAGATGCTATAAGCCGAATCAGGCCAAAAATCTCAAAAAAAGGTCGACTTATGAGAGGTTTTACAATACATGCCAAAGGTGTGCAGGGAGTGTGAGAATGGCTAACTTGAAGACATTAGTAGAGATGTGCTTGATACCAGAACCTTTTTAGTCTTAATTATGTTTATGATTTGTTTTGTTTCAGCTAGAGTTATAGGTTGAAAACTAAAATCTAAGCCAGAAGTATAGCCAGTGTATGTCTAGGGGGCATTCATATTACTAGCAAGCTTTGGTCCATTATTAATAAAATAGTCCTTTATATATATAGTCAGCAGTGAGGTCTGGGGCAATGGGTTGGTTTGATTCTTGGTCTATTACGTTTAGACCAGAGGAGGCTTGTCTGGGATTGATAATGTTTGAGATCTCTTTCCAATATTCTTTTGGTTCATTTCTATGGTATTCATCTTCAGCTTTTTAAGAAATTTGCAATATTTATATCATCTTTACTTTTGGTTATTTTAGCTCTGGTAAGGGCCTGATTTTTTCCTGTAAAAACATATTGAATAGCATTAGTAATCCAAGGTTTATTTTTTTGTTTGCAAATTTAAATCTTTTACGGGACATTTGATAGAGAGAATGAAGTCAATGTTTGAGATAGTATTCCAGGCCTCCTCAGGTTCATCTGCATCCCAGAACCCATTCCAGTCCACATTTTTCAAGACCAGTTTGGACAAAAGAAAAGTCCTGGTGAATAGGTAACCCCCACCCCCACTTTGGCAAAATGTTACATGCTCATTTTGGCCCAAAATCTATTTTGTAAGGCGGCTTATGACTGAGGTTATCTGTATACGGTACATGTATTATGAATATATATATATGACTTACCTTCATGGTTCATAATTTATCTATTATCCACCCAACATGTGCAGGGATATCAAATAAGGACAGGTCTCGAATAAGCACATGCTAAATGAGAGTACATGTATTAAAATCAAAATTAGGTTATTTTTGTATTTTGAATAAGCGCAGGTCTTGCATTAGCGCAGGGTAAATGATACCATCAAAATTTATAATGGCGGGTGCACTTATTTAAGCCACTATGGTATTTATTTTTGGGACATGGCTAAAATAGACAAAACTGAGTCTATGGACTTGGGGATGACAGGGTTGTCTCAGGCTTTATAGATTCTAAATGAAACCAATCACACAGTCACTAACAATATCATGAGAAGCTTTATTTTGGTTCTGACAAGTTTGAGTATGACTACAGTATGACATCAATATTCACCGATAAAGACAATGCTAATACCTCTAGCAGCTCATCAAAATACTCCAAGTTATATCTTCCTGAACTTACAACAATACATAATACAGGATCAAACATTACACATTTCCAAGCTCATCATACTGACATACATACTTTCAATGTTTTTCAGTCTTTCAAGACAGTGTTTGACAAGTTAAACATTTCAAATTTGAATCCTTCAAAAACACAACAAACCTTCTTTGAAAAGGAACTTGTTAAATTCATCAACTACCAGATATACTGAATCTGGCATCTGCTGGCGAGGCCGACAAAGGGCTGCCCTAATGAGCTCACAGCTGGACAGGATGGCCCAGGTCTAAGGCAAATTAGCAGGGCAATAAAATGTGGGGTGGGACTTGTGTTATCTTCAAGGGTATCTACTGTAAGTTGTAAAATTGGTGGTAAATGTGGTAACCAGGAGGATGCAAAGTTTATTGATGGTGCCTGTAAATGACACTTGGGTTAGGTATTGTAGTATGTTTTAATTGATATTCTCAATGTCGACCATAATGACCTCACAGTAAGGGGCCTCGCCAGCAGATACCAGATTCAGTAGACCCAAAGAAGGGAGGCGTACCCTGAATTTATAATGTTAACTTGCAGATCATCTGCTGGAGATTCCGTCAGCACCAAGGTCAACACTTAACTGGTTATAAACATCACCCCAATAGATATACCAGACGTGAGCTTCACACACCAGAGTACAGCCAGACTTAAAGGGATCCCTTCATCCACAGAATGGGCTGCCAAGGTCTAGGGACTTCCATATGAGATGGGCAGCTGGAGATGCAATATTACATAATACCATATGTCTATCACCCCTCCTGGTGTGAGGGGCTGGAGGGCTGCCCAAAACACTAGATAAGAATCTCCAAGTTCCATCAGACTGTATTCTATATCAGATGTGTTGCCATCACATACTTTGATTCTAAAACAAATTGATCTGATATAGAATACCCTTATCTAGTGTTGTGGGCAGCCCTCCAGACCCTCACACCAGGAGGGTAAATATACATGTGGTAGTATGTAACATTGCATCTCCAGCTTACCCCTCCTCTGAAAGTCCCTAACCCTTGACAGCCCATTCTGCGCATGAAGGGATCCCTTTAACATATTACAATTTCAAATATGAGATCTTTATGTCACCATTACTTTACTATGTGAACTGATGAGTTAGATCGATCACTATGACTTGAGTGAGTGACTAATGAGGGTTTAATGCCATTTCGACGGCTAGGGTCATATTCATGACGAGAAAACTACATTAGAGAACAATTTGTTCCAGGAACGCGTATTGGTTCATTGAGGTTGACGTGATGGTGAAGGGCAAAATCATGGTAGATCAAATGGTGTATTTTGTCTGTTTGATTGATGGATATAGAAGATAGAAAACCCGCTCCTACACATTTACCGAAACAAGGGTTCTTTAACCTCCGACACCACATAGACATGGTGTGAGAGGGACAGGCCTTTGATGTGCTGTAAGTCTACCACAGCATGGAAGAGGGCAGCACAGGAATGTCAGGATTTCCGGATACTGTAGTCCTTGGTCCTCTAGCATTGTGACTACTTTACTCACAGATAGACTGCAACTCACTCCCTCTTCTCAGATGACGCAGGAGTTGGGATCATCCTTTTTGAGGGTGTAGGGATGGCAAGAATTGCAGCTACATAATTAGGACTGTAATATCTGTCCCAATGTTCAGTCTTTATAGGGAATTTCTCCACAGGATATCCCAAAACAGGGTAGTCTGGTTCGTCGAACACCAACTTTGCACACACTCCCTGCTCAGAGTCCCTGACTTGATATGGAAAGTCCTCACAGATATTGAGGATGTAGAGTCTGTTCTGACTCGGATCAGACAAGACAGCGCCATTGCTGTGCCACTGGTAGTAACCGTTAATATCTGCCCTTGTGTCCCACTCTGACCATTGGTCGGTGTCTAGATCGTAGATGTGGATTGCTAGATCCTCACACATGATAATGATTGCTTGGTCTTTGTCGCCATAAGCCATTTCTCGCATCACGTAAGGCTCATCTTCAGTCAACATGGGTGCTTTTCTATGCCAGGTGATCGACTCCTCTTGGGGATTGAAGCAGTGCATAGCTTTTGAATAGTCACCCTCATGGGAAAGTCTCTCATATCCGCCAGCCACGTAAATGGAGAAGAAGTCACCAGAACACAGACAAACTTTGTGTCTACACAGTGGACCTGGGAGCGTAGTTGACATGACAGTCCAGAGATTAGTTTCAGGGTCGTACCTTTCGATGCTATCAATTGCAATATCCTCACCTGTGTCATCTATGTCTGTACTGCCACCTATAGCATAGAGATATCTATTGTCGTGCACAAGAGCCATATCACTTCTACGTGTGTTCATACTCGGCATTGTGGACCATGTCAATGTGCTGGCGTCAAACACATGAAATATCTGGTCGGGAGTATCCTCAAGGATAACAAGGAAGTTGTTGAACTCAAGCACTGTATCAACCCCCCATCCAAAAGATGGAATTCCTGGAATATTTGTTTCCTTCCACAGTTTATTTTCCTCCAATGTGTGAATGGATGAAGCGTTTGTATTTTCAAAGCAGACAGGTTGGGGTTTGCTCCTCACACTAGTAGGACGCATCATCTTTTTGTGGCCCGGCTGACTATGATAATCCAAAGCTTGTTGAACCTTATCCTGCCAAGAGCCGTCAGAATACATCTTCATCTTCTTTACAGCCTCAAGCTGTGCCGGAGTGAGCAGAGAGAACCGGATGTGGCTCATCAGACTGTCCAAGTGCTGTTTACGGTTCTCGTAATCCACATCCAGCCAATCCTTGATGGTCATAAGCAGATCCCATTCACCGTCCTTCCACAGTCTGATAAGAACCACAAGATGTTCATACGTCAGATCGTCATGGTCATGAACTTTTAAAATCTTCTCCATATTGGTTGTTATATATTTCTTTGTATGTTCAACATCGTCTTTAAGGTTGTAGATGTCAAAGGTTGTCAGGATGTCAAAGCAGTTCTCTTTGTTTAACTTTTTCCGTAACATCTTGGTGGCTGCTTCAATGGCTATTGATATCTGCAGGTACATGGCACAAACGAGAAATTCCTCAGGACATGCTCGTTCACCAGTTATCCTGTTTGTGTAGATGTACTCTATAATGTTGGAGACTGCAAGTGGATCCAGTCCCTCCAGTCTCACTGTGTCAGTCTGACTCTCCACCATGCCTCCTGTCAACATGGCCTTGAAGTAGTCACTGACAGAGGCCATCACAATCTTGTGCACTTTAAATTCTTCATCGCCAACTTGGATGGTGTAGTCGACTAACAGCTGTTGTTCCCAGGAATCCTGCAGGGCTTTATCTAACCCCACCTCTGGTGTCACGTACGTTCCCCATACAGCAGGGCGCCTACTCATTATGGGCGTTGGGTGGAGAGCCTGGAAATCAACGAAACACAAGTTCACTATTTCGTAGGACCAATGGATTCAAACTGACATGGTGTGCTTATTATACAGATCTGTTATTGTGATAACTTCAAGTGTCCTCAATACTTGTTTGTCTGACCAATTCACACCATCTCATTTATTGCTTTCATCTGCCCGTTGAAATGTTGGTATTTAGCCTCTCCTTGGGAATTGGAAATAAAGTTATCTATAAAAATATGATGGAGCTAAATAGATCCAATGGTGTAACTTGCTGGAATTCCATCAAAGCAGATGCAACTTAACTTGGTTTGAGACAAACAAATGGGGTTTAGACGAGGACAAATCAACCCTGCCACAACTCAATATTGATTTGAGACAAACCTTAAATTCCAATGGGCCATATATCAAATATGATTTTTCTCTTACAGACCTTCATCAGGGCTGTGTGTGGTGGGGGGGGGGGGGTCATTCAAAGTGTAGGGGCCGGATTCCCTGTACCCTGGTGGAAAGCCTGAAGGGGTGAAACACCTGGGTAATCCTCCCCCTCTGTACCATACCAATCCAGTAACGTGAGACATAGTCTATCTGATAGAACAAGGGGATGTAGCTCAGTGGCAGAGCAATCACTTGGCAATTGGAAGGCCCCGGGTTCGAGTCCTGGTGTCCCCGAAAACGTGTCCCTCACAAGAGTGGTACTGCACACTGTCTAAGGGACTGGTAATTCTTTAAAGTGACATGGTCCGATTTTTTTCATGTTTTAAATCCTGCTTAAATGTGTATAAAATGTTAGTACAATATCATATTTGGAGGATAGGACCCAATGAAATGTCATCTATAGGCAATAAGAGCCCAATTATATGGTCAGATGTGACCCAAGTATAGCATTTTACAGTGTATTTTCAATGGAGGGATTATAGCGTGCACTCAAAAATTAATAAATTGAGCCATAATGTGGTAATCAGTCGAATTCTAAGCTGAATTCTAGGGAATGTGATTAAACAAAGTAGGTAGCACATGAAGAAATGCCAAAGGGAACATTCTGGTTCATTTTTAACAAAATTGATTTTTAAGCCCTAATCATCGGACTATGTCACTTTAACAACAGGAGGGGGGAGTCAGTCGGTGGGTTTTCACGTGAGCCCATCAACACTTTTTTTTATTCCACCCCCTCCCTCTCTAGAGGGGTCGAAAAGATTTCAGTGTTGAAATTGAGCGTGCTAACTCACAGGCTTTTTCACCAAACAAGGGCCTCCCCATTATTATAAAATGACCACTCTCTTAGTGGGCAACTACTGAATTGGCTAGACTCTAGCATAGTTAGGAAAAAAACGAATAGATATCAATAAACAACAGAACTGCTAGCCTTATGGTTTACCACGAGATCCTTTATTCAGCTCCTGCTTTACAACACTGCCGCATCAAATCAGTCAGCCATCACATTAGGCCAAATAAAAAAAAAGGTTTGTTTCAGGTCACCCGACCGGGTCTAGCAAAACCGTGCCGGGTCCCCCTATTTTTTCCAATTTCTGGGAAATTTAGCCATTTCCCAGTTTTTATGGTTTGTAAATCGGACAATTATTAAGGATTCCAGAGCAAAAATTCTCTAATCAGGCCTAAAAATGTGAAAAGCAAAAAAAATCAAAAAATCAAAAAAAATCGCTCGGCCAGGCCTAGCTTTCCAGACCATATTACCGGAAACCAACTTTTTTTTATTTTGGCCTTACATGGCGAGAACACCAACGTCAATTACTAATACTGTGCATGTGTAGAGAGCCCTTCCCGGGAGCCCTGTACAGAAACCTGAAGCCATTCAATGGCGGAGGAGGGTAGATCATTTCGTGGCTTTACACCTAAATACAGGGAGTTATTGTCAATTATTTACTGTAAGACCATAAAATACAGAGCTGCATTCTTATACTCTGTCCATCTGTATAACCCTCTCCATCCCAGTGTTCCCATATTACCCGCCAAAATTACCTTTTTAACCCCCCCCCCCCCTTACGGCTGAAAATCGGCGGGCCCTTTGAAGCATAGTTACGCGCGGGCTTTTTGGCTCAAAACAGGTTAAATTGTTTTGACCCTCCCCCCCCAAGAGGGGTCCAAATTTTTTTGCCCCCCCCCCCTGGTCAAGGGGTCCACATTTTTTTGCCCCCCCCCCCCAAACCCACCACCCCCCCTGTTGTTCAAAAATGATCACTCCCTAAGGGCCTATTCAAGTATGACATAATCCATAAGGGGTGCAGGTTATATGGAGAATGATGACACGACAATGCAGTTCCTAAACTAAAAGATGACAAGCGGGAGGGAGTGGATATGTTCATGTTGGAAACAACACCATTCACCTGTGCTATGGGGCTTTCTTTACCAAGCACTTCAATGATATAATTGAGACTCTCAGAAGTCAACTGTGCTGATGAATATAAGAGATTTTGATGTGTCTCAAGAACACTGATAGTCATATCCTGCCTTGAGGCATTCACCACCCAACCAGCATTGCTTAGTGGGACCCATATGTGTTTTCACATGGGCAAGCCAATTTGTTAACAAGAAGATACGGGCTCACAAATTACCAGGGTTCCCACCAAAATTTAAGAATGAAATTCCGTCACATTTCCATGACAAAAATCTCACTTTTCCTTGGCATTTATAACATTCTTTAGGGGGTCAGGGGGCTTGAGATTTCTAAAATCGAGAGAGCAAATGGTACATGCTAGGAGATTTTGTAATATTAGTTCCATTATCTTCTTTTTCCATGAGATTCTGTGACATTCGAGATAACTTTTAGAACCCATGACATTACATGACACGCAGGAACCCTAATTACTACAGAGGCTCTCCCATGTTCTTTGATTCAACCTTGAAATGGGAGGGTTCCGTATAAGCCTTACTCTCGTTAAAGCACCCCGACTTTAGGCCTACTCTATAAGTTGCACCAGCGATCTGACCATGGTGACTTTTAGTACTGTATCATAGTAGCAAGGGCGTGAACCTACATCTCCAAGAGCAGTTCTGGTGGTTGGGTGGGTATTATAGCATAAGGGTCTGTCACTAGAAGTCCCCCATCTCCTTTGAGCATCCCATTCTATGAAAATACATGTATTCAAATGTATTGAAAGTTGACATAGAGTAAAGGCACCCAAAGGCGGACAGACCCTAATTCCGGACACCCTGCACTAATATGCTGATTTGGACACTAAATATACACATAGTTGGTTATGTAACCATACTTGGTGAATGCCCTTTATGTTATCTTAATACAACCCAAGAGACTGGACAGGAGCACACAAGAGAACATAATTAAATTTGCATATTACTGTTCGTAGATACTAACCCAAGTCTATAAACCACTTTCCTATAGGCCGTGAGGCTAAGCAAAGAGACAAAGATAAGTGGGTTATATTGTTGGTAAAACACATTATCCATGCACAATTCTACCCGATATGGATAGATACAGTATTGACCTTCTATGGTGATGACTGGTTTTCAAATAGAATGTGCCCTTGTACAGAATACAGGTGTTTTGCAAGGTGTCCGGAATAGGGTGCCTATGTCCGGAATTAGGTGCCAAATTGACATTTAATTAAACGAACCTGACCCATATTGATGAGAAAGCAATCATTCCAAACCCAATGTAGTTTTCTGACAACATCTTTGCCTTTCATATGCTACTATTTGGGCATCAACAGATAATCCCTAACCAGAGAAATTTAAAGATATACACTAAGTGTCCGGAACTAGGGTACTTTACTCTAATTATCATAAGGCATATGGTATCCAGAATTTGCAAATAATTTTTCAACTAATGATATAGCCCGTTTAGTCAAAGTCCCCCCTCTGCCTTGCACCAACCTTGCTGCGGGACTGACCTCCATAGCCACAGCATTGTGGGGGAGCAAAATATGACGGAGAACCATGCACAGGTCACCAGTGTAGAACCCAAAGTGACGCACCCTTCTTCTATTAATAGTAAGTAGGTCACGGCCCAGTGTCAGTGTCAGCCCATGCATATTAGCTAAAACTTGCGTATAAGCCGCACCCTGACTCTGTGCAAATCCTATAAGCCACACTGGCGATTTGATTCTCGTACTAGATGCGGCTTCTACGGGAGAATTTACGATAGGACAGAAGGCTATGAGTGCACTCATTAATTTGGCGAGATATGTTTTGGGCTAATCACAAGTCTGGCATTGTCTGCGTTTCCATTTATGTAAATTGTTTCCCTCTCTACCACATTAAAGAGACTAAATCTTCTCACACAAAAATAGTTGGGTTCTTCTGGAATCAAGTTCCGAACAGACATTTCGACTTTTCAGTTATAACTTTCTCAATTTGAGTTAGGCCAGGACTATGATTTTAGTCATTTTTGGCCTAATTTGTATGGAAATTAACCTCACGTTAGGAAGTTGAAAGGCTAAAATATCAATGTGTGAAGCTCGAAGTAAAAGCGGGGGAAATATGTCAATTTCCATTTAAATGAGGCAGAAAATGGCAAAAAATCAGTCATGGCCTAACTCAATTTGAGAAAGATTCAGGGGCGTGGCAACCGGGGGGAACATGTCCCCCCCCCCACTTTTGACCGCCCCCAAAAAAGGTCAAACCAATAAGGTCAAGTAAAAAGGGGTCAAAAAGGGTCAATATACCCCTCAGTCCCACCTACTTTTAAACTGCTTGCAACGCCTCTGAAGATACTCACTTACAATGTGTATTTGCTTTGGTTGTAATTTCTTTGATGCGGGAGCTATTTTGTTTCTAAGTGACGACTGTTATGGTAATATTATTTATCATGTTAACACATGGTCCCAGGCTTACCAAGTCTGTATGTTACCCGTAGTAAATATTCATTGGTTTTTCAATCTTTTCTCTCATAAATATCTTACATAGACATTTATTTTTAGGAAAACAATGTAAGCATCTGCAACTACACGACATCTGAAGACCTGTTAAACTGGTACCAACTAGAGAGGAACACAAGAGACTTTCTGAATTTGGTGGCTTTTTATTTCGCTTTATTGTACCACGGTTATGTTAAAATTAATATAAAGAATGACAATATTTGAATATTTATACAAGCCATTTTACAATGGTTCTAGTATGATTCATGTGTACCCAAGAAAATATATTAGGTTATTCAACATCAAAGTTTTTACTTCATTTAGTATCTCTCTAGATGCTTTGTCTGTATTCGTTGAACTTTGAATTACAAAGTCGCACGATGTTGCACGACACAAGGCCAAAGAAAGAGGAAGTTGTGTTCAAGACCGACCTTATTTTCTTTTGTCCAACCGTACTAGCTACCTAAACACAACTTTTTTCTTTCCTTTTTTTGGCCAAAGTGGAAATCGGGCTGATCCAAGAATAAGTGAGTTTTGATGACCTAGAATTTACGTGCTATCACCAATGGTGCACATACATCCAACACGCGACCCAAGTTTGAATACCTTCCGTCAACAGGGAAGGCTGCGAGTTTGTGGGCATGTCCCGATTTGCTGCCCTTCAACAACAACTTCTCACAAGCACCTTCCATTTTAGTGGCATCCGCAAAGTTGAGCAGGTACAAAGAGTTCCCTATCCCCAGCACCCTCCCGTCACACTCCCCGCTAATAGTGCTATGGTTCAAATACGACTGATGTCTCCGCCAGGACCACTGGTCAGTTGATGGCGTGTACAACTGGAGCGTGAAATTCTCATCGAGAACAGCGATGGATTCCTCTGTCAGCTGCAGCAGTTGTATCTTACTGCACTTAGTTGTTCTCATCATGGCCGCTTTGGTTTCCCAAGTGTTTAACGAAGAGTTAAAGCAATCAAGTCTGTCGGAAAGCTCATCATCGTTTATCCAGCCACCAACTACATAAATCAAACTGTTGATTGACAAAGCACTGTGCCCATACAAGGGTACTGGCTGCCTGCTCTGCGTAAGCTCCCAAGTATTTGTCTGAAAACTGTATGTCTGTATAGCATCAGTTGGAGTTCCATCATATGTCCGTCCTTCAGCATAATACGGAAGTCCGTTGACTCCCCCTAACACATACAGGCGCCGACCATGATGCACCAACGCAAAGCAATGTGCTTCTCTTTCCATTTTCGATATCGTCGACCAGACCATTGTTCGTGGATCAAAAATGTACCACTCGTTGATGGTGTCGTCGAAAACAAATAAAAAGTTGTTTGCGTTGACAAAAGCTGTTGGCATATGTTCAAATCTGCTTTGATTCCTGGCCTCATACTTCTGCCAGACACCTTGAGTGCACTGGGAGGACCCTTCTTGTAGGACATGGAACTCCTTTGAGGGATCTCTGTCTGTGACAAAGCACACTGCAGTAGGGTGCCCTCTGACCTTGGACTGTTGAGTATCCTCCAGTACCCTTTGATGTACAGCAAGGTCATGGTAGGTCACAGCTTTCTCCACAAGGTCACACCAAGGTCCCTCAGAGTCAGGGAGCTGGTCCTTAACACGTTTAACTTCAGCTGGGGATATGAGGCAGAAGCGTACACGAGTCATGAGGTCATTCACATATCCTTTTCTGTTTTCATAATCGGCACGAATCCATTTCCTGACAATAACAAACAGGTCCCATTCAGAACTGTCCCAATAGTCAATCAGATTCAGTATTTGATCTTTTGCCAGATCATCCATTTTGTTGGCCTTGAGAGCTGCATCAAGGTTAAACCGGATGAAAGATTCTGTTCGTTCAACGCACTTATTGATAGAATATGCGTGGAAGAAGGATAAATATTCAAAACAGTTATTTTCATCTACTTCTTCAAATGCTAAGTCTGCAACTTCCTCAATAGCTGGTGCGATCTGGAGATATATGGCACATGCGAGGAGCTCCTTCATATCAGTACACCTGTGACCGTACTGATTTGTGTAGGCAAACTGTATCATAGCAGACACTACATCAGCACTGAACCCTTCTAGTCTCACCCTGTCAGTCTGACTCTCCACCATACCTCCTGTCAGCATGACCTTGAAGTAGTCACTCACGGAGGCCATGATGACTTTGTGGACTCTAAACTGTTCATCTTCCGCTTCTATGGTGTAGTCTAGTAACTGCTCCTCTTCCCACAGTTTGCGGGCGCCGTTTGCGACACCAGCGTCAAAGTGCATGATTCTTATTACAAGGCACCACAGCTCAAGCTGAACTGAAAACAAAAAAAAAAGTTGATTATCTCTTCAAAATCAATGTCCGTTAATATACACCCATTTCACCAAACCAGTACTGTTTGTTCCTATGTATTACCCACGGGTCATACACAAACCACATTTGGCTTAAATTTGACACCAAACGTGACAATATAGGGTTGATACAAGGGTATTTACCCATGGGTATTTATTGCTACAGCACAGTAGCAAAGCCCCAATAATGATAAAGTTCTCTTAGTCTGGGATTTACACAAAACAGCTGAGAAATTAGGGTGCATTACAAATCCACCTGTGGTGTACACATTTTAGCAGGGCATGCAGGGTAGGCCTTTGGATGATATCACCTAAATGCGGAACATTTCTAAGGTAAGGTTCTGGTACACAAATTCAATTGCAGCCACCTGACCCCTATAGACCTATTGTATGTACCGTAAATTCCCGCGTTCTACCCGCGGGTTGTACGCGAACCAAACTCAGCTTTCATTTGATACCAGACATGCCTATACAGGGTGCGGGTTATACGAGGGTTTTTATCACTATAGATCAGTACTAAAATATCAATTTTCAGATCCAAAATCGGGTTATAGGATTCTCCTGAGTTGGGGGTGCGGGTTATACGCGAGATGCGGGTAGTACGCGAGAATTTACGGTAGTAAATGGTCGACATGCAAGACACCGTGTAGAATCAAGCCCCTCCCAGTAATTAGCCCTCCATGGTGGCCAGCCTCACCTGTCGGCCAGGTGAGTGATGGGTGTACAGGTGAGACCAGGTAGGCTGGAGAGAGCTGATGGTGATGGATGCATGCACATCAAACATGCTGCTAGTATCTAATGATTACCTTTATAGGCTGAAATTTCTGGTGTTTAAGATGGGGGTATTCACTGGACTATCTGCACATATATGTTAGGGCTAGTGTGGAATACATAAGGGTGCTTGAGGTTGGAGCAGGGGTGGAGGGGGGGGGGGGGTCAACACCATGGTGTTTCATTGGGTATTCTACGTTTTATGAATGGACGATTGAACGTACAAAATCATGATAATTATTGAATCTATGAGATGAGCTAAAAGATGTAAATCCCGTTCCTACATATTTACTGAAGCAAGGGTAATGCCACTTTTCACTGTCATACTACTGAGGGAAGAAATGCTGTTTTCAGCGACAGATTTAGATGGGATCAGTGTTGCCGAAATGACATCGCCGCATCAGCTTTTGCCGATGTAGAATCGTAATGGCCGATGTAAGGCCATTAGACATTGGCCACAATGGCCGGCCATGATCTCAGCTTTCCAAAAGTGAAAGAATTTTTCAAATATTCCTATTAGAAGCAGAGTTAGCCACATTGGCCTGTGTGGAAAGAGAAATTTTCGGCAACACTGTGGGATAGCACACTGATGTATGTGTATAGACCAGCCTCATTTTAGGCAAAAACACAGTTAGATAACTCTCGCTGACAACGGCAGCCGGATAATGGAGGGTGCCAGATTATTGAAAACCGACTATGTTTTTTACTACCATCTGGCTTGTTACCCCAGTTTTACAGCAAGTATCAATGTCAAGTTTTTAAATCTTTTGGCATTTTAAAGCAAAGAAAAAACACAACCAGGGTTCCAAATTTGGTTTTCAGTGAAGTATAAGTTTATTATGTGAAGTTAATTTCTACCAGAAAGGGTCTTCTTCAATCGTTAATCCAATGGTCTTCACAATATTTGATGTTCAAGTTTCTATGAATCTTTACTATCATTTTTTTTAATGAAATGTTTCTTTAACTTAGCTTTCATACCATAAAACATTGTCTTTTTTTCTGGCCCACGAGTATGACTTGGTTTTTTTAGGACAGTGATCATACAAATAGAATGAAGATATATGGGTACAGATGAACATTTTCACTGAATACAGAATCGGACAAGATCAAAAAAGGTACCCTAAAACCTCGCGTATAAGCCTAACTCGCTTATAAGTCGCACCCCGAGTTCGGGCCGATCATATAAGCCGCACTGGCGATTTGAATGTGCCGATTTTAGTACTGTACCATAGTGGCAAAAACTTGCGTATAAGCCCAGGGATGAAAGTCGACTATGTCAAAAAAACTTGAAGATATAGCAGACCTCATAACTACATTATTTATAGAACACTATGAATGTTTATGCATCTATATAGACACATATCTAGCGCTGTGCAGCAGGATTTGTCATGTCTATATTCTCCTGGACGTCGTCTCTTGCTGAGGAGAAGCATTTGTTATGTCCATGTGGTCATGGACGTTATCTCCTCCTGAGGAGAATGAGAAATCTGTCCATACGCTCTCCATGCATAGCACCTTAGTTTCAGTGGCTAAGCCTCATGTGAAGAGTGTAAATGCATAGGACTATAGAGGAGGGTGAGGGCTTTAAGTTTTCTCAAGTTAACTTGAAATTGGCTGAGAAAAACTTGACACTGAGATCAGTGTGGTGTAGCCTGTCTGTGTATATGTAGGACCACTGATGATGAACCAGAAATGATTCTGCTGTCTTATCATAGGATTACACAAACAAAATAAGTTTCATTGAGTTAATATTGAGTAATTATAAAATATATCCTAAGAGTGTCTACAGCTAAATATCCTGATTATATTTTTTGTGATCGATAAAAAAAATTGATTTCAGGGAAAAACTTGAAGACTTTCATCCCTGTAAGCCGCACCTTGACTCTGGGCTAATCATATAAGCCGCACCGCCGAGCTGACTCGTGTACTAGCCACTGCTTCTACGCGAGGTTTTACTGTATTAAAAATCGACATACCGACACAGGCCTTTTAAAATGTGACACGGGCGACACTGACCCTTTAAAAATCGAAATGAGGCACAGGCTTTTCAAAAATCGACACACAGAATGTTTTTGAAGACGAAAATCGACACCCTAAGGAATTTGGGTACCCATGTATAGGCACATTCATTCCCCCTGTCAACCTAACTACAAGTATCTAGATGACATGTTTATATCGGTACACGTGGATGAACTTTCTTAAGACAAATTCGTATGATAAACAGGCTGTCTTGAATATGCTGATTGTGTAACATTGCCAAGTATTTGGTTCAGACCAAAGCAAATACTAGGTTATGAAGATCAGTTGAATCAAAACTTTAAAGAGGATAGAATATGCATTCAAACTCATTCTTCTTTGACCACATAATTCGGACATGGAAATCACAACTGATGGTCATGAAAACTGACTTATGATGAGAGTTACACTAAATAAGAAACAGAGGAATTCTGAACTCTGATCCACATTAAGTCTATAGTTTCCCTCATCTTGGAATATGCTAATGTATAACGCTCAGTACGTGTGTATATGCACTAGTACCCTAGGCACTACGCCCAGGTCCACATGACAGATCAATGTCTTTTGCACAAACATTGCGCAACACTGCAGCATGCTTACCAGGTACAAGCTCAAGCTGCAGCAAGAGCTCTACTCATGTTCTGCCGAGTAAGCTGCAGCAACAGATCAGGATTAAGCCTGACGCTATGAGGATAAAATCCAAATAAGATAGCAGTTTATGGATCTGGGGATAAAGAGGTGTCCGCGTGACTTGCAGTCCTGGCGGTGGATGTACTGGCTTTGTGCCTGTCTGAGTGTCTCGTGTCGGCTGGGGCACCGGTTGTGTTGGTTGAGGCACTGTGTGTGAGGGCTTAGGCGCCGGTTGTGATGGCTGAGGCACCGTTTGTGACGGCTGGGGTGCCTGTCTTGGTGGCTGGGGCGCCGGTCGTGACGGCTTAGGCGCCACTCGTGACGGGTTAGGCGCCAGTCGTGACGGCTGGGGCGCCGGTCGTGATGGCTGAGGCGCTGGTCGTGACGGCTTAGACTTAGGCGCTGGTCGTGACAGCTGAGGCGATGGTCGTGGCAGCTGAGGGGCCAGTTGTGACGGCTGGGGCACCGGTAATGACAGCTTAGGCTTAGGCGCCATTTGTGTCGGCTGGGGTGCTGGTCGTGACGGCTTAGGCGCCGGTTGTGTACGCACTGGTTGTGACAGCTGAGGTGATGGTTGCTGTGCACCTTGGATGCCTTCGTGCACCTCCTCATAGTTTATCAGGTAGCATGGCAATATTTGGTCAACATCTGGTATCACCAGAGCCAAGCCATATCCCTTGGCATCAGCATCAACCCGGTGGGAGTCATAGCCAGGCCTCAGAGGCTTGTCGGCCACGTCAGGAGACGCAGGAGACGCACGAGACCGGCGGACGTCGTAACTCCTTCCTGGCAGCACCTTACACAGGAGCAGGCTTTTCCCGTACAACAAACTGACGTCTGGGTATTCTGACAAGTAGATACCATTCCCAAACTTCATCCTTTGACAGCATTCATCCTTGAAGTTCTCCTTCATGATATTCTTAATGTTCTTATCGGCTGTTCCATGAAAAGCAAGCACTTCTTTTGCTTCTAGCTCACCATACTTCCTTTGGAACTCGCTTCGCTTTGCTCTAAATCGTCTTACAAGCACAGGATTGATTACATATTCTATGATTGTTATTTTGTATTGTTTTCCCCTCTTCATTGCCAATCTGTAAAAGTGTGACTCTGCAACGCGGTAATTCAAGTCTTTGGGATCATTGCCACACAGAGGCCGTTCTGGGGAAAGCCAATATCTGAGTACCTCATTGCTAGATCCGTGTGCTGCTTGGATTTCCAATCTCTCCAAAGTTGTGTTGTCTGCATATGCATCAGATGAGCATTGGCGGGTAAGTTTACAAGGCTGGGAGCACTTCCTTACACAAAGACATCCACAAGAGAAGCTTTTGGTACATCTTTTTGTGCACAAATCCAGTTGTGGCATACCCATGACCTGGAAACAAATATGGCCGCATTTATCTCGCTTGTAAGGTAGTTTATGATTTGGATCATAATCAACACCAGGAAACACCACTTCAGCAGCCTTTGGAGCCTCATGTGCATCTTTATCAAGTATGTACACAACTGGTGTTCTGTCTCCTGGCCTAAACTCATAATGAAGATGGCAAGGAATGGGAAAGTAAATGTACTTCTTCTTATTGTATGGTGGTCGCAATGGATGCTCAGGCTTTAAGAACCCATACCTCTTGTGCGTCTCCACTACTCTGCCGTGCAGAACCCCGTCTATATCTGACAGCATGCGTGCTCGCGTTACTCGCGGTTCTCTCCGACTCATTGTCCCTCGGGATCTGGATATAGAACAAAACAAGAATCACGTCAGGAGACTTGCCTTTTTGAAAAATGAGGGGGGTCTTTGCACCATGCATCATATTGTTGTGATGTATTAATGCATCATGTCGCCCCTACCTTGCTTGTGTTCGTCTCTTGGTCTGCTGCTTTCAGCAACATTGTAGTGTGAGTGTGGGATAGGAGGCGTCCTGTATCAGTCCCAAGGCTGTGTAGCAAGGATCGCAATTTCACTAGTCCATACCCCTCCGGTCCAAGCCAAGGTTCATCCCAAAGTTTCACTGTTAAGAACAATCAACTTGTGCAAAACGTCGATCATTCTCAACCATATCTATTTATTAGATCTGATCTACTGCTTTTTATGGGGGAAATAAATCACCGATTTATTTGTGCATAAATAATAGAGCAGAGACTCATTCAAGTCTACACTCACAAGGTCAAGCAGGGTCATCTACACCCAACTCAGGTGCAGGACTAACCTGGGGTGGGGGTCACGTGACATTTGCCGGACCGCCCACCAAAGACTTGAACTTGCCATAGACCCTCTTATGGTTGTATTTCTGTGACTATACATGGGTGCCCAAAATTTTAACCGTGTCGCCGTGTCGATTTTAGCAAAAGTGCTGTGTTGCCGTGTCGATTTTTATCTAGTGCATTATGGGCTTGTTGACTGTGTCCGTCGATTTTTAAAACCCCCATGTCGCACGTGCCGATCATTACAACCCCCCTATCGCCGTGTCACGCGTGTCGATTTTTACCCATGTATAGTCACATTTCTCGCACCCTCGCAACCTCGTACCTCCTCTGCTCCTTGTACGAGGATCCCAAGGATTTTCTCTCTTTGTGAAGTCTATTTCTATAGGGATGTCATTGGTATCGAATTTTATGAGTTATCAGTTATTCACTATTTTGGTGTCGATTTAGGTAATATATCAGTTATTCATTATATAAAAAGAAGAGGTAGATTAAGCCACATTTTCTCCCGATTCCACCTAACTGTGTGAGTTTTTTACTCCCCCCCCCCCCCCACCCACCACCAACCCCCTCAAGCGTTAACTGAAAGTGAAAGTGAAACCAGGTATTGCCGTTCAAGCTGAAACAGACAACAATTTTATTTTGACCTTATATTAATACTAGCCGATTGTTTGACTTACTGTAGCATTGAACCTGTATTGACTACCATCATGAACGTCCATATATTATCTAGATTCATGCTACCATGCTGTAGTTTCACCGGATACATGGCATTTTAATTTGGCATGTCGCAACAACCTGCATTATTACCTCAGGCTCAGCCGCGCACCTCAGCCAGTCAGCGAACTGGGTACTAGGGTAGGCCTACGCGCGCGAAAAGTGCTGTGGCCTAGAAGCGATTTTCACATTGAAAGATTAAGAAAACTATCATCAAGGTTGGCCCACTTGTGAAAAGCATGTTCAAATGTGTCCCTACCTGTTGATGAGCAACTGACACCGCCGTTTTCTGATGAATATACGCGTTTTTTGTTCTCCTCTGTTCAACTCGGATGTACCAACATGTGTTTCTTGACCGGAAGAGAAAGCAGTGCCGCAGCCTGGTGTGAAAACCGCGAACTACAACTGAAGCTGATTCCCGACGTCAACACAACGGCCGCGCGGGTACCAGTCTTTCTCTTTCCGGCCGCGAATGCACGAACAAATATAAACCAGTTCTGCCGATAAAAACGGCGTTTCTCATCGTAATCTGGCCGTGACAACTGCTCATCTACAGGTAGGCACATTTCTGACCATATCTGTTATCGGTAAAGTTCAGTTTGGTGGCGGTTTTCATAGAGAATAACACTCAAAGTCGATCAACTTGTGTTGACACTGTCACTGACCCTGACACTCACGCACTCGCACTGTCACTCACTCATTCATATAAAAACTGACAGTGGAAGTGTCGGTGGCACTGTAACCGTCCCTGAGTCCTGACACAGTCAGACAGTCACAGTGAGTAACGCATTGATTGGGTGTTTGCATGTCAGATTAGGCATTGCATTTTTTAACAACAGGGGGCGGGGGATATCGCCCCCTTGACCGGGGTCCGGGACCGAGGGGAGGTGGGGGATTGCACCCTCTTGAATCCCCCCTCCCCCGGTCAATCTCTTGAAGGCTTGACCGGGGGAGGGGGGGGGCAAACAACGTCAGGCCCTTTTGGCAACTTGGGGGGGGGGCGGTTCCCCTTCTGTCTTTTTTCTTTACTTCAGTATTTACCACGAGGGTGGATATTACGACCCCTTGACCACGTCCACGGGATGGCAGGAAAAGCTCACCGTTGTTAGGGGAGAAGCCTGCACGTTACTCACTGAACTTACTGTGCTTTAAACTTAATAAAGGAGCAGTGATTTTCGACCAGTGAGTGGGGGGGGGGGGGGGGTCGGGAAAAAAAGTGCCTGTCCGCCTCAGCATGGCCGTAGGCTTAGGGCGGGGGCTAGTTGCAGGGTTCCCACTCGACAGCTAAAAGTCTGTTTTGTTCGGGAGTACGTGCTCATTTTTTTGAACAACCGGGGGGGGGGGGGGGCGGGGATGGTGGTGGATTTGTCGGGGAGGTCAAAAGAATTTGGACCCCTTGACCGGGGGGGGGGGGGTGAAAAATTTAGACCACTCTTGGGGGGGGGGGGGGAAATAGACCTGTTTTGAGGGAAATTATCAAAATCATTTAAAAAGCCTCAAAATCTGTGGGGCTTAGGTGGGCTGCATGAGTCAGAAGTTTTTCTATTGGTTTAACATGGTCCCAGAACCATCTTTAATTAGGTACATGTACCTTGATAAAATACAGATTTTAGTGATTAGTGCTAAAAATAATGAGCCTCCTCCCACTATAAAAATGGTAGCCGAGTGCCTCAGTTTTTGTGATTTGGATTGAGCAGACTAAGGGAGTGCTCATTTTTTAACAACAGGGGGGGGGCTGGTGAGATTTCGCGCGGAGCGCGCGAAATTTTTTCACCCCCCCCCCCGCTAGAGGAGTCAAAATTTTTACCCCCCCCCCCCCCCCCCGGGCAGGCCGAAAATCGCGCGTGTTCGCGCCCCTTTGTAGCATAGTAACGCGCGGGCTTTTTCCCTCAAAACAGGTTGAATTTTTTTCACCCCCCCCCCCAAAGAGGGGTCTGAATTTTTTTACCCCCCCCCCCCCCGGTCAAGGGGTCCAAATTTTTTACCCCCCCCCAAATCCACCACCCCCCCCCCTGTTGTTAAAAAATGAGCACTCCCTAAGCCCACATGGAGGTGAGGGGGGTGGCTCCCAGGTGTCATAGTGGCGGCACCTGAGCCATCAGGTGCCGCCACTATGACACCTGGGAGCCACCCCCCGCACCCTGGTCCTTGTAAAAAAAAAAAGTATGCAATTTTGATCCACCTCAAAATGGCACTGCACCAACTCGCACATGCTTGAAATTTGGTACACGTGTACATTAATGTGCAAGGTGTATGTGCGTCTTGGAATTTTTCATATGCCTTAAAGTCTGCTACTTTTATCTAACTTGGAAATTGACCTCTGACTTTAACTTAGTCTAGCTCGGTCAATTATGGGTATTTTTCTCACCGATTTCACTAGAGGTTAGTTTGATATCGAGATTAGCCATAGATGAATAATAGGGACAGCTTATTAGTGCCCGATATCGCCGATTCCCGCCGATGCGGAAATCGGGAGCCCTCATGCTTCCCAACAAAACCGTATCACACCTCTGACAGCTTTTCTACCCGCCCATAACAGCGTTATCAAAGAACCTACAAAGTTTAATGACTTTGACTGATGATCTCGATAGCTGCATGAGAGTGTGTGTTGTTAAATGTACTTCAAGTTCAACATTACAGTTTGAGTATTTCGGTTAATCGCTGGTTGTACTGTAAAAATCGTCTTACCATGGGTGTATTCAACATGATAAGCATACAGTGCGCTTGGCAAATTATTATAAGCACATTTCTAGTTTAAAGCGGATTCAACAATTGACACCAAAAAATTAAAGTTAGTCAATGGAGTTCACTTTTGAAAAAATGGTGTGAGCGAGCGAATTTTAAAAAAAATTTAAGAATTCTTTTTGCCAATGGAATTTGGTACTGGAAAAGTGAAGCAAGTGACCAGTATCTTCTGTTTTAAGCAAGTCTCCTACAAAATTTATAAGGGAACCCACGGCAAAAAAATATTTCATTTGTTGATCTGTTTTAAGGTACAAGTGCAGACCTTTAAATGATATGTATTATATTGGTAAGTTATGCTTTGTTAGTAATAAGTATGCGCAATAAAGAATATTTAAAAGGTACAAATATGGTTTTCAGTTTCTTATTTGGCCAAGGACAATGATCAGCAACTGCGTCTAGATGCCCACATTCTTCAGTATTTTGTGCAAGCTATGTTGTTATGCACATGATTTTGATTGCACCTTGTCTTCATTTCATAGATTTTGAGATAAAAAATACTACAGTCTGATTTCAAGTGCTAGATAAGACAGGCCAAATACCACAGATGCTACCGTTCCTGCAAACAAAAATTAACCCTTTAAGGTAGGCATGATGCCTTAATGCATCAAGTTCTTGGTTGTCATGATGCATAAATGCAGCCCTCGCGAGTAACTCGCCAGTGCTGCATTCATGCATCATGCCGACCCAATGGGGTTGAGACACTCCTGGCTGCATTGGTACATCATGACAACAAATGCTCTAAGATAGCCAGAAATAACTAGAAATTACGCAAGTTATTAGCCCTTTAAGGGCCGCATAGTGCATTCATGCATCATGCCCTTGGTCAGCATGATGCATGAATGCAGCCCTGGTGACCGTACTGGGTTGGGACACTGCTGAAGCTTCGGCATTATGCACGAATGTAGCCCTGTCGAGAAACTCGCCAGGCCTGCATTGGTGTATCATGACGACAAATGTCGCCTTTTAGCGACATGCCGTCCTTAAAGGGTTGATGGTATAATCTTTATGTAATCTCATTCCAGGAGGTTACGCTGATCTGAGCTTGACTGAAAAGGACTTCCGATGTAATCATGGAGGTGGATTTCTATGGAGTCATAAAAGGCGTTCGCTCCCTTTGGGCGGACAAATTGTTATTAGACTACACAATAGAAGTGGGAGATCAACAATTCAAAGCCCACAAGGTGATTTTAGCTGCTTCCTCTAACTACTTCAGGGCCATGCTGACAGGAGGTATGGAGGAGAGTCAGACTGACAGGGTGAGACTGGAGGGATTATCTCCCCTCGCAGTGTTAAACATGATTGAGTTAATCTACACGGGGCAGTTTGGCTCAGACAAAGCCGACGTAGAAGAACTTCTGGCATCTGCCATGTATCTACAAATACCCGGAGCAATAAGCGAATGTCGCATACTTGTGTCTGACGAAATAAACCCACAAAACTGCTTCAAGCTACTCTCTATCTTGCAGACCTACTCTGCTACAGACACTATTGAGGAGACCGTAGAGTACATAACTTCCCACTTTGAAGAGGCCTACACTGCCTGGAGACCTGAGAACATGACCTACCTTGATGTACAGAACCTTGTACAGCTGTGGCAGCAGTCAGAGTGGGACTTGTTCCTGGCCATCAAACACTGGGTGGATGTGGATGTAGAGAACCACCTCCCACATCTAAATGACCTCATGACCCACATACGGTTTGCCCTGATGTCACCAAAACAACTCGACACCATTACCAACATCGCCTTGTACTCTGGCTTTAACGTCCCATGGTGCCAGAATGTAGAGAAAGCGCTAAGATATCACGACTTGCCGATCCATGAAAAGATTCTGGACGCCTCCGAGCAATGTAAGGTGCGAGATGAGCCTCTTCCCTTCTTCTTTAACGCACACCTCCATGAGTACCATGAGCTGAGGAAAGACACCAGTCTGACAGGCAGTGACATGGCCCAGGAGGATACCTGGCAAAAGTGTAAGGTGCTAAAAACACCCCGGTTGCGGAACGGGGTCGAGACTTTTGTCGTCGTCAATAATTTTCTGATTGTGTGTGAGAGGGTAAATACACAGCAGAAATGGCACGTGTTCGACCCGAGGACGAGAAAATGGGCATCCATGGCTGAGCTGCAGACGTGTAGATGGGAGTCTGCGCTGGTGTACTGTAACCCTCACCTGTATGTCATAGGGGGGTGTACGGACTGGCCATGTGACTCCACCATAGCAACTGACATCATAGAGAGGTATGACTTCACAACCAACTCCTGGAGTACCATACCCAGTAAGCTGCCCAACCCGGTGTATAAGCATGGGGTGGCCGCTATCGAAGGATGTATTTACGTCACTGGAGGTTTGGTGTCAGGTACTGAGGACTTATCAACACGGCTGGATTGTTTTGATACAGCCACAAGTATGTGGCACAGCAAAGCCTCCCTGCCAGCAGCTGACAAAGGCTACAGAACTCTTCAAGTGATGACGCTTAGTAACGAGAAAGTGCTCTTCATCATGACACACCACCTGGACATTCAGTATTACAGTCTGTCACGCGACCAGTGGTCCACATGGGGGTGTGACAAGAGTGTGAGGCGCGGCAGTAGCGGCCTGAAATGGCATACTAATGCCACTGTGTTAAGAGTAGTATAGTATGTATCGGAACGGGACTATGCTTAAGTACTGTTTATTACTCACTCGATATGCAGCCAATCAGAGGCCGCCATTTGGTCACGTGACCCGTTGCCATGGTAACGTGACCTACTTAGGACTCTCAGCCAATCAGAAGCCAGCATTCTGGGTGACCTACTGACCTACTTAGAAGCTCTCAGCCAATCAGAGGCCGGCATTCTGGTAACCATGGTAACGTGACCTACTTACGTCACGTGACCTACTGAGGCTCAGCCAATCAGAAGCCAGCATTCTGGTAACTAGGGTAACGTGACCTACTTAGGGTTTGTTTGTAAACAACACCACGTGGCTCTCTTGTTTGTAAACAACACCACGTGACACGTGACTGTTTGTAAACAAACAAACAAAAAAGTTATGTAACTTATATATAGAAATAAAAACACAAGATAATTTCTTTTTTTTTCATTTTATTCTTTATTTTCATTTCAATCAAAAAACACACAAGTTTATGCTTTTTTAGCTTGCTTCTTCGATTTGCAACCCAACAGGCCGCAAAGTCTCACGCCGCCGTCACTCGCACTACACCCCTGACGTCCTCTCTCCAATAGACATTGCACGACTTTGGATAAATCCAACACCATTTCGGCAAGGCAGAGAATCTTTGCCTCCATGAAACGTCCGCCATCGCAACAACCCGTTATTTCTGTCACAACAGCATCATCGATAGCTTCTGACTCACTGTCCGGTCGCTCAGCTTTGGGATTTTGCTCATGCGCATGACGCACTTCTTGGGGTTTCTTGTTCGACATGCTTCAATTAGGAAATAAACGCAATGAGGTCCACAGGTGTCAGCAGAAGTGTCTTGTAGTTAAACGCGGTTTCTTTGCCACTTGAACGGAGCAGAGCGTTCCACGAAAGACAAGAACTCCGCACTCAGCGGCGGTAAGCCGAAGGAATCAAAGTAGTACACTTCACCCGTGCTCGACACGTAAAACGCTACCCAATGCTGACCTGGTAAATGTTGCGGATCTGTGTTGCTCACGAAACAAGTGTCTTTGATAGGGTGCTTCGAAATAGTGTCACAAGAGAAAACACCTAGGAAACGATGTTTTGTGTGAACGTTTTCCTTCAACACTCTACTTATTTCAAGCGTATTCATACGATACGCTAAGTACCGCTGTCTTGTCTTCAGTTCATGTGGTAGTCGGTGATGGGATGTCGATCTCTGGTCAGCTCGACGACGTTGTCGTACACCAAGTAGAGTAGCGCCGTTGTTGTCGCTTGTAGCGCCGAGCGGAAACTGACTTCCACCCTCAGCTGACCCGCTCTTATAAGGTTCACGCGACATCCGTCGTGCGATCTGTCTGGGGTTAAATCGAGGGGGAACACCGTGTAACCGTTCAGGAATTGCTCGTATGAAATACCACATGAGCGCGCGCCCTCGTACATCCCCGTTTCCGTGTGTAGCGCCAAGTACTCTCTCAGGGCCGCTTTGGTGTTAAAGTCGGGCACGTAAGCGTCGTTCGGCACTTTCTGATCGTTCACTATCACTTGAAGCGAGCTGATGTCGTAATGCTTCATCTCGAACGGGTTCTTGGTGTAGCTACCGTTGAAGGCGTCGTGGTCCAGGAAGCAAATCATCATCGACTTGGGAAGCTGGCCTGTGTTGGAGTGCGTGTAGCTGTGATCTCTGTTACCTTGAGGGATGGCGTACGTCGTCACCTCCACTCTGTTCACCGGGTAGTCGAAGGGGCCGTGTTCTATCACCGCTCTCTCGTGCGTTTCCGCTACAGCGTCCGCCACCAACACACGTCGCACGTAGAGCTTTGCTTTGTAGATCTTCAAGCTGTAGCCTGCGTCAGCGGCGCACATCAGATAGAAAGAGGGCGCTGCCTGTTTCAGAGTGAGATTGATTTCTGTCTCTCCAACGATGAGCTTCGGTTGATGAGCCAGGTCAAAGTGCAGTCGCGCCATCAGCGAAAAGCGCTTGTTGGAGATTAGCTTCCTGCGTGCTTTGTACCCCGCATTTGCGTTAGTCAACGCGTCAAACTGACCAGGCGTATCTTCATGCCACCCCTGGGCGCTCATGACGCCGCACTTCACGTCTTTGTTGTAGTTGAGTAACCCTTCCAAGTAAGCTCGGTAAGGGTAGGTCTCGGTGTTGCCAGACACTTTGAAAACGCCGATGGAGACTTGGACGTCTTTGAAGAGCGAGTGAGCCAAGTTGTTCACCGGAGCTACCGCGTCGGTGTCCTCTAGCGCCGCTCCGTTCGCTTTCAGCACTTGACATTCCAGATGAAGGTAATTCTCGTTCAGGTCTGTGTACTCTTGCGACTTGTTGATGGTGAAATTTATGTTACCTCCATCCTCTAAAGAGTTTTTTGTTTCTATCCCGAGGAAAGACGACTTTAAGATAGTAGTCTGAGTCGGCGCTACGGTGTGCAGGTCGAGCTCAGAGAGCGCGCACTCGTTACTGCTCTCGTGTACGTAAGCCATTGTGTTCTCTCTTCACGCGGACGACAGACTGACGCCGGCCGCCTCCAGTCTTTTTATTTATACCTAAGCGCCTAGGCGCTTACCGGTCGAATACATCCCCTCTACGTCTCTTGCAAGAGCCACCGCCCGTCTGAGGAGAATGCCGGCGACGTTTCGACCCTTTCTGAGACGCGACAGTTGTCTTTCCTCCTGAGAACGCCGTACTCGCCAGTCTCTTCAGAGCGCCTGCGCCTCGGTCTTTCACGCTGCTCTTTAAAGTCCGACCCGCCAGCACATCTTTAGCTACGCCCACACCGGCGCGGAGCAGCGTTTTTCCCACTGACTTCAATAGCGGGGTAGCCGAGCGCATCAGACCTAACAGAGCGCCGCCCAAACCGTGCCCGCTCTGGAAAGAGCGCCCGCTGTACACGTTGATGCCGTTGCCCAGCTGCGCGTTGTAGTAATCGCTGTACCCTCTGCCGACGGTGCGCCTGGGTGGAAAGTACGGAACGCGTTGACGCATCTTTTTTTTTTCTTTCAGCGCTCAATAGGTCTCAGATGAAGTGTCACGGTCACCTCGCCTCTACTGAATGGGATGGAATGGCCGGATCGGTCTCTTAAATAGATGCCGACCTCGGTAAACCTCTTGGATTTCAAGGGGAAATAATCCAAATGGGGAAAACTGATAGCTTGCACGCCACCTCGACGCCTTCCGCCTCTGTCCACCGCGACGCAGCGTAACAGCGGCACTTGCATGTCGCCCACACGTCTCTCCTGGATCATGTCGGTCTATATGTACACAGAGTGCACGTCCCCGAAAACATCCATCGAGTAGGCGCCGGTAGTCGGCGACGCGAAACACGTCTTCTCTCCGAAGCCTAGAACACATGCGAGATGCTGAGTCAGCAGGACAGCGCAGTGTCTCGGCGGTTTGATGGTGACGCGTTTCGTCTTGGAGTCGTATGATAAGATCCCCATCGGTTTGAGCAGGAAGCTGGTGCCCTCTAGTCTGTCATCTCGCAACGTCTCACTCAAGCGCCCGACTAGGGTGTGGTTGCTTCCGGTGAAAATAGGAGGTATCTCGAATATGTTTGGCATAAAACTGCGCACTCCCATGTCTTTCTCCATCTTTTCGATCATCTGTCTTGCTTGATCGCTGATCGCCTTCTTCTTCACGGCCGGGGACAAGAACTGCTTGTATACGGCATTCGTCTGTCTCAAGTCGACCTCTCTCTTGAACCTTTTTGTTTCCGGTTTCAATCGCTGCTCTTCCGACGTGTCTGACATCTCTTCCACCGTTACATAGCTCGCTTCCTTCCCGCTCAGCGGGTATTTTGAGCTGAACGTTAGCTTGCTCAGACCGTTCGCGTTTTTCATTCCCCTCCAGTTTACCTGCGTTTTTTTTCTTTCGGCGAATTTAGCGTCTTTTAAAACGTTGATCGCCTCCTCTAGCGAACCCTTGGTGCGCAGAGGAACAACGATGATCAAGTCGTCGTGCACGTTAGTCCATTCTGTAGGGAGGATGATCTCAGTCAGAGCCGCTTCGTACGCTTCGGGCAGAAGGAGCGGCGAGTCGAAGTGAGTTCGGAAAGACGTCAAGCTGTTGTCAGGATAATACTCCATAGAGCTGTTGCTAGGTAGGGTGATGTTCATTTTTTTTTCTACGTTATTTTTTTGACGGGGATCCACTCGTTGAACTTGTCGTCGTAACCTAACCAACGTACGAAAGCTAGCTCTTTACCGTCGACGGTCTTGCGGCGCAACACCTCGTCTATCAGGTAGTTGTTGTCGTAACGACTCTTGTACACCTTCTGAGCCTCTTCCGGGTAGAAGACGCCTTTTATCTCCTCGCCCTTGTCGTCTTTTAGCTCGAACCCTCTGCTTCCCAACGTCTTAGCAACGTCGACCACTTCCTCGCGCCAGTTTCCCTCGTACCCTTTGTCAAAGGCGCCTTTAGTTCTCAACATCCTCACTCTGTCACCCGGAGCGATGACGTCGACGGCAGACGTCTTTGTTTTTTTCTTCTTATTCCATATTTCGTCGATTTGTTTGTTAGTTGGGAGATCTTGTCGGTAGAAAACTGTTTCGCTGTTTTCCGAGCTGACTTGAGCCGGCACCATTTTCAACGTCTTGTGGTGAGTGCGATTGTAAGAAGACACTACATGGTGCAGTACGTCTACGTAGCGATACGTGCGCTTGTGTGTGAAATAACGCCACAGCTTCTCCTTCAGACTGCGGTTCATGCGCTCCACTAGACTAGCTTTGATGTCGTCGTTCTCGCCAGTGAAAAACTCTATGCCCTCGCTCTTCAAGTGATCTTGAAAGATCTTGTTCAAAAACTCTTTCCCCTTGTCTGTCTGAACAGTGCGCGGTTGTCTCTCGCCAGTGTCTGTCATCTTTTGGAAGGCCTCGGTAACATCAGCACCACTCTTGGATTTAATGGGAACGGCCCACGCGTACCTAGAAAAAACGTCGATCGCCGTCACCACGTACCGGAAGCGGTCGTTGTGAGACGCCAAAGCCTGCATGTCCATCAGATCTATCTGCCACTGCTGATCGATTGCACCGGTTATAGTCTTGTTCCTTGCGAATTTTCTCCGAATGGGTTTATGTTTAGTGTAGGCGTCCAGCGACACTAAAGCATCTCGGATGACGGCCGGGTTTAGGTGGCGAAAATGATGTTTCTGGAGTTTAGTCACGCTAGTGAAACTGGAGGGTGCTTTGACATCGGTATATCTAGCTACTACGCGCTTCTTTTCTTTTTCCTTCTTGGTCAGTCTCTTCACTGGTTTTCCCATCGTCGGCCTGATGGAGGAGTAGCACCAGGAGCGGGAGTGAACGACGCCGCCTGCGCTAGGCGGTTGCGCCTTTTCCTTTTCTTACTCGCCGCGCTCCTATAGGCCGACGGGGGTCTCAGTGTAGTCGGAGTTTGGAAAAGTTCACTGCCCTCGTCGTCGTCAGAGGATTGATCGTCCACCTGGAGAGAAGAGTCTGCTGCTGCTGCTGCTACTGCTGCTTCTTCTTCTGCTTCTCCTTCTTCCGAGTCGAAGCTCGGTCGTTTCCGACCTCTGTCAGTAAGCCGTGTGTCCAAACTTCGGCCAGGTCCGCTCGCTTTATACAGATGGTTTCCGATCAAGGAGTCTGTGGGATCTGCTTCGCGCAGCGCTTTTGTGAACGGAGAGTAGCCCGCCGGTCTGGTCGCCGTCTTCCTGAACCTGGCGGCGTCGCTCAGTAAGTCCACTATGTTGATGTGACGCTCAGGTGGTATTCTCCGACCCGACATCTCGCGCACCGCACCGTCCTCGTTCCACTTGACCACACCGGATTTCTCCAATTTATTGTACAGCGCAGTGGTCCGGATTCGATTCCTCTTGGGAACTTGGTTCACCAACCGCTCAAGTAGGGACGCGCTGGCTTCTTCAGCAGACTGACGGAGGTGAGCCGGTGGCGAAGAAGTGTAGGACGAAGAGATGTTGCTGTTGTTGGGATTCGCGAGAAAAAATTGCAATCTATTCAACAACCTTCGGTATTTCAACATTTTCTCGCGCGATTCCAAAGTGGGATCGTTCAACACTAAGTCCAAGTCCCTGTAGATAAACTGTAGCACCTGGTGCAATGCCGCGTCGGGATGAAGGGATTGTTCTGCCTGCTTGTGGTAATAGGCCATATCGGCAGGTAGGCGGGCGGCGGTGGCAGGGGCGGAACTCTCGTTCTTTTCACTACGCTCATCAGGAAGAGGAGGAAGGATTGGAGCAGTAGAAGTACTAGCAGCAGCGACTGCAGTAGTAGCAGCGCTAGTAGTAGCAGCAGCGGGCACATGATGAAGTAGACCTGCTCGTGATGATTTGTAGAGCGTGTCAGGATCCACGAGCGCTAAGCGTTTGTAGTGTTGTTGCTGCTCTGAGTCTGTCATGGGGACGATGGCGATGACGCTGGCGGTGGCGGTAGTGGTGGTACTGTCGGCGAGTAGGTGTCGAATGAGGTGTCTCATATACGGAGAATGCTCTTTATAAGCGGTAAGGCCATCCCTATGAGAGCCGGAATGAGGAAACCTCCCTCTTGTACCAAGACGCGTCTCTTTTTTTTTGATGGGCGTAGATTTTTTGCCGACCTCCCTCAACACGTCAGCCGATTCTCGAAGCTTGTCCAGTTGTTTGTCGCTGAGCGGGATGTTCCGTACGAGTAAATTGTGACAGATCTCACTCAACGCTGCGATCAGATCGTCGCTTCCAGAGTCTATTAGATGCGAGCAGTCCTTTGGCGAGCACTTAGCTAAGTGCTTGAGAGTACCAAAGTGTCTTTCGAGTAGATGAGAAGACATTTTTGCTACTACTTTCTCTTCTTCTTTTTTTTGTCTAGCGGTACGAATACTAGCTGAGAGTGTATGGATGTCAAAGAGGAGCGTATTCTCAGATCGTCAGGTGTTGACTGCTTGAAGTCCAGAAGGAGGTATGAGTGAGGTCGCTTGAGTTCATGGGTAAATATACTAGAGAGGGCCGCCGCGTTGGAGGGAAACACCTGGCGAGACAGACTAGCTATTTGCCCCATGTCGCGCGGGTTCTTGAAAACGATCATGTAGTGAGCGTTCAGACTCATAGTTCGAAAGTCGGGTGATTTCTGGAATAGGTTCTGAGTGATATATATGACGCTCACGTTCCAGTGATGGGAGTATTTAGTAAAGATGTCAGCTACCACTTGCTGATTGGAACTGCTCATCAGATCGTCCAATATCAGTAGAGTGTGTGGTCGTAAAGCGTCTTCTGCTACTTCCACGTCTCCCGCTATAGACTCTTTGCTAGGAAGACCTTCTCTGAATTCCACACCGTACTGATTTTGCATTTTTTCAAACAGAGGTTGCCACTCGCCGTAATGGTAAAAAGTCTTTTCCACCGGCGGCGTGACCAAATTGTTCACGTCGCTCAGAAATTGATCCACCAAGTGCGATTTTCCACAACCCGACGGACCGCTAATGATACAACTAAAGGGTCCTTGTAGTCGAGCGTCGAAATGAATTTCTGTGAAGAGTTTGCTTTTACTACTCGACATTTTTTTTTTTTTTCAGCACGCGTCAGAGAGTAGTTGTGTGTCTGACTGTCTGCTGTGTTTCTCACTCGAACGGTCGGTAGTGAATAGTTGTGGAGAAAAGTCAGCCGACCTTTTTATTGATACCGGCCGGTGTCACAGTAGCGGCGGCAGAAGTGTCTTTTTTTTCTTTTTATTTTTGCGATAAAATTCTATTTTCACTCAATAGTCATAAATGTTTGTATCAGACTCCAGAGGAGTCTGATACAAATATTTATTTTTTAAAAAAAAGAAGAGGAGGAGGAGGGGAGGAGATCAATTTTTTTTTTTTTTTTTTTTTTTTTGATCATTTAGGCAAAGCTCGTCGCTTTGCCGCTTTTTTTTCTATTTCTGTGTTGTGACACGATCGTCTCGAAAAAGCAATAAGGCGTGTGAGCGCGGCGGTGACAAATACATATTGGAGCGTATGGTTTAAAATAGTGCGTCCCTATCTTCTTCAATTCGGCTGCGTTGCAATATGCGGGATAACAAGTGACGATGTCGAAACGTTTAGAGACCGTGTTCACGTCGGCCACAACGCGCGCCCACCGAGTGGGAGCTGCAGTCACTCCCAAAAAAACGATCGGCTTGTCGAATCGTTTCATAGCGCTTATTCTCACTTTATAAGAGGAGGCAGGGTGAGGAGAGTAGCAGCGCTCTTTCTTTTCATGAAACGCCCAACGAGTGGGGGCGCTGAGAGCGGCTATTATGCAATGGTAGAGTAAATACTGTTCTGAGAAGACGGCTCTCGGCCATGTCGCTACGTTTTCCTTTTCCGCTCTTGTATAACGACGATTTCTTTGGCACTCGGCTTTGCTTTTCTCGAGAATTCGGTACGCTTCAAGAGAAGCGTGAACCTCTGCTACGTGACGCTCTCTCCTTTGAGATAAAAAAATAGCCTGGCAGTTGAGGAGGGCACTTTGTTCGCGTGTCCGTCTTTTAAAAACTCGCGCCCTCTGCAGTGCCATATTTCTTTCCTCCGAAAAAAAAAGACTGAGTGAAAATAAAAATTTAAAAACAAAAAGCTCAAAGAAAAAAAATAAGCAATAAGCAGACTCAGCTCGAAATTCCCTGCTGGCGTGATGGCGGTGACGGTAGGGGCAGCCGGGTGACTGCAGGCGGTGGCGGCGGTCGGCTGGCCGGCGGTGGCGGTGTTGGCGGCGATGGTAGAAGGGCGTGTGGAAAGACAATGCATCTCAGTCTTTTATAGGAGCGGCGAGAGTTCGACTTAGTCTGACATTTTCAGCTGTCGCATGCTGACCTGCTGCTATCATAAGAGAAACAAAAGCCCTAATCACGCTTTTCAGCTGGATCCTTCCACCCACCAGACATGGATCCAGATGGGAGGGTGGTTTAAAATTAATCCGTGTACCGACTGTCATACAATAGTGTAATTAGTTGAACGCGTGTTACCTGTATAGAGGATTAGCAGGTCATGGGCTTAGAGTGTGTATAGAAAAACAACTACAGGTAGCGTGAACAAAGCGACCCCCTCCCTTTCTGTCACTCTGTCTGTGACTAGAGGGTGCGCGTGTGGTAAGCGGCTTAAATCTAAAGAAAAAAAATCACCCTCTCCTGTCGTCAGCAGTGAGCTGGCCGGCGGCTGGAAAATGCGATTAGAGGGATGATGAGCGCGTAGTAAGCGACTTAAGGCTAATCTAAAGACCTGCCATGAGTGGGCAGCTGGCCGGCCACCACGCCTCAATTTGCAGATCCCCATGATGGAAAGTTGCGACCGTGACATGAAGCGGTATGATGAAGCGGCGCGCGAATGTGAAGCTGATGCTGTAGCCTCTGCTACTGCTGCTGCTAGTGCTGCTCATCGTGCTACTGCTGCATTTACTGCGGCTGTTAGTGACGCTGGTTGTGATGACGTTGTTGTTGTTGCCGCTGCGGCTGTGACTGCTGCTGTTGCTGCTGCCGATGCAGCTACTCATGCCGACGCTGCTGCTGCTGATGCTGTTGCGGCTGCCGATGTCGCCGCTGATGACGCTGCTAGTGTACGCTCTGCCGCCCTTGCTACTGTCGCTGCTGCTGTTGTTGCTAATGCTCACGCTACTGCTGCTGCCGCTGCTGCTGCTGCTGCTACCGCTGCTGCCGAGGCTGCTGCCGCTGCTGCTGATGCTGCTGATGCTGCTGCTGATGCTGCTGATGTTAGTAGTCGCGTCGACAAAGAATCATCATTTGTCACTCTTAAACCTCCAGTTGAACGCGCGACGGGTAGTAGGGCTACCAACGCGACGGCCGGATGGTGCAAATGGTGTCGTCGCTTCTGCTCGTGCTCTTGCTTTTCTTCCTGCCCTACCTGCTGCTGCTACAGTATAATAGTGTTATAGTGTTTGAATGAGAACGCGCGTACTTACACATAGACACTGTAACAGATGTGCTTTTTGAAAATATAATTTTAGCATAACATGGAAAAAAAGAAATTATCTTGTTGTGTTTATTTTCTATATATAAGTTACATAACTTTTTTGTTTGTTTGTTTACAAACAGTCACGTGTCACGTGGTGTTGTTTACAAACAAGAGAGCCACGTGGTGTTGTTTACAAACAAACCCTAAGTGGGTCACGTTACCCTAGTTACCAGAATGCCGGCTTCTGATTGGCTGAGCCTAAGTAGGTCACGTGACGTAAGTAGGTCACGTTACCATGGTTACCAGAATGCCGGCCTCTGATTGGCTGAGAGCTTCTAAGTAGGTCAGTAGGTCACCCAGAATGCTGGCTTCTGATTGGCTGAGAGTCCTAAGTAGGTCATGTTACCATGGCAACGGGTCACGTGACCAAATGGCGGCCTCTGATTGGCTGCATATCGAGTGAGTAATAAACAGTACTTAAGCATAGTCCCATTCCGATACATACTATACTACTGTTAAGCAATGAGGGGAACACTCTCTTCCTGCTGAATTTCATGCAGAGACGGATAGCACATGAGGAGGATAGCAGTGATGGCAGTGGGGGCGAGGAATGCTACCACTTTAGTAACGCTAGCCGCTGTATACAGTGCCGCAAGTGGACGTTTAGTTCTGGGGGACAGGTGATTAACCAGACATGGCTCGAGCAGTTCCCAGACACTCGCTACGATGGGAAGGACTTTCGAAGAAAATTCACCAAGTTGATGTTGCTTGCCGTACCGCCACAACCCACTGCAAGTCTGAGCATGCTGTAGTGTAGGGCTGAGCCCCTTGGTGCCTACCAGAACCAAAAATAGGTTGTAATATAGCTTACTGGTATATAGTCTAATATACACACTGTGTTGAAAGCTCCTGAAGGAGATGCATGAATGCAGCCCGTGTGAGTAGACTCGCTTGGGCTGCATCCATGCGTCATTGAAAAAGGACACAGCACGTTAAAGTGCCATATAACCCTTTAAGGGCTAGAGACAGATAAATAGCCCAGATAAAAATGTTTACAAAACACTTGGACTTCCAACAAATGCAACATTCTTCACTGTTTTGTTTTGATTATTTAATAATTACTGACCTCTGTCTGGGTAAAACATGCAACATCTTGGAAGGCAAAAACAGTAATGCTCACTTTCTCAAGTGGTATAGGGTATATTTGTTATTTACACATCATTGTTCACTATTAAATTTCTAAACCTAGGCTTGATAAAGGAAAATAAAGCTATAGGGAAAGATGCACTATCTGTTTAGCAGCATCAATTATCCAATTATGGTTGACTTAACAATGTACAAACTGTGGATAAACATGTGTATCATCCGCATACCTTAACACCTTGGAGGAATGATATTCTGCTCACATGAGAAAAAGAAAAAACTACCAATAGAATTCAGATTATGACCAGTACTACAGGTTGATATCCACCATGTGAACCTAGCATGGCAATGTTGCCAAAAACTTTTTATGCGCACAGGCCAATGTGGCCTGTGCAGTAAGATCTTGCAAAGGCCATTTGTCTTTTACACAGCCCATATGAAACTAGCTTGTATACATTAAAGTCATGTTGAGGATTTCATACTGACTTGTATTGATAAATACAGATGCTCTTTCAATGAAAGTTGCCAAAATGTACTGAGAAGTGTGTAGGTCCATTGAGTAAAGGTTACATTGCCATAACTTTTTACATATCATTGTTCACAAATTTCTTAACTGTTTGAAAGCCAAGGTCATGATGGCCAGGCACCGTGATCGATGTCTGATTGCCTCACATCGGCCATTACGATTCTACAACGGCAAAAGCGGATGTGCCGATGTCATTTCGGCAACACTGCATTGACTTTAGAAAGTTCCTTCAGTATCAAAGCCTGTATACCCAGGGTTATATGCACACATGTTGAGGACAATCATAGAAGGGTATACTACCTAAAGAAACTGCACAGAAACATTTGCAGTTAATTACTATAGAATAAAGTGAAAGCAAGCAATATAGAATGCATTCAGACTTTGTTCAATGATTTAATGTCAAGTTCAATAAAAGCCTGTGTTAAAAATTATCGTTCCAGTATTGTTGATTTGTGTATTTACATACTATGACTCCAAACAGGTAGATAACGCATTCATGGCTGAAGTATGAGACACCCTGAGCATTTAGTATTTCTGGCAGAATGTATATAGGAGCAATTACTAAATATTAAGAAAGTATGTCTCTGGGAGAATGATCATATTGAGGAGAAGGAAGCCAACATTTGATCTGCAGCTTCAATTTTTTTTCTGGTGTGTATAAATTTGCTGGCTGGTTTGGGGGTTTCTCATCTTAGATTAAGTTGATTACATGACACGAGTATAACATAACAACTAAGTTACAAAGGAAATGCTCTGAACTAACAAATAGGAAGGATAATATAGATTAAGCTGTTAACGAACTTCCAAATTTAGCAAAACATAACTTTTTTCTTTTTTTCCTTCTCCTTCAGTGTGTCCCGTGCATTTGATCAGCCATGTCTGAAAAGGTAGAGATGACTCCAGGTATACGGGCCCTCTGGCGGGAGGGTCTCGTACTGGACCTCACCATAGAAGTGGAAGACCAAGAGTTCAAAGTTCACAAAGTGGTGATGGCAGGCCTCTGTGACTACTTCAAGGTCATGTTCAGGGCAGGAATGAAGGACAGCGAGGCAGACAGAGTGAGACTACACGGGTTCAGTGCACTGGTAGTAGAAAATATGATTAAGTATATCTACACAAGCCAGTTTGGGTATAAGATAGCGCCAGCAGAGGAACTATTGAAGTTAGCTGTGTACTTCCAGTTCCAGCAAGGCATTGAATCGATGGAGGACTATCTGTGTGAAAAAACCTACCCAAATAATTGCCTCAGTTCATTGTCCCTCTTTAAATCATTTTCTCTCAAAGAGGGCATCGAGCGTACAGTTCTCTACATGAAGGAGCACTTTGATGAAGTTATGGAGGAATACAAACCTGATACTCTGCCACTAGAAGACCTTGTGAACCTGATGGATTGCTGGAACCGCTCTGAGTGGGAGCTCTTTGAACTCGCTAAACAGTGGCTGGAGCCTGAGGACAGGAAACAGCACATCAATGAAGTCATGAGTCATGTACGTTTCCCTCTCCTGTCTCCTGCAGAGATTGCATCCATCAGAGACATGGAATTCTACACTAGCTGTCCCGGGACGTGGTGTGATCTCATCAACAAGGCGCTGGTGTACCACAATCTTCCCACTCACAAAAAGGTGCTGAATGACTCGGATGAAACCAAAGTAAGGCGTGAGCCGACTCCTGTGTGCTTTGCAGCAGATCATGAAGCTAATGATTATATGTATTCTCAGGAGGATAAATGGACCTGGACAACAGAGACATTTTTAGTGAGAGGCGAGACGATAACTTGCCGGAACCCTGACATGAAGAGGAGCTGGCAATCGTATGAGACCTTCAACAGACCTGAATTTGAAGACCCACCACTGGTTGTAGAAGCCAACAATTTCCTCGTTGTCCGAAAGCATGACAATAAGTGGCATATATTCGATCCGCGGACACTGGCCTGGGCTGGGATGGCTGCCATGGGAACCAACAGAATGAACAGTGCACTTGTCTACCATGAGAAGCACCTGTATGTCCTTGGTGGAGCATTGCATGGAGGACCAGGAGGATACTACTCCGATCACCGTGTGACTGACATCATAGAGAGATATGACTTTGAGACTGACACATGGAGCGTGATACCCAGTAAGCTACCTGTGCCACTACAGGGGCACGCTGCTCTCTCCATCGCCGGGGCCATCTACGTGACTGGCGGCTGGAAATCATCCAAACGCAAAGAAGATTTCTCTCCAAGGATGGACTCCTTCGACCCGAGTACCGACACATGGAAGAGCAAACCTCCCATGAAGAGGTCAACAAGAGAGCTCAAGATACAACTCATGAAGCTTTGTGGGAAGGAAGTGATCTTCGTACTGGATGAGAACCTGACTGTACAGTACTACGATCCTGCTAGCACTAAGTGGGAGAACGACTGGTCTGTGTGGCATGGCCGGCGACGTGCAGGCTGCTTCAACCGCCTTGTAAGCTGGTACAGCAAAGGCAGGGTGGTGTCCGCAGGGCGCTATCTCTTCTTGTTGAACTTTGTGGATCACCGGGGGTACATCAATGCCTGTGCAAGGTGGGAACTCCATCCATGTGGACCAGAGATCATTGAATGCAGTGTGGAGGATTTCCCAGTGGTTGAAGAAGACGAGGACTCAGATAGACAGCACTTCTGTGCCTGCCTGTCTATCAATCAAAAGTATGTAAAGAAAGCTGAAACTTCATCTGCGTCTGCCATGGATGTGGAACAAGACAAGTGATTCCTCTTGTTCTAAGTTCTGTATGTCTCTGTATTTACTCGGTGTAGATGATAAGACTAAGAGTTTTTTGTGGCCTCCTAACAATCGATGATAAGTAAGAAATGAATTTGAAATTCACCAATGAACACTGCCATGAATGTGTAAGATGACAAATGAATCTCTTGTTCTGTATTATGTATTTCCATGTACTTGAACTAGATGATTAAGAGACTTCATTGTGTTTGCCATAGATCTGTTGCATATCAAGTTGTTATTTTTGCCCTGAATTGCTGAATAATGTTTGTCCATGGCAGTTGGTACTGGTATATGCTTTACGACTTTTGTGTCATTACGAAGGCTGATTTGGAAGTAGAGATAAGTATAAAACTGTTATCCATGATGATATAAACCCTGATAATGGTAAATAAGGGTACTTGATTAAATCATCATGATAATGATGGTAAGCTGTCTGACACGACACAACATTATGATCTGTGGCTTCCTCTCAAGCGACGAAAAGTATGAAATGAAAGTAGAAATTCACCAATGAACGGTGTCATGAATGTGTAAGATGACGTGTGAATCTCTTGTTCTGAGTTCTGTATTATGTATGTCTATAGATACCAAGTTGTTACTCTTGTGCTGAATTGTGTTTGTCGCAACATTCGTGTCACTATGAAGGCTGATTTGGAAGTAGAGATGAGTATGTAAATGTTATCCCTGTTGATATTAACCCTGATATTATAGCATATTATAAGGTTATATGATTGAATCATCAGCATAACTTTGCAAGAGAGCGCAATGTACTATTTAGAATATGTGGATAAACATGCAAATAACAAGTATGACTGTCTGAATGGCTGTGGGCTTTCTTGTGTGCTTCGCAGAGGACATTCAAACCAAAAAAATATATGTCGATACAAGCTGTTGATTTTTGACAAATGAACTAGGGGGGGAGTTGTATTGTAGTAATAGGGGGGTTATCTTCATTAAAAGGTTAAGGCAAAAACATTTGCAGTATTATCAATATATTGAAGCCTTGGTAGATCTATATTATCATGTACTGAATTTGCTCTTTATATAAGGTGAAGCGTTTGAGATTATTTGTAATTCAAACTATGAATCTCAGATAACTTCTTGATAAACTTGAGAATGTATTCTATGAAATATTGTCATATAATGTTGTGTTAATAAATGTTAAGAAAACTAAGTTCTTGATTTATCACTTTTGTTGACTGCAGCTGAGTATTGGAAGATAAGGAAAGGTTGATATTGGAAAGGTTGATCAGGAATGACACCGGGCATGGACAGTCTTCGGGAAAGAGTAATTAGTCAGGGGTAAAGGATAGTATTGGAGAGAAAAGGAATTGTGGGAACATTAAATGAGGGGACCAACCTTATTTGTGCCGAGAATATTTCTCTTTCAACAAGGACGGATACAGGACTTTGGAAAGGTGGGAGGGGGGCCATTTTTAAAAAATCATCAAAAGATATTTACTTTTAAAAATCTTAATTTTGGGCCAAAAATGGGGGTGCAAGTCTGGTCCCCCTAAATCCGCCCCTGTACAATGGCATTATCATTTGTGCCTAGCAATAGTGATTTAAATATTGACTGTAAGGATTTAGTCCTCTGTACTGTTATACTGGTACACATATGAGTAAATAATGACATTTTATCACTTTCTCTATTTTACTTTCAGGGTGAAAGGATATCAGTTCAAACAAGGAACCTGTGGGTGAGCCACCCGCTATATTTAATATGGAGGTTGATGTTGGTTTGAAGAGTGGCGTGAAATATCTCTGGGAGCAAGACATGTTCCTGGACTTCACCATTAAAGCTGGTGGTAAGGACTTCCCTGTTCACAAGCTGGTCCTGGCCTCGGTCAGTGACTACTTCCGCACCATGCTCAACGGGGACATGGAGGAAAGTCAGAAGGACGAAGTGGAAGTCACACAGTTCAGTGCTCAGCGAATGTCGAGGTTGATTGAGTTTATTTATACAGGATCACTTGGCATTTTGGAAGACTACCCCAAAGACATTCTGGAGTGTGCTGTGTATTTCCAGATGCCTAAAGTCATAAAAGAGTGTATCTCAGTTCTGCTTCACCCACTCTCTCCTCAAAACTGCCTGGACCTGTTGTCTACCTTTGAGGCACTATCGCTGACTGATCCAGCAGCCAAAGTGATGACTTTTATCAACAGAAATGCAGAAAAAGTGATGAAGCACTACAAACCCCATGACATAACAGCTTCTGTCATTCAAGTCGTGCTCAACAACTGGAAAACAACTGATTGGGACATGGTCAATTACCTGACTACTTGGTTCAGCGCTGACTTTGAAAACCGCAAACAGCACTTGAATGTATTCATGGGTCGGGTCAAATTCTCGTTGCTGACTCCTGATGAGATTGAAGCAGTTAAAGACATGGCTGTATACAAGGAGGGTCAAGGGGCCTGGAAAGACCTTGTTGACACGGCGTCTCCGTATGACCAGCTTCCGATTTACAAGAAAGTTTTGGTCGATTCTGGCATCAGAACTAACAAGGCTCTCTATCTCATGGACACCAACCCAGACCCCAAGTCTGGTGGTACAACCTATGTCTTGGAAAAGAATAACTGGAAACTTTGCGGAAAATTCAAACAGCCAGATGTTTCGGGAACGATGCCATTCGTCATTGAGGTGAACAACTTTTTGATAACGTGTAGTGAGTTTGGTGAAAACCAAACCTGGCAGATATTTGAACCCGATAACCTTTCATGGACGAAGATTGCCAACATGCCTAGACCAAGGGATGAGTTTGCTATGGTGTATCATGAGAAGCACCTCTATGTTCTAGGAGGAATCCAAGAGTCTGCTCAGAAGGAGAAAGTTCTAACAGACACTATCATGATCTACAGCTTTGAGACCAACACCTGGAGTTGTGCAAACATCAAGTTACCAGTTTCTGTTAAGAACCATGTGGCCTGTCTTCTGAATGGCGCCATCTACATCAGTGGTGGGGAGATCTCCACTAGGAACGGTACCTGTGTATCAAACCGACTGGACTCTCTGGATCTCACCTCCAAAACCTGGACATCCTTGGCACCCATGTCGACAACACAATTGCAGCATAACATGTGCAGCATGAAGACAAAGACCCAGGATGTGGTTGTTGTCATAGACCGGGACATCTCCATCAGTTACTACACCCCATACACCAACGAGTGGTCCACCAGTGCCTTCACTGTGGACTTTGCTGAGCAGTATGATGACGATGCCTGCAGGAGGTCTCAGGACCACCGCTGGGTGCCCGGCAGGAGTAAGCTGCTGGCACAGGGGAACAACCTGTATCTGCTCGGTCTGGATGGAAAGGAGTTGAAAGGCGGAGAGAAGCTGAAAGCCGCTGATGATAGTTCTGACTTTGTTGAATGGCCGTTTGATAGTGAAAGGGAACTGGAGTATGAGGAAGCTAACGGCATCTGTGTCAGGTTCAAGGTCATATTCCAGAAACACAGGATAGATACCTGCACACTGGACAGCTTTCCTATTAAAACAGGCCCATACCCATCTAAAGCTACCATTGCTGGCCTGTTTGCAATCCCCGGACATGGCGAGTAGAACACTAGGTACAGTAGTTTGAGATTCCCACAATATATATCAAACCCTTCAGTGATGAAGAGTGAATACATTATACAGGTCTTCCCCATGTTTCTGCAATGAATGTGTAAGATATCAAGCTGTTACTCTTGTCCTGAATTGATGAATCATGTGTCTATAGTGGTTGCTACTGCATACTGACAATGTTTGACCTGTTATTAGCAAGAAAACCTAATATCATATATCTGACTTGGATAAGACACATTTCAGCGTAAATTAGGATCAGCTGCATACTACCTTTCAGAATTGTTATAAAAGTACCGGTGGGCATGCTTCAAGGCATTTATTTGACTCTTTTCCTAGAAGAACTTGGGGGTTAAGATTAATGGACAAGACAGTGTTAACCTTGTTCATAATACTTAACTGTGTGATAGGCCGATGTCACTTGCTTTTATACAAGATGGTGTTACTGTAAAGGTAGATATTGTCACCGATTTTGCGATTTTCGCAAAATATCTATGTGTCATATAATGAGATGAGTGAATATCCTGATAATGCTCAACATAATACAAGGTTGCTTGTGTGACTCAGTACTTGAATCTTTTGTTGGACACTTGACTGAATTTGTGAACTTTGTAAATCTTGCCACTTTCGAGAAGCAGAATGCTACGTACAGAATGTAATATTGATTGATTTAAGCTCAGTAAAAGCTATAAAGAATTGTCATATAATCGTATGCTAATAAAATTTGGTGAACACAGTAGCTGAAATGTCTCTTTTGTTCACTGGATTTTGTAGATGTTAAAGTGGAGTGAGCAAATATTTTTTTACCCAGCCTCCGACAAAAATTCCTAGAGAACCAATCATGAGAAAATTAATTGTTTCATCTGAGAGAATCAATGGAAGAAAAAAAGTAGAAAGAAAACAATAACAAAAATTCCATTTATGAAAGTAAGGTACGCGGAATCCATTGACCAACTCTTTTTTTTTGTCTGGCCTTAGATGAAGATGTACAAAAAAATTCTAAATCTGTGTGACTAACATGGTCCTTTTTGTCTTTTCAGCTGTTGGTGTTGAACGGATCGTACAGTCGACCTCTAGTCACACATCATGGCTGCTGTCAGCTTGTTGCAGGGCGCCTGCACCCTCAGGGAGGAAGACCTTCTGTGTGACTACACAATAGAAGTGGAGGATCAACAGTTCAAGGTGCACAAAGTCATCATGGCCTCTGTCAGTGACTACTTCAAGGTCATGCTGACGGCAGGCATGAAGGAAAGTCAAAGTGACAGAGTGAAGCTTCATGAACTTTGTCCACTTGCTGTATCCAACATGATAGAGTTCATCTACACAGGAGAGTTTGGAGAACCTACAGCTAGTCCAGAGGAACTTCTATCTTGTGCAGTGTACCTTCAGATACCTGCTGCCATTGAAGAATCTACCAAGAGACTGATGAACAAAGTCGACCCGCAGAACTGTTTTAACATCATTGATATTTTCAAAACCTATTCTATTCAGCAAGGTGTAGAGAAAATAACCCAATATATCAAGTCCAATATTAAGGACATTAAGATGGAAGTTTGTCCTCCTGAAATGCCCTTCTATGGATTCCAGTGTTTCGTGGAGTTCTGGCAGAAATCAGAATGGGAGCTGTTCCTGTGTGTGTTAGAGTGGGTCGATGAAGACAAGAATCGTGCACAACACCTCGACGAGCTCCTGAGTCGTGTACGGTTTGCACTGATGACAGCGAGAGAACTATCATATGTCAAGGAGATGGATGTCTACATTGAACCTCAAGGTGCCTGGCAGGACCTTGTCACTGCAGCTGAGGCATTCCACAACCTGCCGACCCACCTTAAAGTGCTGGACGAATCAGAGCAGAGCCGGGTGAGGATTGACCCGGTGCCAATCTGTTACAAGAGAGATGATAAATCACTCTACTCTCTCCATGACGGGAAGTCTTGGAAGAAGCACAAAGCAGAATTAGAACCAACCTTGTATAATGGGATGACAGCTCATATAGTGGTGAACAACTATCTGATTTCCTATGCCTCTCATTATAGCAGGAAAGAACGCACCGTCATCCATAGGTGGCATGTCTTTGACCCTCGGACCTCAACATGGTCGACCATAGCACCCATGAATGTAGATAGGGATGATTTTGCTGTGGTGCATTACAAGAGTTATCTGTATGCCCTTGGGGGCCGTACTGAGTCACGGAGTCAAGTCACGGATGCCATTGAGAGATATGACTTTGAAACAGACTCCTGGGAAGTCATCCCCTCCAAGCTGCCAGGTCTGCGGAGAGGTCATGGAGCATGTGTGATCAGTGATCGTATATACGTGGCTGGTGGTTACCAAGATGCTCTTAGTTACATAGATAATGCATTAAAGACGCATGATTGTCTTGATATGAACACAAACACCTGGCAAACTCGAGCCCCGATGTCGATTGACATAAGTCGGCGTTCATCATTGGATATATTTAAGATGCAAGTGATGAAGCTATGGGGGGAGGAGGTACTGTTCACGTTTGAGCATACATTTGTGATGCACTACTACAGCCCAACAACCGACCTGTGGTCACAGCTGGACTGCTTGTCTCAAATGGACAGTGACTTTGTCCACTATTTCTGTCCGTATGTGGTAGCTGACCAGAATACACTCTACCTTCATTCCTTTGCCTGTTCAGTGAAAGGGAACAGCACTGATGACAGTTACAGTCATCATGGTTTCCATAAGAATCTGATCTCTCCTGGGTTTGGCGAAGGCAACGGCTGTGTGAAATGGACTGTAGGACATGAAGGGGAGAAGATCTCTGAGGTCAAGCTCGATGACTTGCCTGTCAACGAATGTGGTTGGGGCTGTAAAGTCTTCAAAGGTTTACTCTCCTTACCTAGTCAGCACTGAGAAAACTAAAGAGAAAATCAACAGGATTCTGGCTGACTCTCAAGGAATCTTTACACTGCTACAGTGCTACAAACCCCCGTTGCATTACACCTGCTGTCCTTAAGGTCATACCCAGATTGGGAAAGTCAAACGTTTATTTACCTAACTACTTTTCATGGTGTATCATGACAAGTTTCTCTACAGTCTTGGAGGAACTCAAGAATCTGCTCAGAATTCGGTTGTATAGCTTTGAAACCAAAACCTGGAATATGGTAACCATTGAGTAGCCAGCTTCTGTTAAGAACCATGCAGCTTGTGTTCTGAATGGTGCCATCTACATTCAGAGCCATCACTTGGTGCCAGGCAGGAGCATCATGCTGGTCCTCAATAACATGTAATTGATCTGGACAGAAGTGCATACCTATGCTTCGCATTGATTACAAGCTACAAGTTAGTTAGTAGTAATTCTTTGGTTTAAAGTGTCTTATATACAAACAGAAAACCTAAACAGACTAGATTAAGTTACTGTGTATAGTGCTGCCTTGAATAGCATATACTGTAATTGCTTGAGTTACCAGAAAAAACTGAATAAATGTTATATTGCATGTCTACAGTGTTGCAAAGACAGGATCAAGATGAAGGTCTACTAACCTAGCCAGGACAATTTAGCACTTATAATACCAGAGATATGTTAGTGGTCCCTCGGGAAACTACTACCTCCTCGTTATGGTAAAAATTACCAGAGATATGTTAGCTTATATCCATAGGAGTTTGTTACATTTCAGTAGAGAGATTATTAGATTGGGACATTCCATGGAGATATTTTTGTCTTCATCTATACCCTGATTTATGTAAGTTAGTTTAAGTGTTCTAATAATTGTGTAGTATCAGTCATAAAAGTACTTGGTTATTTGTATTTTAGCTGTAGATTTCCAGCTTTGAGCACACTTTGGCCATATGGAAAGCTGACTACCATTACAATAAAACTTGCACAAATGTTACCTTGTCTCGTTTGTTTACTTAGATTAAATTCCTTATTTTGAGGGATGAAAGTTTTAAGGTGATTTCAATTTCTTTTTCTGTCGCGAAGACCTATACTTAGCTATAGAGGGCCTTTATTCAGGGGCTTCAGTTGAATATTTCAAGGTTTTTTGAGATTTGTCACTTACCTCCCTGTATTTTATGTCTGTGTAAATACAGCCACCAAATAACACCAATACATCGAATACCAATATAGGTTACAGTTAAAAGAATACCAGTACTATCCTGAGTTGAACATTCCGGCCATGGGTATTGCCAGCAACCAACCGTGGAACATATGAATGTATGCCCTGCGGTGGGCGGTAAAACTAACAGTATGTGTGTCCCAGTGGGCACAGAACATTGAATAAACATTGACAAACGGTTGTCAATGTTGATTCAACGTTGTTTCAATGTTGAACTAAATTTTGTGCCCACTGGGGTGAATATACCCGGGTTACTATATAGACACATGGTTACCCTTGCTGTTGTAAAAAACAGGTTGACAGTGATCAAGAGTAATTAACTAATGATGGACATGGGAATAGATTCTATAACAAATATTTTACCTGTGCCTTGTCCTGTTCATAACAAATTTTATGCAAAATTCCTGACTTTCCCCCTTTATTTTTGCAGGAGACTCTGAGATCAGTGAAAACCTTGGTGTGTGCAGTTTGAGCTTGCCATCATGACGATTGACGTTGGGTTACAGAGCGGGGTGCAGACCCTCTGGGAGTTTGTAGACTACACCATCAAAGTCAGCGGTCGTAAGTTCCATGTTCACAAGCTGGTCCTGGCCTCGGTCAGTGACTACTTCCGCACCATGCTCAACGGGGACATGAGGGAAAGTCAGAAGGACGAAGTGGAATTCACACAGTTCAGTGCTCCGCTGATGTCCGACCTCATTGAATTGATATACACAGGGTCAGATGACATTATCCTGAACAACACTGAAGAGTTTCTGGAGTGTGCAGTTTATTTACAGATGCCAAAAGTCATAAAAGCCTGTACAACCAGTCTGATTGAAGTGCTCACTGTTGCCAACTGCCTGGATCTCCTGGCTACATTTGTGAAGTTCTCCCTTTATGACGCTGCGGCACAGGTCAGAAGTTTTATAAATCGTAACGCAGTGAAGGTAATGAAGCGCTTTACAACCCGTGAGATGTCAGAGGATGTGATGTCCGTTATCCTGAAGTGCTGGAAAAAAACAGATTGGGACATGTTCAACTATCTTACTACTTGGTTCAGTGCTGACTTTGAGAACCGCAAAGACCACCTCAATAAATTCATGGGTCAAGTCAGATTCTCCCAGATGACTCCAAATGAAATAGAAGCTGTGAAGGACACGAATGTCTACAAGGACAGTGAAGGTGCCTGGAAGAAACAGGTCAGAAGTGCATCACAAGGCAAAGAGTCATACGAGGATCTGCCGATTCACCAGAAGGTTATAGCAAGCCTCAAACAACGTGGTGTGAGGGGCAGTAAAGCTGTGTACATTATAAACACAGACCCTACATCTGGTGGTGCTGCTGTCATGTCAAACAAGTACAAGTGGAAGAGTTGTTGGAAAACCAAGGGGCTAGATGTATCAGGAACGATTCCATTTGTCATAGAAGTCAACAATTTCTTAATCACATGCAGTGAGTTTGGTGAGAACCAAACCTGGCAAATCTTTGACCCTCGCACTCTCACATGGTCAAAGATTGCCAACATGCCGACACCAAGGGATGAGTTTGCTATGGTGTTTCATGAGAAGTTTCTCTACATTCTTGGAGGCACTCAGAAAACTGCTCAGAAGAAGAAAGTTCTCACTGACACAATTATGATGTACAGCTTTGAGACCAACACCTGGAGTTGTACAAACATCAAGTTACCAGTTCCCGTTAAGAACCATGCAGCCTGTGTTCTGAATGGTGGCATCTACGTCAGTGGTGGAGAAGTAGCAGATAAAAAGACTACTTCTCTATCTGACAGACTGGACCGTCTGGATCTCACCTCAAAGTGCTGGGAACATAAGATACCTATGCCAAAAGCAAATTCCCGTCATCCTATGGTTGTCACAAAAGATCAAAACAAACAAGTACTTCTTGTTGTGGATCTGGATATGTCTATTGCATATTATGACCCAGCGACTGATGAGTGGGAGACTGGTGAAATGGATTCAAACTATCCCAAATGGGGAGATGATAATTTCAGGTATCAGGAAGACCTGCGATGGGTGCCTGGTGAAAGTAAGCTACTCGTTGCTGGGAACTTTATGTTTCTTCTCAACCTTGCAGGGAAAGAGTCACATGAAACCATTGCTGATAAGTATTTTGAAGTTCAGGGTATCTGTGAGAAATGGAAGTGCGATGAGTTTATAGACATGCCAGAGAAATACCAGTTGGGTGACTTCCCGTTCCAGAACGCAGTTGTGGGTATATTCGCAGTCCCGCAGGGCGACTAGGAAATGGTGCACGGTATTCAAATATCAATATGAGGAACTTCACTTAGAGTAGTAGTATCTTAGTTGGCATCACGAGCATAGGTTTACTGCACTCTGGTGTCATATATTGAGTTTAACTGATGTATGCATCTACATGTTTTTATTTAGACCGATCTACATTTGAACAGAGTAATCCCAGATTAACCAACAAAAGAGCTTAGGAGCTGGTTCTGAACTGTGCAGATATAAACATGACTAGAACTGTTGCATTGTATTTGAAGCAAAGTTTTGCAGTTTGTGTTCCACAGGACCTACCCACATCCATTGTCAACTTTGAAAGTAGAACTAGAAGGAATGTAAAGGACATATGTGCCTACATGATCTGGCAATGAATTGACATACACCATTTATGTTCAACAAAACGTATATGTATTCCAATTACTAATGAGGGAGGTTTTAATAAATTGTTACAAAAATGTCTCTAAAACCTGGTTTTGACTTTTCCATCCCCATGCATCATGTCTTCTGTAATGACTCGTTTGAATGCACAGTCTTCATATAAGGGCCTGGGGCACAGCGGGATTGAACCGGGGTTACCAATCAAGTTTAAACACTAAAAACTGTATTACTGTGGTATCAAAATCTGTTAAGCACCCAGGTATATCCTGTGGGGTTGATAGGCACGTCGGTCATAGATCTCCTAGGTGTGCGGACAAACGTTCTGAGCGCAATCGTAATCTATGATCTTAAATCTTAATATATAGTCTGATAGCTCTTAATGCAGAGTATATAATCTTAGACAATCTTAAAAGTTGAACACGCCAAATTAAGATGGTGCCACTAGTAGTGGTGGGCCTACACAGTCCATCATAGGATAGGCTTGTTAACTAATATGTAACTCCCCTTTTTCTTTTAGATGTTTATATTGTCTTATCTGGGTGTAGGGCATATGCTATAAAAGCAAACCTCTAACATAGTTTAGGTATGTGTCACTAGGTGGCAGATACAAGGGGAGCTATCAGATTATATATTAAGATTTAAGATAATAGATTAAGATTGCCCTCAGAACGTTTGTCCTCGCACCCAGGAGAGCTATCATGTATTCGCAGTTGATACACTATCGAAGGGTCAGAATGGTGAATGAATAAAGCCTATGCAAATAGACTTGCCAGGGCTGCATTCAGTATCGATGGTGGGGGATAGAGATTCAGGCTGTGTCTCACGACCTTGGGCCAATGTTTTTGTCTCTGACTGGGTGCCAGCTCTGACCGGGTGCCAGCTCTGACCGGGTGCCAGCTCTGACCGGCCTGAATAGAAACGGGTTATTTAGGGCAGATGATGATAAAAATGGACAACTAATGACCAGTTTAGAGAGTTATAACATCCATTAACCTTTTCAGCCAAATTCTAGCTCCATCTGCCTTAGATAACCCGATTTTATTCAGGCCGGTCAGAGCTGGCACCCGGTCAGAGCTGGCACCCGGTCAGAGCTGGCACCCGGTCAGAGACAAAAACATTGGCCCAAGGTCGTGAGACACAGCCTTCAATTCCTCTTGCAATCTGTGACCAATGTATCAAACTAGTCTATAACACAGCGTCAAATTCACCCAGACTAGACACTGCAGTTCAGGAAATTTCACATGTGGGTGTATCCTAACACATTTATTTGTATAGCCATACACCACAAAAAGTAGTTCCTCCATCTTGCAGCTCTCAGATAAGCTCTTGTATTGTTTATTGACTCAAGATTACCAACCTGAACCATCTAAACCTATATAATAGCTAGTTCTCCTGCCATTGATATCACCTCTGCACATACGTTTGGCTCCTGAATTGCACAGAAGGGGAGTCGGCATGGTTCCCCAGATTCACTGACCAAGTATTTATTACAATGTTGATTCTAGACAAAACTAAACGGTGTAATGGTTGTTATCAAGATTCCCTCATGAAATAGAGAACAAACCCATGTATACAAATATTTTAACACATTTATTCAAAGCTGTAATATAAGCAAGCTACAAATAGTTCTCTGCTCAATACATGCAACCTATAACAGGATCCTCTTGGAATAATCACTTTTAATATCTCTTTGACTATTTCCTTATTACTGACATCAACAAAACTTATTTATGTTGAATCACAAAAGATTAAAGTTCTAAAATGCAATACTTTACTAATATTCATGCTACAACCAGTCTTTGCCTTGCCTATACATCCCAGAAGGACCCATTGTTCACAGCACAGCTGGCCTGTTCACCCTAAAGGTTTTGTCAGGGTCTGAGACAGCAATGCATCTGTTCACTTAAAAAAGTTCTTTAACTAGCGGCAGAATAAACAATAGTAAGTTACGACTATGAAGTAAGACTGGTCTAATGTCTGAATTCACTATATCCTATGTTGGCAGTTGCATTTTTTTGCATGAACTTGCCTAAGTCAGTAAATTTGAGTCTTTCCATTTGTTCACATGTATCTTATGATATCTAATTGTTAAATGTTACTATAAAGAGAATCTGATGAGATTTCTTTGATCAATGGTGCTGTGAGCCTCTGTGGGGGTCTGAGTTCAGTTGACTAAGTTTATTAACCCCTCTGAGATGCAGGTGTGAGGGAGAGCAACACACAGAAGTTGTCTTCTGAGTCAAACGGAAATTCATCGAGACAGGCCTTGATCTTGAGTCCATCTTGGTTTGACACCCATTTTTCACAGCATTTTTCAGTCCTCCTTACTCCCCATCCTTCTCCTGTCTCAGACTTGAAGTTGAGGATGTAAAGAGAATTTCCATTGACAAGAAGTCTAGACTTGCTACTCACTTCTAGTGGTCGAGGCAGAACAAACCTCGACCACTGGTTGGTTGATGGTCGGTAGTAGTTCAATTTGGAACCATAATCGAAGGTAACCAAAACGGACTCCCCATGCAACTCAAGGAGCTCTACCTGAGAGTACATACGAGGTGTGGTAGCCTTCTCTACCCACTGCCTGGTCTGTGGATCAAAGCAATCTAGCCTGGTTGATGAATCAACAGAATCCCCTTCGGCAATCCATCCACCCAGAACATAAATACAGCCAGCAATAGAGACAGCATGGGACTCGGACAGTAAAACAGGCAATTTGCTGCTGCTGATGCGCCATGAATCAGTCTGAAAATTGTACTTCTCAATGACATCAGTTTCTTCATCCTCCTCTCCTCTTCTATCCATTCCATCGAGGGCATACAGGTGCTTGTCATGGTAGACCAGGGTACACCACTGCCGCGGTACTTTCATGGAGGCCATAGTAGACCAGGTCAATGTTCTTGCATCAAATACGAGACATTTTGCTTCAAATACATTACTGTAGCTGTAATCCGAAACGATGACAAAGTTGTTCACCTTCACAAAGGGTAGTGTTCGATTCTTTTTCAAGTTTGGAGGTTTGATTGCCTTTTGATGTATCCAGGACTTCTCCTTACACAATGAGTAGACCTTTGCTGAGGGACTTTCACTTGCACCAAAGCATACTGGGGTTGGTTTACTTCTTACCTCAGCTTGTACAGAATCTTCCAGAACCTTCTGGTGTGTGGGAAGCTTATGGTACATCACAGCCTTTTCAACCAGATCCTTCCATGGTCCATCTGAGTCACAGGAGATATCAACATCTCTAATACTGCTAAGTTCAGCCGGGGACATCAGGCAAAACCGTATACGGGTCATGATGTCATTCAAGTGTTCATTTATTCTCGTAGAATCTGCTTGTAGCCACTCCTTAGCCATGTCAAACAAGTTGTATTCAGAGCTTTCACAAAACTCCATGAATCCTATAAATTCATTGTACGGCATTTCCTCATTAAATATTTCACAAATATTCTGTTTTATAAACTGTATGTTCAATACCATCCTCAAAGCTAAAGGCTTTGAAAATGGACAGAACATGGAAGCAGTTATACAAGTTCACCTCCTCACAGAGTAGCTGTCTGCATATCTTAACAGCAGCAGGGATCTGTAGATACACTGTACACATTAGGCGATCTTCTGTGCTGGCTTTAGATGACTTTAACTGTCCTGTGTAGATGTACTCTATAACATCTCGTACCGCATGGGGATTTAGTCCCTCCAGCCTCACTCTGTCAGTCTGACTCTCCACCATACCTCCTGTTAGCATGGCCTTGAAGTAGTCACTGACAGAGGCCATGACCACTTTGTGCACCTTGAACTGTTCATCCTCCACTTCTATGGTGTAGTCTAACAGTAGGTCCTCCTCCCAGAGTGTACAGGCTCCCTCTGCTAGACCGATCTCGGGCAACATGGCTGATGGTAGTCACAGTGCGAATCTTGCACTCTACAGGTGGCTGTAGACCTGGAAAGAAGAAAGGGTAATTAATAATTAGATGGCTGACTGATCCTAAGAGAATCCTCGATGAAGACAAAAGGTAATTTATCACAATTTTTTCCTTAGAATATTGTAGTTGGTCTCTTACTACGTATGTGACACTTGAGTACAAAAACCAGACAAGGTAAATTAGACTTTAATATACGGCGACTTTATTGTAAAGGTAACTCTTGTGTATTATAGTACAAGTATAACCAGCGGATATACAAGATCAGAACAGATATATAATACAGTGGGGCAACCCTATAGCATAGAGTTAAGCCCGTGAGCACAGGGTGGTCATGTCACGACAGTCCCAAACCTGACTGACTTCCAATGGGGAAGTAGCCGTCTTATATACAGCGCTGCGTAGCCACGTGACCGTACTAGCAGCGCCACCTGTTAGGTTTAGTTATGTAAAAATGATTATGTAACAACTACCGACGGTAACCGAAGGTGGTACCGGTACACTACCGTATAGATAACCGAACTAGAGGAGTCGGTGTATGTAACGAACCGACGACACTAGTTAGATGAATAAAACAGTTATTAAACACAATAGAACCGTGTTGTCTTACATCATACAACATACAATAGATATACAACAATAACAGTTAGACTTTATAGTCAACCCGTTACACTACCCCCCTTTAGAATGTAGGAAGGGTTGGTTTTATAATAATAATACCTCTTGGATACATTATATACCACGTATATCTATTTATCAACAAGTAACATTTCTACTCATAGTAACAACAGGCATACATACATGAACATACAAGTTAACATGCACATAACAGTTTATATCAACAATATAGTCTTTGTAAAAACCATAGTCCCGTAGGCACATGATATAGAAACTGTCCAACTGATAGTCCTTGACTAGTATCAGTTACTAAAACAAGGCACCAATAACCACTTTGGAAACTCAACACATCACCTACTACGTTCAGCAATGGTGCGAATCCGTGTGGAGTTAGTGTCCTTATATATAAATAATAGAACTATAATAGCTCTCACTTCCTTTGGCGAAGAAAAGTTTTATAATTGGAACTATAGCAGTTCCCACTTCCTTTGGCGTAGAAGAGTTTATATATAAAAATCCATATTAGCGTATCCTAAATAAGGTGGGATAGATCGTCATCCTTATTAGGGGCGGTACTCCAGTACCTAGCAGTTTATGGTGGTAGAGATGGATAGAGTCCAGTACCGGTATAGTACTTCCATCTCTTGTGAAATATAAATATAAAAAGGTAGGTCCGTGCCTCCCTATAAATAATTATCACAGGAGGATGATCCATATAATAGTTCATAGGTCACAATAGTAGAATGTGACCACAGGATCAGGAGCCCTGGACAGTAGTAGAGCACCGACGGTTGTGGCTTAGTAGTAAACCACGATTGAAGACATCAGGCTGCTTCCAGTGTGGTGGCAGTAGAGACTCAGTTAAGTCACGACAGCACCGTCGGTCTGCTTTTGGTTGTCCAGGGGCGTGTAGCTGCGTCGATGGTTTAGTTTTACCTCCGAGGGGCGGAACAGTGCACCCCAGAGGGCCTGACGGGGGACCAACCTTAGGTGTCCATAGGGACACCGCCGGATGGCTTTCCTTCCCCATCAGGACTTCCTCCAGGAGGGGCCTCCGTGGTGTAAACCACAGCAGCCTCCACCTGGAGAGGAAGGGCTCCACCTGGGGCTACCGAGAGGGTACTCGGCGCCGCAGTAGGCTCCCCGCCACTGACCACCCGGGTAGATTGTGCCATGAAAGAAAATGGCATCTCATACCTAGGTGGGTGTACTGACAGTACCGGGGTCACAGGAGGAGCAGGCCTTGCGGCAAGCCCCAACCTGGACTGGAGATCTGGAAAACCAGTTCTCTCCCACTCTGTCAGCTTTAGCCCGAACTGCCGGAAGAACTTGGCGTCACAAGTTGTCAACCTTGATTCGAGCTGTTCGATCGTAGCCCTCCAGAGGGCATGATCTTGCTCCGGACTCGCCTCACGCTCGGCAAGGACTCTGGTGCGTTCAGCAACCCAAGCTTTCCCTTCCCGGATAGCCTGTTCTCTGAGCAACTTGTACTGCTCAAAGTAGGACTTCTCCAAGAAAGAAACCTGAAACTGGAGTAGCTTACTTGCGTTTTCAGCCATCTTAGCTCTGTAGCACTCAAATCCGGGGACCAGAGTGTCAGAGAATCCAGAGTCATAAGCAGGACCATCTCCAGGCAACACAGGTAACCCTGCTAGCCCTTCGTCAACAGCCCTGTGCTCAGGTACTGGAGTCACCTCGTCATCCCTTACGGGGTTAGAGGTTGCTCCGTGCTGGGTTGGAGCAGTCGGCTGGGCTGACGCCCCATCCGGCTGTTGTACCTCTACCTGTTCAGCGTCACTGACAGGTGAGACACTCTCCTGTGGGGCTGAAGCTTTCTTTTGCTTCTGACTCCACTTGTACTGCTTGACATAGTCAGCAGCGACTTGACCCGCCTGCTCGTCACCCAAAGAGTTCTGAACAATAGCCAGTGCATTACCCAGTCTCTGTCTCTCCTGCCTGGGCAGTTGATCAGCAACCGGGGGCAATGCAACCGAAGATACCGTGACGGTACCGACGGTTTGGCTACGGTCGACCTCAGATGTTACCGTGGCGGTGGCGACACGTTTCTTCGCAGGTTCACTGCGGGAACGGTCACGTCCACCTTTGGTATCATCTTTGGATGACTGGCGGCCCCTTTTAAGATCTTTCTTTTTAGGAGGGGTATCCTTCTTGACAGTGGGCATCGGAGCTTCTGTATCTGGTCCGAGGTCGGTTTGTTCGCACTTGGCGCCCTTACACAACCTCTCCCAGTCAGCCTCCGTGAGGTAGTTCCACTGTTTAAGTTTGTTGGTTCGCCACTTAAACTGTAGATTCCCTACACGTTTGTGGCACCCCCAAACCTTCAGTGCAGCCTCAACTCCACGACTAATAGTGCGCTTGTGCACGCCCTTATTGTCGCAAAGATGCCTTACCAAACCAGCCCTCCGTTGGCTACGGAATAGTTCCCCGTCACTGTACTCAGGGCAGGAAGTAGAAGTACTCCCACTCACACAGTACAAGTAGGGACGCACATTCATGTGCTTCTCTACCAAATGACGGGCAAACTTGAACAGGTTTGGCCACCGTTTTGCTGCTGTCGCAGTCCCTTTCAGGCGCTGACAGCGAACGTACGGGCAGGGATCCCCTGGCACGTAGTTCTTCCAAGCATATTTCAGCTTGGGGCGGCATGACCTATGGATGTTAGGTTTATTCCCTTCCAACACTGCCCTGAGGTACACGAGGTACCAGTCAATGGGATGGGAATCACCTGTCAACCAGTCTTCGTCGTCTGAACCCTCGGTCGTGTGAGGTGCAGGAAGAGCCATTTTGCCATTTTCCTGAACTAAGTCAGAAAGGCTCAGGTTCTTCCGGTCATCATCACGGAGACACAGGTTTAGACGAACATGCGCTGCCTTGGCGCGGAGGCGTCGATTGGCTCTGCTCTCTGCGACAGACCATCCCTCGGCTTCCGCCTTGGTCAGTCTATCAGCAACAGCTTTGAGTCTATCTGCCTCAGTCGGTGCGACCTCTTCGGTAGCAGGAGTTTCAGGGGAAGATGCAATCCTCCTCTTACGCTTCCGCTTCCGTTTGGTCTTAGCACGAACCGTGGACCCGTCTGATGAATCACCATCAGGGACCGTCGGTTCTTGTGCCAATACACCGGCGGGTTTCGGAGAAGATCCCCCTGCAGGGTTCTCCTCCTGGTTGGTATTACTACCACCCAGACCAGGTTCTGTCTTCGGAACAACATCACCCGACCCCTCAGGGTTAGGTTCAGTTGGTACCGAAGCCGAGCCTTGACCGACGGTTGGAGCACCGGTAGTGTCCATTTCCGTGTCAGACTCGAGAACTCGGTCTTCCCCATCGGAGGCCTCAGCCTTCTCCGGGGCCGTGCATTTGCCATCTACACGGGCTGCCATACTGTTAGCTCAGGCGTAGGTGAACCTCACGGTTCACTCACCCGAGCATTTAGTAGCACAGCTGGTAAACAATAGTGTAGGTACTGCCGGGCAGACCTAGGCACCACTGATCAACACGCTACCCTACGGGCAAACGTGTTGATCTGAAGAAGCCTGGCCGCCTGTGGGGCTTATATACCCCACCCGTCCCCCGTGACCCCGCCCCTTGACCGGCTTCTCAGCCAATCAGGGGTCGCGTCCCGAAGACGCGCCGAGGTGACCCAATTTCTCACGGCTCATTTGGCGGGAGAAATCGATCAGGTGACGCGGGCAGCGCCCTTCCCACGTCTGGCATATCCGACGGTGGGAACTCTCACTGTTGTTTACAATTTTCGTGGCGGAGCCACCGGAAAACCCGGGAATGATATACCGGCATTAGAGGATATACACAGCAGCGTGTTGCTAAGCAATATGTGGTCAAAACTAATCCCATACTTAGAACTAATCGGCAAAGCCAGCCACCCGCCCTGAACACGTGCTTTTCTACCTCCAACGGATAACCACACCGGATAACCCGTCTCTTCTCGTTGTGTTTTGGTGATCGAGTACCGGGCCAATGACCACCGGCCCAGTACGGAACTGTCCATGGAAATTTAATCAAGCCAGCAGCAAAATGTCGTCAACAAGGTAAGAAAAAAATGTTTACACAATTTTATCTCGCTCTCTGACACGTGTGCTCCTCCGTAGACCTTGTACCGGTATGTCCAGCAATGATGACACCGGAGGTATCACCTTGCTTTGTTTACCGGTGCCTACGGTTAGTCCTTTACGCACAGCTGACCCTTTTTTACGAGGCCTACCGCGCTTGGGCTTGGTAACACACGACTGTGGTTCAATCGGTAATTTCCTAGGACGACCACTTCGGCGCGCTACCGTCGGTACCGACGGTATGACCGTTGGTCCTGCCTTCGGTATCTTCGGCAGCGCAGGGTCGGTTGGTGCCGGTTCTCGACCAGCACCGAGGGAATCTTCACCGTCATCTATATATGGGACTCCATACCAAGGTCGGAGTCTAGCCACATGTGATTTAGTGAGAGTCCCTTTTTGCAACCGTATTACTACAGTAGTTTCACTCACCACCATAGTAACCGTATGCGGACCATCCCAGGAGTACAGGGTCTTGACTTTGGAATTTGGTGTGCTAAATCTCGCGACCTTATCCCCCACCTTGAATTGGCGGAGTTTAAGGCCTGTGTCATAGCCCACCTTCTGCAAACTAGCAGATTTTTCCAAGTTGTCCCTTACTACTCCATAGGACTCGCGTAATGATTGTCGAAGTGATTCAACAAACATCACTGTGCAGGGTTGCTCGAGCTGGTGCCCCTGCACTCCATAGACCATGTCACTAGGCATGACTATGTCCTCACCCATTACGAGCATATTAGGCGTACAGCCCGTCGACGCATGTTCGGTAGCATTGTAAGCATGGGAGATATAGCGAGCGTGCTCATCCCAATCATCCCGGTGCTCATTAACCATTGTCGTGAGACATTGGATCAACGTCCGATTGAAACGTTCCACCATACCATCCGATTGAGGTCGGTAGGGGTTCGTGTGCGTCTTGCAGATGTGTATTTTACTACACAGTTCTGCCCACAGTCGAGATTCAAACTCACGACCCTGGTCGGAGTGAAGCATTAAAGGACCTCCCCACGTGAGGATCCAATTCTCGAAAAGTGCTTCTGCGCAGGTAACAGCTGTATGATTTACCAACGGATATACTTGGACATACTTGGTATAGTAGTCCTGTACCACCATCATACAGGTATTCCCACGGGGGGTCGTGTTGAAACCACTAATGATATCAACAGCGATCCGGGCAAATCGAACACCGAATAGCTCTTGACTTAGAGGTAGCTTACCAATACCAGGTCCAGGCTTTGATAAACAGCATTGGGGACATTGTTTCACCCAACGCCGTATGTCCAAAGTCATACCAGGCCAGTAATATCTACTCTTAATCTTTGCCTCAGTTCGTTGTCTGCCAAAGTGTGCTGAAGTTCGGTGGCCATGACAGTAATTGAGCAACTGTAGTCTGAGTGACAAAGGCACTACAGACTGAGCTGCTCTCTTCCTGCCAGGCTGCACTCTCCAGCGGCACAATACACTGTTCCGTATAAAAAGATTATCCCACTGAGCTAACAGTTGTCTAACTTCTTTACATTCCAGCGAAAGTGCGGGGCGAACAGGCTTGGACAGGCCCAACAACTTCAAGGAGTACACCCTCGAAATAGCCGGATCCGCAAGCTGCTCATCCTTCAAGTGATTTAACGTCCAGTTAGGAAATTTCGCACCCACAGACGCAATCACTGCATTGTGAGACCCACAGTCTCGGCAGTCTACACGGTGACAGTTCCGGATAGGATAGCGGGACAAGCTGTCCGCATTCACATGATCTACTCCACTCCTGTGTATGATATGCTCATTCGTCATGCCAAACTCAGAGAGGTGGTTCAACCATCTACCCATCATCCCCTCAGCGTCCTTGAAGTTAAGGAGCCACTGCAGAGATGAATGATCCGTCCGTACGAGATAATTCCCACCATATAGGAAATGTCTGTACTTTTTTGTGTAAACCACCACTGCCAAGAGTTCACGCTTGGTTGTGCAGTAGTTACGTTGTGTTTTGCTTAGACTGTTGGACGAAAATGCCAGCGGCACTTCTCGCCCATCCTGGATCTGCGACAAGGCAGCACCAATACTTGTATTAGAAGCATCAGTGTCCAAGATGAACTTACCAACAGGTGCAGGGTAGTGCAAAACAGGTGTTTCTAAGAAGAGTCTCTTTAACTCACTGAAAGACTGTTCTGCGGCTGGAGACCAGACTATTTTAGCCTTAGCCTTCTTCTCTCCAATCATCAGCTCTTGTAAGGGAGCTGCGACTCTCGAGAATCCAGGTATAAAATCTCTGTAGTATGAACAAAACCCGATGAAAGAGCGTATCTCCTTCGTGTCCATCGGACGAGGCCAGTTCTGTACCACTTCGATCTTATGAGGATCAGCCATGATGCCATGTTCAGAAACAATTCTACCTAGGTATTCAACTGACTTCCTAAAAAGCTTGCACTTTGAAGGTTTCAATTTCAGACCATATGATAAGATGCGTTTCAGCACAGCTTGGAGGTTCTGTAGAGTTTCCTCCACAGAACCACCGAAGACGATGATGTCGTCCAAGTATACTAGGCACTTTTTCCAAAGTAAACCCCGTAACATGGTTTCCATCATTGCCTCGAAGGTTGCCGGGGCATTGCATAGCCCAAATGGCATGACGTTGAACTCAAATAGTCCCATATGGGTAGAAAATGCGGTTTTTTCTCGGTCCCGGGGGTCCATGCCGATCTGCCAATAACCAGATTGTAAATCTAGTGTACAGAACCATTTCGCCCCACCCAGAGATTCCACACATTCATCTATCCGAGGTAGAGGATATGCATTCTTCCTAGTGAGTCCGTTCAACTTCCTATAGTCGATGCAAAATCGACAGGAACCATCCTTCTTGGTGACCATCACCACAGGACTTGACCATGGACTCTCACTAGGTTGAATCACATCTTCATCCAACATCTTTTCTACCTCAGCCTCCATAGCACTTTTTTTAGCCATGGGTAACCGACGGTAGGGGATTCTACTGGGAAGCGCGTCCCCAGTGTCAACCCGGTGTTGTACCGTATCGGTACGCCCTAGAGGATCTCCTGGTTGCGCAAAGGCGTCAGATAACTCCGACAGCTCATTTGCCACCATTTCGCTCTCTAGGGTTGTGAGGTGTGACTCACACAACAGGGACCTTAAATGTTTCGGTAGGTTGGATTTAGCTAGAGCCTCTTCGTGGAAAGAGTCTCCCGCCACCACACCTACTTCCACAAAGTCCGTAGTTAGTGAGTCTACCCCATATGCCCGCGTGGTGTTACCAATAGGCGTCCCTTTTCGTAGAGTGATTTCTCTACTACTCGAGTTACAAATCGGTATCACCCCCCAACGAGCGTTGGCCAGGTAAGTATGATAGCCAGCAAGACCTAACTCAGAGAGCTTTTGATCTTCTGGTTCAAACATACCCGGCCGTTTGGCCTGCACTCCCACGCAGCTGACTAGGACATCAGATACATGCCCTGCTGCCAACTTTGTGTCTTGTGCCACTGACGCCACAGAAGAACCATTCCTTAAAACGCACTGTACAGATTGTTTATAAGGATGTTTAATCTGAAGTCGGCCCGTTGCGGTGTTCATTGTTACCCCGTAAAGAGCAGCAAAGTCCATCCCCAGTATGCCATCATCAGTGATGTCGGTGATGGTTGGACATATCCAGTATGTCTTGCCATCCACCAACATAGGTTTTACAGTTCTGCCATAAGTCTGCATACTATCTCCCGTAGCAGTCCGAGCCTTTACTCCTAGTAGCGGAGCTTTGGGCTGGTTGCAAAGACGGGCCATGAATTTACGATCGACCAAGGTGTGGGATGCACCCGTGTCGACCAAAAATTCACCACGCGTCCCGGAAATAACCAGACTCAGGTACCAACGCTGTCCCCGTAAAGGGACACACTCAGAGGTCAGCATCGGGCTTCCCCCTCCATCCATAGCAACCCCTTTTGTCAGGAGATAATCCCAACACGGGTCGCTCGGGGAGTCTTGAATCACACTGCTCTGGGCAATTGATTCTAACCAAGACTCCTCTAAGCCAGCGACTACAGAATCCTCCGGATTCCGTTCGTCCTTGCCAGCCCCGCCTTGCCAGACGCTTACAGGTTGTACAGACCCTTCTGCCTCTGCGCGGCCTTGGTTCATGGAAGAGTTAACACCGTCTACTAATCCCTTCCAGGCATGGCTAACTGTGGGGGCGCCATCCTTGCCAAGAGGATGGGCCCCATTCAGTTTTCCGTCTCCTTTTCAGTTTTAGCAGCGACGGGTGCAGGGGCTTTGCATTCGCTAGCCCAATGACCCATCTTTTGACAGCGTCTACATGGCTGAGGTTTCGTGTCCTTTTTCTTCTTTTTCCTTCTCTTTCCAGATCCAGAATCAGAAGTGGACGCAGAGCTCTTTTCCAAGTGCTTCCGCAACAAACCCTCAATCATCTTTTCCATGTCCCTGTCAGGCATTACTGCCGCCACCTCCTCGGAGGCGGGCTGTTTTTTCTTAGGTGGTTTTGTGGCGGCCTCTCCCACCTGAGCTCCTTTCGGGGCTACAGATGGAGCTGCTGACACTCCTCCACTAGGAAAAACAGCCTGTTTGGTGTCATACACATCTGCATGGTCGAAAAGGTCAGCTAGAGATAAATCCGGCTGCCATTTCTCCCGCAGATATGCCTGGAGATTGGTGTCTCTGACTCCATTGACAAACCTGGAGGTTAACTCCTGGATGACAGTGGGGGTGTCAGGTCTACATCCCTGATAACACTCGGATATCAGTTCCTGTAGAGCAAATCCGTAGGATCTCAGATGCTCGTCCTTGCGTTGGACACGTTTGAGTAGCTGAGTCCTTGGGTCATGCTCACCAATTTTCCCAATCGCCCATTCAGCTGTTTCTTCAAGTGAGCTCAATGTTTTGATCTTCACTCTCTCGAACGCCAAAAGGGCTGGTTCACCTGGCCCGTTGCAGAGTGCCTGCTTCAGAGCAACCAGCGCTTGCTGATTGTTCCAGCGATTGCTCTCCACAATAGCCTTGAACCGAACTTTGTACTTTCTCCAGGGTGGCGACCCTGTGAAAGGCGGAATATCGATGGCCTTTTGACGGGCTGCATCAGGATGTTTGATCTCCCCAAAGTTGAAAGGAGCATACCGTTCATCCAGTTCATCGATGTCCCGCGGGACGATGTCTGTCCCCAGCTTCTCAATAGCCGGGTTCCGGTCATACTTAGCCCGCTGGACAGGAGTTAAGCCCTGTCTAGCTCTGGGTTTCGGTACTGGAACTGAGACCATGGTCTGCTGTTGGTTCAACATCGTTGAACCAGTAGATGGGTGGGTGTACCCTGGAGGTGTTGCCGTGCTTCCAAAGGCGCCACCACAGACCGGAGTCTGCAGATAGCTAGCCCCCATCTGAGGTGTCATACCTGTTACCGTGGTGTGTACTAGCGGCGGGACACTTGAAGGTGTCACTGTCGTGTACACACTGGGTGCGGGTATGACTGGAGGTACCACCGTGGTAGGTGGTGGTACTTGCTCCGACTTCGTCTTCAGGTCCTGATTGACTTGCCTTAAGCTTGCGAGGTCTTGTCTGGCTAAGTGGAGCTGCGTGCTTAAATCCTTTCCCAAGGAAGTTAAGCTTGCAACCTCACATTCGCCTGACACCCTCTGGTGCAAAAGTTTGTCAACCTCCACCTTGTGGGAAGCCATCTCGTTCTGGAGTTCCAATAGGAACTTTTTCTTCTCATCAACCTCCCTTAGGAATAACTTCCTAGTTTGATTGATGGAAGCAAGTTCCCTCCGGGCTTCAGCGAGCTCATGCAACTCAGTTTTCTTGGTGGGGATCCCCATGGCAGCTAGTAGGTCCCCATCCAGTGGTAAACTGGATGGCTCATCTACTGCTGGCGGGTACCCCTTACCAGGAGCTTCTGTTGCCACGTTAGTCTTCTTTGATAGCCCGCCACCCCCCATACCGTTCGGTGTAGGAGTGGCACCATCAGTGAAAACCGACGTGTCTGGATCCAATGAAGGATCTGCTACCGTCGGTGTAGAACCGAAGGCAGCTGGGCCGAGAGTTTTAGGCTCTCTACCCGGTATTTTCTGACCCTCAGGACAGAAAAGATTCGTGGAAAGGGAGTCCAACGATCTCCTGGAGCTTATATCAAAGGGTCCCGGGATTGGAGATTGCTCCCCATCCTCTCCTTTGGTAAAGGCTTCCACAATAGGATCACCTATTGCTTCTTGGGAGAGGTCGTCCCCGGGCACCTCCAAGGCTGCCCGGCTCTCCCGCCTATTGGATTTGCCTGTGAAGAAGCGTACATTCTGTACGGCTTCCTCACGTTCATCAGCAGGGGTTTTAGTCCTGCCGCTGAACGAGCTGACAAAATCGTATAGGTAATCCATATACTGTAAGTCTATTTAATACCCTATCAATGGTCGGTTCGATCAAGTGGTCACGGCACCAATGTAGTTGGTCTCTTACTACGTATGTGACACTTGAGTACAAAAACCAGACAAGGTAAATTAGACTTAAATATATGGCGACTTTATTGTAAAGGTAACTCTTGTGTATTATAGTACAAGTATAACCAGCGGATATACAAGATCAGAACAGATATATAATACAGTGGGGCAACCCTATAGCATAGAGTTAAGCCCGTGAGCACAGGGTGGTCATGTCACGACAGTCCCAAACCTGACTGACTTCCAATGGGGAAGTAGCCGTCTTATATACAGCGCTGCGTAGCCACGTGACCGTACTAGCAGCGCCACCTGTTAGGTTTAGTTATGTAAAAATGATTATGTAACAACTACCGACGGTAACAGAAGGTGGTACCGGTACACTACCGTATAGATAACCGAACTAGAGGAGTCGGTGTATGTAACGAACCGACGACACTAGTTAGATGAATAAAACAGTTATTAAACACAATAGAACCGTGTTGTCTTACATCATACAACATACAATAGATATACAACAATAACAGTTAGACTTTATAGTCAACCCGTTACAATATCTTCACAAATGTTGAGGATTACTTGTGCTTGAAACGCCATTATTGATACTAGCTACACATGCAATACACAAAACAGGCATGATTGGTTGATTATATCATAGACATAATATTACACTATATTGTATATCTATGGTTATATTGTTGGGTTTACTCCCTTGTTAGGAGCAGGCATATTTTTAAGGGTGGATATGGTGATCAGATATACAATGTGGAATAATTAATTTGCTGAACGTCCGGGCATACATAGTACCTTTGGGACTGCCTATGCCTGGATGTTTACCAAACCAATCAATTATTCAACATCATAGATTTGATTCCCATCACCACCCTTGAAAATATGTCTGCCGTTAAGTAAGGAAGGCAGTCTGCCAATGATCATGTAATGAGGCATGTGTTCTTTTATACCCCATAGGGCATAGACACTGTATGGGATGGATCCCAGCATAGGCCGAATGAGAGCCTTGTGGTAGAGATGGTCTGCAGGGGGTAGTAGTATTAGGGTAAGGCCCGACACTCGTATGGTCCGATCATCTAGGCACCTTGACTCATACCTGTAGTGGTGTGTGAAGTCAGTAGATGTCTCTGCTGTATACCTGGTCTGAGTCTATGTGGCTAGATGATCAGACCGTACGAGTGTCGGCCTTACCCTAATACTACCAACCCACTGCAGACCATCTCTACCAGAAGGCTCTCATTCGGCCTGTGCATAGACACTGTATGAGATGGATCCCAGTGTGGGGTGTCTACAGGAATTCAGCACCTTTAACCTGTAGGCACTGAGGTAATAGGATCTATCCAACGGCTGATTTTCATTGACTTTTAAAGGCGCACTGGCGCCTTTAATTACCCTTCATGAAAGGTCGGTTGGTTGTTGGGTTGCTTAACGCTCTAATTAACAGCTATGGTCAATTTAAGGGTGATCAGATCTATGAGGTGACTGAAGGTAGAAATCAAGTCCCTCCACTTTTACCGAGACAATGGTTCTTTTACATCCCACACTACACAGGCTTAGTGTGAGATGGACAGGCCTTTAATATGCTGTATGTCTACCACAGCAGGGGGTAGGTTGCAAACAGGACAGACGTTTAGAGTGTTATCTTAATCTTAAGTCTTAATTCAGTGTCTTAAAGTCTTAATTCAGGGTCCCCTCCTTCCTGGTTTACTCCAGCACCCTGACCCACTTTCGGGTCTTAATCAAGTCTTACTCTTAAAGGCTTAATAGTACTCACCATTAATAAAGAAGGAAGAAACTAAAATTAAAACGGGGGTTGGGGGACAGAGCCCCCCATGATATCAACAAATAGTGGCACTTGAAGTAAGGGTGGCTCCATCTGTCGGATTATGTAGAACGTAAGATGGCCACTCCAGGAACTAACAATAAGACCATTAAGACTGTCTTAATGGTCTTATTGAGATAACGCTCTAAACGTTTGTCCTCTCACGTGGGAGAGCTAACACGTGCGTGCATGGGTAGCACAGGGTCTACATCTTTTATGTAGTGACTTGATGCTGTCAGAGAGCTATGTAACATCAAATAGAATTCCTTTTTATATTTCTAGATACTTTATTGTTATTGCTGTTACTCACCTGATGAAATCAAAGTATCACAAAGAATGTGGGTAGAATTGTACGACTGTATAATTCTCTCCCATTATATAACTAGGAACGGCGCGGACTTATGTAACACCTCATCAACAATGCGCATGCGCAAACTATTGACTTCCGGGAAGACGCACGCTCCTCCTCCCACTTTTCAAATTGCCAGCGTACATGGTGGAACGATTTTGAATCCGCTAACATCGCGAGGAATTACCAACCGCGAATAACCCGCACCTACAACATGGCCAGTCGTACGAGGAAGAAAACCAAGGCAAAGGGGCAGAAGCGCCAGGAGGACCCAATTCCTCCACAGCCTACGTCCCCACAGCCGCAAAATGGCGGTCAACACACGCCGCCGGCAGCCCCGCCGGCAGAAGTGCCTCCGCCACAACAGTGGTGCCACCCACGGTGCCGCACGCTTCAGGGCCGGCGCCCACTACAGGGCCCCCCGACCCACCGAAAAAGAAGAAGCTGTCCGCCGCCAAGCTCCTCAGGCGCATTCAGGCGCTGGAGAAGCAGATGAAGGACAAAGAGGACGGCGACGAACCAGTGCCGCCCCCGGCTCCCCCGGCCCCGGCTCCGGCTCCCCCGGCCCCAGCTCCGCCGGCCCCGGCTCCGCCGGCGCCGACGCCACCACCACCAGCCCTGCTGCAGATCCCATCGGTCCTCGTGTCGAGGCCCGAGCCCCCGTTCCCACTCCCGCTCCCAGACCCGGCCCCAAGGCCGCCTAAGCGGGCGCGGGGACGGCATCATCACTCGGCCCCGTCGCTCCCGCCGTACCCGATGCCGCCAGGGACCCACCCCCCACGCCCACGAAAGAGGCGCGGCCGTGACGCCGACCCGTCGTCCGACGACCACTCGTCATCCGACGACGACTACGATGTCCCCCTACCAAGGCAACTCTCCCGCCAGCTCGGATTTAACGCCTACACGGAAGCAGCGCTCGCCGCCCAGTACCCCTCCATGGGGAACCCGACAGGTAAACACCAATCTGATCCCTACAATGTATACCTCCCCCCGGATGTGCGCAAACGGATTAGAAAGGATAAGAGAGACCTCAACCTGGCTGAATTTGTCTGTGCGTTTACACGCATGACCCTCTCCACACAACAACCCTCCCCTAACAGCACCATGGCCCACCTACTGACCCACTTGTCCCAGGTGGCAGAGGATACCGCCACCCGCGGCTTTGAGGGCCCACTGCTGTGGTCACAAACCTGCATGGAGTACGTACAGGAAGGTGACTGCACGTGGAAGGATTACGCATTTGTATCCAGTGAGCGCACCCGCCTCAGCTGGCTACACAACACAGGGCAGGACGCACACCTCAGACTGCCCTGCCCCGCCTACAACACGGAGAAGTGCCCCCAGAAGGCCGACCACCAAGTAGGCTCGGTTACGTTGACCCACTGCTGCGGAATATGCATGTTCCTATTTCACAAGGAACATACCCATACAACCCGCCAGTGTACTAAGGCCCGCACTGCCCTAGGCAGGCCTAACAACGACAAAGGCCCAGGCAACCAGCACAAGGAGCATACCCCACGTGCAGGAGCCTCTACCCCGGCCCCCAAGACCGACAAACAGCCAAAAAACTAGCGGGTGGGGCGGACCCCCGCCCCACAGGGATCAGGGTATGTGAGTATGTCTGTAATATCACTGCATGTACCCATACCCCCTCCCCCGCACCCGGCACCACAGGCGCGACAGCGGACACCAGCGTACCTGGAGTCCCCGGCAGCCCCTGTGACGTCACAGTCAGCACACCCGTCCCCAGTACCCGGGCTCCCGGCGGCAGCTACACCGCCTCAGTCCGGCCTACTGCCGACACCACCACTGCATACAACATGTCGGGAGGGTGCCGTTCTGCCCCCACCCCACATAACATCGCCCACTCCGGCGCAATTGGAGAACATGCAGTCCACACCACGGCCCACTCCGGCAATTCACTGGAGAATAACACTGCTGCCGGCCCGCAGCGCGTCCGCCCGCGTGTACACCCGCGTGTACACCAGGACCCCGACCACGTGGCCCCCCAGTGTAAACACGGCCACGTGCTCAATGTTTGTAAACAAACGCACGTGGACACACGCCAGCCCGCCGACAGCACCACCCAGCCGGGCACTGCCCGCCTGACAGCGGCTCCCACCACCACGGCCCTCCCCCAGCACCACACCACACAACATGGAGGAGCTGCACACCGGGAGGGCCCTGGAGGACAGACCGCCAACACACCGGAAGTACACAGTTCTACTGACACACAGCTTCCGGACTTCATACAGCACATCGAGTACCCAAACCCGGATCCCCCGGATATGGAGTACACGGATGAGCCTGTCACACCTGGAGACCTCCCCACCCTGGAGGAGCAGCTACAGGTGCCTACACAGCCCGGAGGACAGAACAGTGCATTTAACAATTATGCCAACTGGCCATTTCCGGATTATCTATTCCCAGCCGCCATCGCAACAATATATGACAAGGTCAGATCGTTCAGTGCCCCAAACTGGCGCGGCGCGCGCATCCCACTAGACAATAAGCTGAACACAGCCCAGTGGGAGATAGAAGCCACCGGCCACCCCGAGGACACAATGGTATTGGAGGGCATCACCTATGGCTTCCCCATCCAATACACAGGCGGCCCCATCTACAACCCAGTGGTTCCGGACAATCACCCGTCAGCCAAACACCACCCCAGACATGTAGACGCATACCTGGAGGAGGAAGTGGCTATGGGCGCAATCTTGGGCCCATTCACACGCCCACCATTCATACCCTGGATGGTCGTCAGCCCCATGATGACACGAGAGAAGTCGGACCCTACTAAGCGCCGGCTCATAGTAGACCTCTCCCATGGAAACGGCGGTGTGAATGCACACATAAACAAGAACACCTACAACGGTCAAAAGGTCTCACACTCCCTCCCCACTGTCACACATGCACTGGACATCATAACAGCATGGGGTAGGGACGACATATACGTCTCAGTCATGGACCTCAGGCGAGCTTACCGCCACTTCCGGGTGGACATCCTTGACCTTCCCCTCCTGGTGACAAAACAAAATGGCCGCTACTACGTCGACACAGCCATGCCCTTTGGGGCGGTAATGTCGTCATTCATAATGCAGCGCGCCGCCATGTTTGTCGTCAGGGCCCTGGAGAGCCGACGCATCACGGCGCTCATGTACCTGGACGACCTACTTATCATAAGTAGGTCAAAGGTCAAGGCCGACGCAGACTATGACACAGCCCGAGGCCTCTTCCAGAGCCTCGGCCTCACAGTCGCCCCGGACAAATGCCAGCCCCCTGCACAAGCAAACACATGGCTGGGCATTCACATAGACATAGACAAGAATGAGATCTCCATCCCCCAGCCCAAGCTGGACCAGATCTATACAAGTTTGGTGCATATCATTACAATCGCACACATGTCCACAAAACAGCTACAGTCAGCAATCGGACGCATAGCCCACCTGGCCAAGGCAGTCCCGCCTGCAAAACTGTTTATGAGGCGCCTACTAGCCGCACTCAGAGCTGCAGGATCATCCCCCATCAAGGTCACCAGTGCGGTCAAGGCCGACCTGGAGTGGTTCCAGCGATTCCTCCGCCAGTACAACGGGAGGGCCATCATCCCAGACAACCACATTGACCTCACAATATGGGTGGATGCCTGCATGCGCGGCAGCGGCGGCACCGACGGCACTAGGTGCTACAAGTACACCTTCCCAGACGACTTCCGGTCAGGAAAGGACATACACCACTTCGAAGGCATCAACTGTGTGGCCGCGGCACGCCGACTAACAGCCAAGTCCCCCCAAGGATCAAGGGTCCTAGTGTGTTGTGACAATTCAGCCAGTGTTGAGGCATTCACGGGGCTCCGCCCACGTGATCCTATACTGGCCACCGCCGCCCGTGCCTTATGGTACCTCCAGGCACGCCGCCAGATCGACATCTGGTTTGTGCACATCCCGGGCAAACTAATGGTTATTGCCGACGCTCTCTCCCGCGCCCCCCTCTCAGACGCGGCGGCCGCCAGGGCCTACGACCTCATCAGAGAGCACAATCTCCAATTAATCAAAATTGACCACGCCTCATACAATGTCTCTGCCTTCTTCTAGGGGGACCAGCCCGCAAGTATGCAAAGGCCGCCAGGCGTCGCCAGCAGGCGGCATACAGGCTGGGCTCCATAGCAAACAGGACATCGGCGCTCAGGTCATACCTGGCATTCTGCCAACTAATGAACATTCCCCACCATGCCCCGGAGGCATATCACATCTGCTGGTTCCTGGAACATCTCTCCAGGTCCACTGACGTCATAGGGACAATCACTAACAGCCTAGGCCACATCAGGACCTATTTTAAGAATGCAGGGTTCAACACTGCCCCATTGTACTCAGTCAGCGTCACTAACGCAGTAAGGGGCCTCCAGCTGACACTCAGGCACGTCCCAAACCCCAAACTTCCGGTTCCGCCGCAGCTCTTAAGGGACTGCCTCTCCCACCTACACCTGGTGGACTACCCAGCCCACATTAAAGTGGCCCTCATCTTCATGTTTGCCGGCTTCTTCCGGCAAAGCAAAGTGGCCCCGAGATCAGTACCGGCGTTTGACGTCAACAGACAATTCGTCAGAAGTGACGTCACACAGACATCAGAGTGCCTCGTCGTGAGACTTAAGTGGTCAAAGACACTACAGTCCTCGGCCAGTGCCACTACGGTGACAATGTTTGCAGTCCCGGGCTCCCCATTATGCCCGGTATCAGCATACACTGCCCTGTGTGCTGCCGCCCCTACATACCACCCACAGCAGCCACTCATCACCTACGCAGACGGCCACCCCATGACAATCAACTACATTGACACTCAGTGGCGCACCCTCCTGGAAGCAGCGGGTGCTGACCACACCAGGCTGTCATTACACAGCCTAAGGCGTGCAGGGGCATTCCATGCCCGCACCAATGGCGCCAGCATACAAGACATCAAGACCCATGGGACATGGGCCAGTGATGCGGTGGCTGCATACATCCGGCCACTGCCCACCACACGGACCTCCGTCCACTCAGCCCTAGCCAATATATAAATCCTACGGACTGGCTCATTATCATTGGCTATATTATAGCATATTCAACGTTCATCACTTTATACGATGTTACTCTTATCACCTGTCTTATCTGTATGTGTTTTACCTACAAAGACTACAAATACATTTTACTCCGCAAATAAATATATAATCATAATTTATGCCTTCCTTGTATATTATAATGTGGGTAGAATTGTACGACTGTATAATTCTCTCCCATTATATAACTAGGAACGGCGCGGACTTATGTAACACCTCATCAACAATGCGCATGCGCAAACTATTGACTTCCGGGAAGACGCACGCTCCTCCTCCCACTTTTCAAATTGCCAGCGTACATGGTGGAACGATTTCCCACCCACCACCCAAAAGACTTGCAGTCAAAACAAACACTTACCCACAGGGTTAGCTCATTATCATTGGCTATAACATAGCATATTCAATGTTCATCACTTTATACGATGTTACTCTTATCACCTGTCTTATCTGTATGTGTTTTACCTACAAAGACTACAAATACATTTTACTCCGCAAATAAATATATAATCATAATTTATGCCTTCCTTGTATATTATAATGTATGTGTGTTCGTTTTTTGAGCAGTAAATAACATTACCAATCCCTTATAATCTTGATTAGATTTCATCACAAAATTTAATGATAAGATATGTAGGTGACGCTTTTTCCAACATATTTTTGACAACTTTCATGTTTTTTCGAAGATTCTCACAGCTACACACTAAAACACGTTTATCTAAATGGGAAGACTCTTTAATGTCCACTATTAATTTGTCTCCAAGGTTGAGAAATGGCTAAAAATGGCTACTCAGAAATAACTTCCCGTCTTATCATTAGAAATGGTCAAGGCGAAATACTGTAAATATACTTTATTTCATGCTGTATATATTTTCGCGATTTTCAAATCGTGATAAATATGTACAGAGCGAATATCTTTTGTTTGACATGGTGAATTTTTTTTTCGCACGCTCCGCGCGGAAAACCACCCCCCCCCTGTTGTTAAAAAGTGATCACTCCCTTAACAGTTACAATGATTCAAAACGAAGTAGAGAATATAAAAAACAACGCATGATACAACTGTTTGGAATCTTTTAAATTCAAATATTTCCTAAAACCATACAATGCGATTTCCAAAGTAGAATAGTCAAGATTGGGCGAATATCTATCCCTTATAGACATACTACTACTATACTGCAAAATCCGCGAATCTAAGTACACATGGAAGTGCACTTTGTGGTCAATTCGTGAAAATATATATGTTCACAGTAACTACCTGGTAACTTCCATTTCTAACCGTAACTTCCGGGATAAATAAAGCATTGCTTTGCAGACTCATGGTGGCCAGATGTAAATTCTTGATTTATGTCATTTACTATGCCCTACATAGGGATTATCCACGCTATTAGGGAGTGATCATTTTTTAGCAACATGGGGGGGGGGGCAAAAAAATGTGGACCCCTTGACCGGGGGGTGTAAAAAATTTGGACCTCTTGGGGGTCAAAATTTTTTAACCTGTTTTGGGCCAAAAATCCCGCGTGTTACTATGCTTCAAAGAGCCCCCCGCGCGGCCCGATTTTCGACCCGGTGGGGGGGTAAAAAATTTCGAGTGAAATTTTTTTTGCACGCTCCGCGTGGAAAACCACCCCCCCTGTTGATCACTCCCTAAACAGTTACAATGATTCAAAACGAAGTAGAGAATATAGAAAACAACGCATGATACAACTGTTTTGATTCTTTTATTCAAATATTTCCTTAAACCATACAATGCGATTTCCAAAGTAGAATAGTCAAGATTGGGCATTAAACATATCCAACATCTAGCATCTTTTAGACTATTGTCTATTAGCTCTACTTACAACTTCAGCAAAATGCGAAATTGCATGTTTGATCACGCAAATACTAAAGTCATATATGCTAAATTGTAATTTAAACTGTATACTACACTCCTGTGGTCGAAAATGTGTATAATGAACAAAAAGAAACAACGATCACAATGGTAAAATTCAAAGCCAAACATACTTTCTGAGTTTAGAGCACAAATATTGTCGCTGATATCAAGCTTGCTACAACAGGACAATCTGTGTTAAAGTACCAGAACAGGCTGGACTAAATTGTTCACTTCAATTTAACTTTAAGACATTAGATGACTAGACATGCATAGGTTAGAGATCCATGTATGTGACTCATCGAACTCTTTGATTGTCCTGCCAAGTATCAAAAACTGGCATAACCTCAACCAAATTACTCTGAATATTCGGTGTGGCTCATTTATAATCAAATGCAGTGTGAATGTAACAAACAGAACTAATGCCTAGATGTTTTATTCTGAATTAGACCATAAAAATACAAGGAATAACACCATCCTACTAAACACTGAATACTATTACAAACTCAACCTGATTCCACTAAATATTTAGATGTTACCTATTTATATTCAAATAGAATGCTAATGTATCATATACTTTTCTTATGCAGCATGCGATTCTATGGGAAAGGCATTCAAGATGGTGTTTGTGTTCCGCAAGATTTCAGTGTTCCCAATGTGGCTCATTTAAATCTCACAGGGCCTGGAACAGTCACAAATATGTAGTTATTTCAAAAGTTTAAAAAAGTCTTAGTAAGGGAGTGATCATTTTTTAACAACAGGGGGGGGGTGGTGGGTTTCCGCGCGGAGCGCGCGAAATTTTTTACCCCCCCCCCGGTCAAGGGGTTAAAATTTTTTACCCCCCCCCCCTTAGGGTCGAAAATCGGCTTGCGCGCGGGCCCTTTGAAGCATAGTAACGCGCGGGCTTTTTGGCTCAAAACAGGGTCAATTTTTTTGCCCCCCCCCCCAAGAGGGGTCCAAATTTTTTTGCCCCCCCCCGGTCAAGGGGTCCAAATTTTTTTGCCCCCCCCCCAAACCCACCACCCCCCCCTGTTGATAATAAATGATCACTCCCTAAACCGTATTCCCTTTGGCCGGCATCCTCCTGAACTTACATGTGCAGAGTGTACACTACAGACATTAAGAAATCAACTGACACTTTCTGTTTTTTTATGTTTCTTTGGAGGAAATCTATAGCAGTTTACATGTTAGTGATATAAGAGAGGATTACACTGCTACAAATACTTGGGTGAGACCATACATTATGACATCTCCCAAACTATCTACCGCCTGGTACTGGGGTTAATGCTATACTCGATAACTGATGGCAGAGACATGGAAGTATACAAGAATATGTTGCACTACCAAGTTTCTCTAACTTATATCCATTGCTATAAGCTGACCCCTGACAGATTTGACCTTTGACTAAAGCTATAGCTAGTTGACTAAGTTGAATTACCGTTCTAAGATGCAGATGGGAGGGAGAGCATCACACAGAAGTTGATGTATAAATCAAAGGGAAATTCATCGAGGCTAGCCTGAATCTCAAGCCTATTTCGGTTCAAAACCCATTTTTCACAGTATTTTGTGGTCTTGTTTACTCCCTCTCCTTCTCCAGTCACAGACGAGAAGCCTAGGATGTAAATAGAATTTCCATTTGTAAGTAGTCTGGATTGCCTATCCACTCCCAGTGATCGTGGCATAACAAACTTTGACCACTGGTTGATTGATGGCGTGTAGTAGTTCAGAATGCTACCATGATCAAAGGCCACCAGGACCTCCTCACCATTCAACTCCAGGATCACTACCTCGGAGTACAAACCAGGTCTGGTAGCCTTCTCTTCCCACTGTCCGGTATGGGGATCAAAGCAATCTAGCCTGTCTGAGAAACGAACACGAGTATCCGGATCATCAATGAATCCACCGAGAATATAAATGCAGCCAGCAATGGAGACAGCATGGGACCCAAATGATGCAACAAGTGTTTTGCTGTTGACGGTGCTCCATGAGTCAGTCTGAAAGTCATACTTCTCAATGACATCAGTTTCTTCGTTACACTGTCCCCTCATGCTAATCCCACCGAGGGCATATAGGTACTTATCATGGTAAACTAGAGCAGGGAGATCCCGGGGTGCTTCCATGGAGGCCATGGTAGACCAGCTCAAAGTTCTGGGATCGAATATAAAACATTCTGCTTCATCCTTGTAATCAAAAACAATCACAAAGTTGTTAATCTCCACGAAGGGCAATGGTCTTTTATCAAGGTTTGGTGGTTTTATTGCATCCTGACGTATCCAGGATTTTTCCTTGTACAATGAGTACAGGATTCCCGGGAGATTTGGAGGCACACCAAACCATACAGGGGTAGGATCACTCCTGACTTTAGCTTGCATTGACTCATCCAGTACCTTCTGGTGTGTGGGAAGGCTGTGGTAGATCAGTGCTTTCTTTACTAGGTCATGCCATGGTTTGTCCGAATCTGAGAATATGTAAACATCCTTAATGTTTTTAAGTTCAGCTGGGGACATCAGGCAATACCGTATACGGGTCATGATGTCATTGATGTGATCATTTACTCTCTTACGATCTGCTTGTAGCCACCGCTTAGCAAAAATGTAGAGGTCCCATTCAGACTTTTCCCATAAGTCCATCAAAATCACAAACTCATCATATGGCATTTCCTCATCAACAATTGCATCAATATTCTGCTTTATAAACCTGACTGAATGTTGAATACCATCTTCAATGGCATATGTTTTGAAGAAATATAGAATATGGAAGCAGTTTTCCTTGTTTACTTCCTCACACAGGGATGCAGTGCATAGTTCAACAGCAGCAGGGATCTGGAGATAAACGGCACATGCGAGGCGCTCTTCTGTGCTGGCGTTAGACGACCCAAACTGTCCTGTGTAGATGAACTCTATCAGATCTTTTACTGCAAGCGAACTTAGTCCTTCAAGTCTCACTCTGTCTTCACGACTCTCCTTCATACCTCCTGTCAACATGGCCTTAAAGTAGTCACTGACAGAGGCCATGACTAGTTTATGCACCTTGAACTGTTCATCCTCTACTTCTATGGTGTAGTCTAACAGTAGGTCTTCCTGCCAGAGGGTGCAGGCGCCTTTGGCTAGGCCGATCTCAGGCAACATGGCTGATGGTAGCGAGTGCACGACCCTCTACAGATGGCTGTCAGATTGTACAAGAATCCTGTAAAGACATAATATTTACTCCATTACTGCCATTTGTTTTCCCTTAGATACTCCACAACTATTGAGCATTTGTCGTACTGGATAGACAGGTTATCAAAATTAGCTATACATGAATTGCTAAACAAAATTAGCTATACACGACACACAAATTCTGGCCAATATGCTGTACTGTGGCAGGCACCCTAGACGATGGGATGCCCCATAGTGATACAAACCACACAACCTAAGCCCTGTGGATCCCAAATGTAATGCCCTACACCTTACGCATGTAGATTATACCAAGATGAACTGAATGGGAGGAAGTCGCATAATACGTTAGATCATTCTATATTTGCGGGAACTGTACATTGACTAACTACTAGAAAAAGTGGGTGATTTACTAGCAGAGGTAATGCCTTCGTCCCACCAAAACGGTGCTAATCATAATATAAGAAAACGGCTATAGATAGTGTATTTTTCAATAGTTTTGATTTAAAAAGACATAGACTAAGGAAGAAACTGCCTATGAAGAAGAACATTGACAAGTTTGCCCTTCAGGAAGAACGGCATAGCTCTCCTAGGTGAGAAGACAAACGTTTAGAGCGTTATCTTAATAAGACTATTAAGATGGTCTTATTTGTCTTAAATTTGGTACCTAAAGCAGCCTTTGCCAAATCCTGCCGGACAGTGACAATGTCCGCCTAAAATGGCTCTGGTCGGGCAGAATGACTAGTGCTGCAGGACCAGATGTCCTGCACATTCTAGGCTTTCCAAAACTGAAAGAATTTTTCAAATATTCCAACTAGAACTGAAGTTACAAATTCTAGAGTGCACTCTAATATTCTAGGCAAATTATAGGAAGTTTTTGTTATTATTTTCTTTCATAAATCCTATTCTATTCTAAAGGTTATGCAAAACTTTGATTTTGTTATCCGGTCCTGCAGAAATCTATCCGGTCCTGCAAAATTGGCTAGCTGCAGGACCGATTGTCCTGCATGCCGAAAAGGTTTTGGCAAAGACTGCTAAAGTTGAACTTAGAGGTCGCCAACCTCCCCCCCCCCCCCCCCCCCCCAAAGGGTGACCAATGGACCCTATGACAGATCGTTGTCATAGGGGGAACCTAACCCTAACCCCAACCCTAACCCTAACACACCTAACCCTAAGAAAAAAATTAACTGTCACAGTAAATGATCGCCTGGAAACACTACACTGCTCGACCACCCATAACATACTAAATGGAGTGGTGCAGCTCCTTGTTTTACTAGTATGTAAGACCCTGAATTAAGACTTAAGATTAAGATAACGCTCTAAACATTTCCGTATTTCCGTATTTGCGGAAGAACGTGCCTTTGTCTTCCTAGTGGAAGGACAGTCCTTCGTAGAAGAGAGTTCCCTGATAATGCTGAGTGAGTAACAAACGTCTAACTCTTTAAGGATGGCTTGTTCCCTCAGGTAACATTTGTCATGATGATGCACCAATACTGCCTTGGCACATAATGCCAGCATGATGTATGAATATAGCCTTGTTGAGTTACATCTATGTGTAACCTCTGACACTTCTCCAACACTTCCAACTTTGAAGACGTGTACACTTCGAACACTTGCCACTTTCTTATTCTTTTTCTACAAAACTGAGCATAGGCCTACATGTGCCATGTATCGTTGGGTGAAAATGTCACAAACCATCAACACAGGATTGATGCCTATATTTCTAGATCCCTGGTTATTGCTGTTACCCCCAAGACAAAATCAGAAGGAATGTCTGTGTGTTAGTTAAACTGTTAGAAATCGCCAACCTGTTATTCAAATTATCTCAATGAAATTATCGCAAGATATAACAGAACAAGCCCATATTATGCATATTTTGAGCGTTTATTGGAAATTTGATAGAAGCAATCTACTAAAGATTAAAAATCTGCAAAGAACATACAGACTACACTTGAACCTTGAGAAAGTATGAAACCTTTCAGAATGTATCAAACATGAAATATAATACTTGGGTATCCATCGTCTCTTGGACTCTTTCATATTCCTAACACCTTGTGTTCAGGTAACATGGCCCAAAAACAATAGGGTAGGTAGGTCGATATACAAATAAAATATATTTTAGTTTAAAAAAAAGTGTTTTTTTGGGCCTTATTAGAACTGTCCAACTTGTTTACTATGACTGCTTCAACCCTTCACTCATGGCAATTTTGGAGGGTTGTCAAACAGATTAGAAGAGGAAGCTCTAAGATGTTTATGCTATTCGGATAATCGAGACTGGACAGCATTATTCTGACTGAGCACATTGCTGCATGCTTTTCTGACACAGAACTCAGTCAGCTTTGTAGAACTATTTACATGACGCTAGTGATGGAATAAATGTGTATCTAAATCTCTGTCCATGTCCATTTATTTCGCCTGTTTTTAGTATGACCCATTTCATGTCAACTCAGTAGTTCATTTCAGCTTCAGTGATGCAGGTGGTAGGGAGAGTAGCAAACAGAAATAGCCAAATGAGTTGCTATCATTTGTTACTAGGGGAAATTCATCCAGACACGTTTCGACCTCCAGCCCATTCTGTCCGAAGGTCCATTTCTCACAGCAATCTGCAGTCTTTGTTTCTCCTGTCTTACGCTTGACATTTAGAATATAAAGAGTGTTTCCTCTGGTTACTAGTTTGGACCAGTCAGTCCAGTGAAGGGTGCAAGGGCGACTAGTGTCATATACCGACCACTGGTCAGTCCATGGTTTGTAGTAGTGAAGTGTGGACATGAATAAGGATTCAAAGCCAGCAAGCACTCGCTCACCATTCAACTCAAGAACTACTATGTTGGAGGATGGCCTAGATGTAGCTGCCTTCTCTGTCCACATCCCAGTATGTGGATCAAAACAATCTAGCCTGCGTGTTTCATTAAGGTCATCTGTCCATCCACCTGCAATGTAGATGCAGCCAGCGAGTGAGAAGGCGGGGAAATCTGCCAATGCAACAGGAGTTCTGCTGCTGATGGTGCTCCAAGAATCAGTCTCAAAGTCATACTTCTCAATTGTATCAGTGTTAAGAGACTCCTCTCCTGTGCTATCTATTCCACCCAGGGCATATAAATCTTTGTCATGGTAGACTAGGGCACACTCATCCCTGCGTATTGTCATAGAGGCCATGGCAGACCAAGTTGATGTTCTAGGATCGAAAATAAAGCATTTCTTCCCTCCAATACATACAATAACAAAGTTGTTAACCTGGACACAAGGTGGTACCATGGTTTTACAAAATGGTGGAGGATTGATTGTGTCTTGGGGTACCCAGAACTTTTCCTCGCGCAGTGAGTACATTGTAGGGGAACATGGAGGCAGGCCAAAGCATACAGGGGTAGGGTCACTCCGGACTCTGGTCTGCACTGAATCTTCCACTACCTTCTGGTGTGTCTGCAGGCAGTGATAGTTCAAGGCTTCCTCCATCAGATTGAGCCATGGATCATTGGAAGTGGAGGAATTGTACAAATCCCTAATGGATCCAAGTTCAATCGGGGACATCAGACAAAACCGTATACGAGTCATGATATCATTGGTGTGCTCCTTTCTTCCCTCGTCATCAGCTTGTAGCCACTCTTTAGCCATAACAAACAGGTCCCATTCAGATCTTTCCCAACAATCCATGAAGCTCACAAATTTATCGTATGACATCTCTTCAGGCTTGCAGTCATCAACAATTGCATCAATATTTTTCTTGACAAACTTGACTGTCTGTTCAATGCCGTCTTTAATGTGGTAGGACTTGAAAAGGGACAGAGTATGAAAGCAGTTCTGCTTAGAGAGTAACTTGGAGCATGCTTTAACAGCAGCAGGGATCTGGAGATACATGGCACATGACAGCACATCTTCCAGACTGGCTTTAGAGGATCCAAACTCTCCTGTGTAGACAAAGTCAATCACATTTTGTACTGCAAGCGAATTTAGTCCCTCAAGTCTGACTTTATCTTCCCGACTCTCCACCATACCTCCTGTCAGCATGGCCTTGAAGTAGTCACTGACAGAGGCCATGACAACTTTGTGCACCTTGAAACGTTCATCCTCCACTTCTATGGTGTAATCTAACAATAGTTTTTCCTCCCAAAGGCAGCAGGCGCCCTTAGCTAGGCCGATCTCAGGTAACATGGCTGATGGTAGTGACAATCCTTTACAGATGGCAGTCTAGAGAACCCTAGAAAGAGGAAAAAGGAAATTCATTAACACAGGGGATGATGATACATGCATGGTTATTTCATGGTGAATACGGACAGTCAAGGTTAAAGCAATGGGAGGGCCATTCCCCAGGGTAGCGTGCAATAACCCTAGGTCGTATCGCACGCTGCGGTCATATTGCACGCTCCCGAGGGTCGCCATGGCGTTTCTAGGCTACCGAAGCTCACGTGACTTGTACGGAATTCAAAATGGCGGCCGACGGAAGTAAACAAACGCCGCGGAAGTAAAGAAACATCGTGGAAGTAAAGAAACATAGACTACATATCTATTTTACATCCATAAACCCTGAAATAAACACAGAGCTTCACTCAAAAGTGCCCTCGTCAATGGTTACTGCACTTGAGGTGCCTGGCCCGTACTGCACGCTGGCCGCCAGGCACCTCTCGTGCAGTAACCACTGACTCAGTCACTTTAGCGTGCAGCTCTGTCTATTTATTTAAGGTGTCTAAATCCACATTTTTAGGGTCTAGGAATACTATTAGAGCATAAAATTTCATTTCCCATACATATTATGTGCCTGGTTAGGGTTGCTATTTCTTTACAAAATATGGCGATGGGCAGTAATTTGAAGTGGCTACATGCAATTTGGACCCCTTGAAGTGGGGGGGGGGGGACCAAAAGGATTTGGGCTCCTCTTGAAGGGGGGGGACCAAAAAACTGCATTTACGAATTCATGTTTGGGGTCCACAAAGAACTTTCGTCAGAGGCTGGGTTTAAAGGGGTCTGTCCCCGCAAGAGTGCATCCATCTTGTGCCCTATGCTATGATTGGTAAACACCAGGACCCGCCCACAGGCTGTCTCATGCACCACCCACCCACCAATATCCTTCTGTAACGAGCGGCCACAATAACTATGCTGAACTAAGGGAGTGTTCATTTATTAATTACAGGGGGGGTGGTGAGATTTAGCGTGGAGAGGCGAACGATTTTTACGCCCCCCTCAAGAGCGTGTGGAATGTTTCGCGGCCCCTCGCCAAAGGCGCCGAAAATCCCCCCACCCCTTTGAATTATAGTAACGCGCAGGCTTTTTTCCTAAAAAGGGGCTTAAATTTTTACGCCCCCCCCCCCCTAAGAGGGGTCAGAATTTTTTACGCCTCCCCCCTCAGAAGGGGTTGGAAATGTTTATGCCCCCCCCCCAAACCCACCACCCCCCCTGTAACTAATAAATGAACACTCCCTAACCAGTCTATTTTAGTACCAATTTTACGTCAAAATAACGTTTTACCATATAGTAAGAAAAGTTATAAAACATTATAAAATGGTGTAGTACGTGTTTTGTTTACTAGGATATGCATTCTGTTAAGTTGCCAGGTCAAGAAAAATTACTGTTAATTTAAGTTAAATGGAAAAGAATTAGGGTAGGTAAATCCAGGAGGGCTCACGTTTTACAGATCTAATGAATTCACTCCTTTTTGGCCATAGACTGCCCTCCTCCAACCCCAAAGGTATCTATTTTTGTGTAGTCATTATTAACCATGCATTAAAATAACCTACGGTCAAGCAGAGATATACCATATTCATCCCTTAATAAGTCCACCCCCCCCCCATTTTGGCCGATTTTTAGACTGTAAATAACCAAAAATATCTCAATTTTTTTTACCACAATTAAGCTTTTAACTACTAAAAGGTGTTCATAATCATTTTTTATTACGTTGAATAAGGTACACATATTAGACTTGGATTAAGTTATGTAGATTCATATTTTCAGCACCTAGTGTCTGGCGAAAAACATATGCACTGCCACATTGAATACCTATCAAAGGTTTAATGTCAACTTTAATATTATAAACTTTTTATATTGATACAACTTAATCTGCTGACTCTATCAGCTACAAGAGGTATGAATGTAGTGAGATGGATCTGAATATCAGACAATACTCTTGTTTTTGTTTTACTACCGATATTATAATATACACATTTCTATTATAACAACTGTTTTTTTGTTGATATACTTTTTATGTGAAACAATCAAATTTGATGACCGGTAGCCTAGGTGCCTACATAAGAATAATGAATGATAAAAAAACAAGGTTAATAACATTTTAAAACACACTTTAATTATCTCCTGACATCTCTCTCTACATCTGCCCTAAATGGGCATCTTTCTTTCATTCCGGTCATAGATTGTTGCCGGTCATAAACTTTTAACTTGGATTATTTTGGTGAGACTTAGCCTCATTGCCCGGTGGCACACCTGAGAACTAATTGAATTCCTACACAAGCAACACAAGATTATGCTTGTACATGTTGAGCTACAGACATAAGATTGTGAAGGAAGAGATGATATAAGCTGCCCCTGACAGCAAAAAGTTCAAGCTGCATTTTGAAAATAAAATAAAGTCAAGTACCTTCACAAGTTTTAGCAGCAGGTTACATTTTGAATAACAGAATAAGAACTTGTCAGTGACTAAATACATCCATTACTTCAGATGAATGAGACTTCACTTTTAGTTGGAGCCAGCAACAGATTATTCATCCTTCTGCGATGCAGGTATGAGGGAGAGCAACATACAGAAGCTGTCCCCTGAGTCAAACGGAAATTCATCAAGACGGGCCTTGATCCTGAGCCTATCCTGACTCAACATCCATTTTTCACATTTTCTAGTTGATCTATCTCTTGACTTAGACGTGAACTTTAGGATGTAAATTGAATTTCCACTGGCAAGCAGTTTAACATCTGTATCCAGTTCAAGCGATCGCGGCATAAGAAACCTTGACCACTTGTCCAATGATGGTGTGTAGTAGTTCAGAGTGCATCCAAAATCAAAGGCGACCAGGACCTCCTCACCATTCAGCTCTACTACCACTACATCGGAGTACACATGGGGTGCAGTAGCCTTCTGGTCCCACTGCCCTGTCTGCGGATTAAAGCAATCTAGCCTGTCTGAGAAATTATCAGGATCCCCATCAATGAATCCACCCAGAATATAAATGCAGCCAGCGATGGACACAGCATGGGACTCTGACAATGCAACAGGCATTTTGCTGGTGGTTGTGGTCCAGGAATCAGTCTGAAAGTCATACATTTCAATAACATCAGTTTCTATAAGTTCTTCTCCTCTAGAATCTGTGCCACCGAGGGCATACAGGTACTTGTCATGGTAGACCAAGGTGCAGTCCTCCCTGGGAACTCCCATAGAGGCCATGTCAGACCAGATTGATGTACGAGCATCAAATATATAACATTCTGCTTCATCTTCATCAGTGTAATCAGCAACAATCAAAAAGTTGTTCACCGTCACAAAGGAAAGTGGCCCGTCTTTTGAAAATTCTGGTGGTTTGATTTCATCTTGATCAACCCAGGACTTTTCCTTGCACAATGAGTAGACCGTTCCCAAGTGCTCTGACACACCAAAGCATACGGGGCTTGGATCAGCTCTCACTGTAGCTTGTACAGAATCATCCAGTACCTTCTGGTGTGAGCGAAGGCTGTGGTAGCTCAGCGCATTCTCTACAAGGTCGTGCCACGGTTTGTCAGAATCTGAGAATATGTACACATCTCTAATGCTGCCAAGTTCAGTTGGGGACATTAGACAAAACCGTATACGGGTCATGATGTCATTGATGTGCTCTTTTCTTCTCTCGTAGTCTGCTTGTAGCCACTCCTTAGCCTTGACAAATAACTCCCATTCAGCCCTTTCCCATAAGTCCATCAAAATCACAAACTGATTATATGGCATTGCATTATCAGCAATTGCATCAATGTTCCGTTTTATGAACCTTCCTGTGTGTTCAATACCATCGTTAAGGTCATAGGCCTTGAAGATGGACAGAATATGGAAGCAGTTACTCTTGTCTACTTCCTCAGAAAGTAACTTTGCGCATGTTTTAACAGCAGCAGGGATCTGGAGGTACATGGCACATGCCAGGCGCTCTTCTGCACTGGCCTTGGTGCTGCCAAACTGACCTGTGTAGATAAAGTCTATCACATTCCGTACTGCAAGTGGATTTAGACCTTCTAGCTTCACTTTATCTTCACGGCTTTCCACCATGCCTCCTGTCAGCATGGCCTTGAAGTAGTCACTGACAGAGGCCATGACCACTTTGTGGACCCTAAATCTTTCATCCTCCACTTCTATGGTATAGTCTAATAATAGGTTTTCTTCCCAGAGAGTGCAGGCCCCCTTTGCTAGGCCGATCTCAGGCAACTTGACTGATGGTAGCGACATTCTCTATAGATGGCTGTCTGATCCTACGAGAATCCTGCAAAGACAAAAAATCTAGTTTATATTTTTCATGTCTCCAAATACATGTTTATGACAAAACATTTGTTGGCCAAGCACATTATTCATAAACAGACAAGAATACACAGGGCAGAGAGAGAATGTTCAAGAGTATTTATTCTGCAAAATGAGTTTATGCATAAATGAACTGTATTCAACTCTACGGAAACTACTTATAAACTATGGAAACACAATTCAAGCTGAAAAAGAAAAAAGTCCCTAATTCACTAAGTACATTCATATCAAGAGAGATGAATCTCAGGAATGGTCTAGGCAAATACCAGGAACTAACCCTGGGAAGACTAGTTAAGGCTAGGTCATTTCTCTTCATGCCTCCCTCAACATTACTCCTACTCCTCCCAGTGTGTGAATGCTCAAGGGTTATTTTTGGGGCTGCCCTACCCCTCTGCTTGTTAGATAATGCAATTGAATACAACTCCCTCTATGACTTATTGGTTGACTTAGATAAGTCCACCCCCCCCCCCCCCCGCCATGTAATGGCTTTTTCCGGTATGTACTGTAAATTCTTATGCAGAAGCTGCGGCTAGTGTGTGAATCTGATCACCGGCGTGGCTTATAGGATCAGCCGGGTGCTAGGGTACGCCTTATATGTGAGCTTATGCTCCTATAGTACAGTACTAAAATAGAGAAATTTGCAGAACAGCATTCAGGATTATATGATTGCTCTAAGTTAGGGGGGCAGCTTATACGTGAGTTAGGGTTATATAAGAGAATTTACGGTAAGTAAAGAATACGCATGTACATATATAGTTTGAAATTCAGTTCTCAACTGGTAAACCTCAGGTTACCAAAGTTCTTATAGATCATAAGTACTAGATTAGTGCCTTTTTTGACATTTGCATTCTACTAAGAATAGAAAATTACCCCCCCCCCCCATGTCTATTTGCAAGTATTTGGTATCTGAAAAAAAAGTTTAGTTTGTAGTAACACCCTGCACTTTATGAAGCCGTGTCAATGGACTACCGGTATATCTATCTAATATCTTTTTTTTCCATCAGAGATAAAACAAACATAAATACATGTTTTGAGGATTTATTTTGAACAAATATTCTCAACATCAACAAAACATCATGTCGTACTTAATTCTAAATAGGCACTGCCTTCACCAACATTTCCACACTAGGTACATAATATGACCAGACCATTTGAAATGGTCACATGTTTTCTCAATTATTATATCTGATATCTCAAAAATCAAAAAACAATCATCAGATCTCTGGTAAAATTTCAGTGAAACATGATATTAATCATGGTGATGCTGTCTATCTGAAAAGTATAGAACATTGATAACATAGAACAAGTCTCTTCATCTGCCACACAAAAGTAGTCTATGGGGGATTTCCTTTTTCCCTAAGTCGGTGTGCAGGTAATCCAACATGAAAATAATATTTATTTTGACCAAAGGAATGTCAGTTTTATAATTGATAATATTTTCTTTCATTTTTTCTAGCCAAACATTAAAAGGCCAAAATCTTTGACAAGTGTTTTAATAGATGATTGGTTCATAGAATCAAAGAATGTTGTCCTATATTTTGTAAAGCCACGTATCTATGACAGGGGGGGTGACCATCTTTCTAAACAAAGAAATGACTACTTTCACAATTACAACCATAATATGTACTTCCAAGTAGTAAGGCCAAAAAAAAAAAAGTGTTCAAGTAGCATAGACAAGAAATGAGGGTAGGTAGGTACTTTTCTAACTTGTATCTTTAAAAGAATAATTTGGTAAATTTAGTATATTTCACAGATATTATAGTTTCTACTTTTTGGCCCTAAAAAAGTTAGTCCCCTCAAAAGCGCTGCATGTTCTTGTCGTCAACTTTATTATAAATCTTCACGAATATAGAATACAGCAAAAGCTATATGGACAAGCAGAGGATCAAACATTTCTAGCTGAAAAATGTTAGATACCTGACTTAATGAGTTGCGTAAAACATTTATATTTTTAGGATGTAGTGTTTGACAAAGAAAGTAAGCATTGCTGCACCAAACACCTCTCAAATATGTAACATTAACATCTAACAACAAGACTAACTTTTCATTGTAATGAAACTTAATCTACTAACTCTTTATAAGCTACATGACGTATGCATGGAGTGAGGTGGGCCTGAACATCAAACGATACCCTTGTTTGTTTTTTTAGAACCACCGCTACACATATTATAACAACTGTGCTTGTTGATATACGTTTTGTGTGTAATAACTAGATTTGCCGAGCTACAAAAAGCTGCAAGATATTAAGAACTATCTCTTATTGCCTGGTAACATACTTGACAACTAATTGACAAACGGTTGCGAGGATATAGCTGTGAACGCAAAAAGTACAAGCTATATTTGACAATAAAATAATGCCAAAGACATACCCAAGATTGAGAAGTAGGTTATACTTTATATAACAGTTCTACTGAAGTTTTCCTGACTTAATACATCCATTTCTTTAGGATTTCACTTTTAATTTGCCATAGCTAGTTGTCAACCTTCTGCCCTGCAGGCATGAGGGAGAGCAAGACACAGAAGTTATCCTTCAAGTCAAAAGGAAAGTCATCGAGACAGGCCTTGATCTTCAACTTATCCTGCTTAACCACACATTTTTCACATTTTCTAGTGTTTCCATCTCTTGGCGTCTTTAAGCCTAGTATGTAAATTGAATTTCCACTGGCAAGTAGTCTAACTTCTCTATCCAATTCCAGCGATGGTGGAGTAACTAATCTTGACCATTTGTCAATTGATGGTGTGTAGGAGTTCAGAATGCTGCCACGATTAAAGGCGACAAGAACCTCCTCATCATTCAACTCAAAGACAACTACGTCGGAGAACACATAGGGTGTAGTAGCCTTCTGTTTCCACTCCTCTGTCTGTGGATCAAAGCAATCTAGCCTGTCTGAGAATTTAGCTGAATCCCCATCAACAACTAATCCACCCAGAACATAAATGCAGCCAGCGATGGAGACAGCACGGGACCTCCACAATGCAACAGGCATTTTACTGCCGAGGGTGCTCCACGAATCAGTCTGAAAGTTGTACCTCTCAATAACATCACTGTGTATATTCTCTTCTCCTCTAGTATCAATTTCACCGAGGGCATACAGGTGCTTGTCATGGTAGACTAAGGAGCAGTGCTCCCTGGGAACTCCCATAGAGGCCATGTCAGACCAGGTTGATGTACGAGCATCAAATATATAACATTCTGCTTCGTCTTCATCAGTGTAATCAGCAACAATCAAGAAGTTGTTAACCGTCACAAAGGGAAGTGGCCCGTCTTTTGAAAATTCTGGTGGTTTGATTTCGTCTTGATCTACCCAGGACTTTTCCTTGCACAATGAATACACCCTTCCCAAGTGCTCTGACACACCAAAGCACACAGGACTTGGATCGGCTCTCACTGTAGCTTGTACAGAATCATCCAGTACCTTCTGGTGTGAGCGAAGGCTGTGGTAGCTCAGTGCATTCTCTACAAGGTCGTGCCACGGTTTGTCAGAAGCTGAGAATATGTACACATCTCTAATGTTACCAAGTTCAGTTGGGGACATTAGACAAAACCGTATACGGGTCATGATGTCGTTGATGAAATCCTTTCTTCTCTCGTAGTCTGCTTGTAGCCACTCTTTAGCCTTGACAAACAACTCCCATTCAGCCCTTTCCCATAAGTCCATCAAAATCACAAACTGATTATATGGCATTGTGTTATCAGCAATTGCATCAATGTTCTGTTTGATGAACCTTCCTGTGTGTTCAATACCATCGTTTAGGTCATAGGCCTTGAAGATGGACAGAATATGAAAGCAGTTACTCTTGTCCACCTCCTCAGAAAGTAACTTTGCGCATGTTTTTACAGCAGCAGGGATCTGGAGATACATGGCACATGCCAGGCGCTCTTCTGCACTGGCCTTGGTGTTGCCAAACTGTCCTGTATAGATAAAGTCTATCACATTTCGTACTGCAAGTGGATTTAGACCTTCAAGCTTCACTTTATCTTCACGGCTTTCCGCCATGCCTCCTGTCAGCATGGCCTTGAAGTAGTCACTGATAGAGGCCATGACCACTTTGTGCACTCTAAACAGTTCATCCTCCACTTCTATGGTATAGTCCAATAATAGATTCTCTTCCCAGAGGGTGCAGGCGCCCTTTGCTAGACCGATCTCAGGCAACTTGACTGATGGCAGTGACATTCTCTATAGATAGCTGTCTGATCCTACGAGAATCCTGCAAAGACAAAAAACCTAGTTTATATTTTTCATGTCTCCAAATACATGTTTATGACAAAACATTTGTTGGCAGCCAAGGACATTATTTATAGATATACAATGGATACACAGGGCAGAGAGAGAATGTTCAAGAGTATTTATTCTGCAAAATGAGTTTATGCTGAAATGAACTGTATTCAACTCTACGGAAACTACTTATAAACTATGGAAACACAATTCAAGCTGAAAAAGAAAAGTCCCTAATTCACTAAGAACATTCATATCAAGAGGCATGAATCTCAGGAATGGTCTAGGCAAATACCAGGAAATAACCGTGGGAAGACTTGTTAAGGCTGGGTCATTTCTCTTCATACCTCCCTCAACATTACCCCTACTCCTCCCAGTGTTTGAATGCTCAAGGGTTATTTTTGGGGCTACCCTACCCCTCTGCTCTATGCCTTATTCATTGACTTAGATAAGTCCCCCTGCCATGTAGTGGCTTTCCGGTGTGTAAGTACCAAAGTTCTTCTAGATTATAAATACTAGATTACAACTTGTACTACTGAGACAGCACTTTCTGTCTCACAAATTTGGCACAACAGTCACATTTGCATTCTACTTAGAATAGAAGGCTATTCTCCCCCATGTCTACCTGTAAATATTTGGCATCTGAAAAAAGAAGTTTGTGCAGTTTTGTAGTAAAACCCTGCACTTTATGAAGCAGTGTCAATGGACTACTGGTAAATCAATCTAATATGATTTTTTCTCCATTCAAGATGAAACAAACACAGAAACATATTTTGAGAATTTATTTTGAACAGATATTCTCAAAATCAACAAAATATCATGTCATACTTAATGCTAAATCGGCACTCCCTTCACCAACATTTCCACACTAGGTACACAATAGGAACAGACTGTTTGAAATTGTCTTTTTTTTTTCTGAATCATTATATCTGATATCTCAAAAGTCCATAAACAATCATCACTGGATGTCTGGCATTTCTTTGAGCGAAACATGATATTAAATCTTGTGATGCGGTCGTTACGTCGGTAGTACATTGATAACATAATACAAATCTTTTCATCTGCCACACAAAAGTCTTTCCCTCTCCTCTCCTTTCCTCTCTTTTCCCAGAGATCATCTTTCCTTCCTATTTTTCTAGCCAAACGTTACAAGGCCAAAGCTTTTGACAAATGTTTTAATAGTTGATTTTATATCTTCAGATATTTGGTTCACAAAATCATAGAACAGTGTCCTAAATTTTGTAAAGCCACTTATCTATGACAGGTACTATCTACACAAAGAAATTACTACTTTCACAATTATGACCATAATATGTATTTCTGTGAATAGCTAGGCCAAGAAAAATAATAGCCTATTTCAGGTAACATGGACAACAAATGAGCGTAGGTAGGTACTTTTCTAACTCATACTTTTAAAAGGATAATTTTGTAAAATTAGTATACTTTACAGATACTATAGGGTCTCTACCATTTGACCCTAAAAAAGTTATTCCCCTAAAAACCTTACATATTGTTACAGTCAACTTTATCATTAATCTTCACGCATAAAGAAGACATCAAAGGCTATCTGAACTCATGGAAAAGCAGAGGATTAAACATTTATTGCTGAAATATGAGAGATACCTGACTTGGAATGAGTTACCTAAAACATTCATATTTTCAGCATACATGTAGTGATTGACAAAGAATGTAAGCATTGCTACGGTGAATACCTCTCACCTAGATCTAACATTACCACTAACAACAAGATTAACCTTATATAATAATTAAACTTAATCTGCTAACTCTGTCAGCTACATGAGGTATGCATGGAGTGAGGTGGGCCTGAACACCAATCAACACTAATTGTGTTTGTTGTTGTACTTTCTTTGTGTAGTAATCAGAGTTGCTGAGCTAGACAAAGCAAGTGAAATATCTCTTATTGCCTGGTAACGTACTTGACAACTAACTGACAACATTTTGTAAGGGTAGATATAGCTCTGACAACAAAAGGGACAAGCTACATTTGAAAATAAAATAATGCCAAGGACATACACAAGGTTAAGAAGCAGGTTATACTTCATGTAACAGTTCTACTGAAGTTTTCCTGACTTTATATATCCATTTCTTTAGGATTTCACTTTTTAATTAGCCATAGCTAGTTGACTACGTTTATTCATCCTTCTGGGATGCAGGTATGAGGGAGAGCAAGACACAGAAGTTATCCTCTGAGCCAAAGGGAAATTCATCGAGACGGGCCATGACCTTCAATCTATCCTGCTTAACCACCCATTTTTCACATTTTCTAGTCTTTCCATCTCTTGACTTATGCTTGAAGTCTAGGATGTATATTGATTTTCCACTGGTAAGTAGTCTAGGCTTGGGATCCAATTCGATTGATCGCGGCATAACAAACCTTGACCACTTGTCGATTGATGGCGTGTAGTAATTCAGTATGTCAGCGTGATGAAAGGAGGCCAGAACCTCCTCACCCTTCAACTCCACAACCACTACATCGGAGTACACGTGGGGTGCAGTAGCCTTCTGTTCCCACTGCTCGGTCTGTGGATCAAAGCAATCTAGCCTGTCTGAGATATGACCATCAGCAACGAATCCACCAAGAACATAAATACGGCCAGCAATGGAGACAGCACAGGCCTCTGACAATGCAGCAGGCATTTTACTGCCGAGAGTACTCCACGAATCTGTCTGGAAGTTGTACTTTTCAATAACATCGCTTTCTATATTCTCTTCTCCTCTAGAAACAGTGCCACCGAGGGCATACAGGTGCTTGTCATGGTAGACTAAGGAGCAGTCCTCCCTAGGAACTCCCATAGAGGCCATGTCAGACCAGGTTGATGTACGAGCATCAAATATATAACATTCTGCTTCGTCTTCATCAGTGTAATCAGCAACAATCAAGAAGTTGTTAACCGTCACAAAGGGAAGTGGCCCGTCTTTTGAAAATTCTGGTGGTTTGATTTCGTCTTGATCTACCCAGGACTTTTCCTTGCACAATGAATACACCCTTCCCAAGTGCTCTGACACACCAAAGCACACAGGACTTGGATCGGCTCTCACTGTAGCTTGTACAGAATCATCCAGTACCTTCTGGTGTGAGCGAAGGCTGTGGTAGCTCAGTGCATTCTCTACAAGGTCGTGCCACGGTTTGTCAGAAGCTGAGAATATGTACACATCTCTAATGTTACCAAGTTCAGTTGGGGACATTAGACAAAACCGTATACGGGTCATGATGTCGTTGATGAAATCCTTTCTTCTCTCGTAGTCTGCTTGTAGCCACTCTTTAGCCTTGACAAACAACTCCCATTCAGCCCTTTCCCATAAGTCCATCAAAATCACAAACTGATTATATGGCATTGTGTTATCAGCAATTGCATCAATGTTCTGTTTGATGAACCTTCCTGTGTGTTCAATACCATCGTTTAGGTCATAGGCCTTGAAGATGGACAGAATATGAAAGCAGTTACTCTTGTCCACCTCCTCAGAAAGTAACTTTGCGCATGTTTTTACAGCAGCAGGGATCTGGAGATACATGGCACATGCCAGGCGCTCTTCTGCACTGGCCTTGGTGTTGCCAAACTGTCCTGTATAGATAAAGTCTATCACATTTCGTACTGCAAGTGGATTTAGACCTTCAAGCTTCACTTTATCTTCACGGCTTTCCGCCATGCCTCCTGTCAGCATGGCCTTGAAGTAGTCACTGATAGAGGCCATGACCACTTTGTGCACTCTAAACAGTTCATCCTCCACTTCTATGGTATAGTCCAATAATAGATTCTCTTCCCAGAGGGTGCAGGCGCCCTTTGCTAGACCGATCTCAGGCAACTTGACTGATGGCAGTGACATTCTCTATAGATAGCTGTCTGATCCTACGAGAATCCTGCAAAGACAAAAAACCTAGTTTATATTTTTCATGTCTCCAAATACATGTTTATGACAAAACATTTGTTGGCAGCCAAGGACATTATTTATAGATATACAATGGATACACAGGGCAGAGAGAGAATGTTCAAGAGTATTTATTCTGCAAAATGAGTTTATGCTGAAATGAACTGTATTCAACTCTACGGAAACTACTTATAAACTATGGAAACACAATTCAAGCTGAAAAAGAAAAGTCCCTAATTCACTAAGAACATTCATATCAAGAGGCATGAATCTCAGGAATGGTCTAGGCAAATACCAGGAAATAACCGTGGGAAGACTTGTTAAGGCTGGGTCATTTCTCTTCATACCTCCCTCAACATTACCCCTACTCCTCCCAGTGTTTGAATGCTCAAGGGTTATTTTTGGGGCTACCCTACCCCTCTGCTCTATGCCTTATTCATTGACTTAGATAAGTCCCCCTGCCATGTAGTGGCTTTCCGGTGTGTAAGTACCAAAGTTCTTCTAGATTATAAATACTAGATTACAACTTGTACTACTGAGACAGCACTTTCTGTCTCACAAATTTGGCACAACAGTCACATTTGCATTCTACTTAGAATAGAAGGCTATTCTCCCCCATGTCTACCTGTAAATATTTGGCATCTGAAAAAAGAAGTTTGTGCAGTTTTGTAGTAAAACCCTGCACTTTATGAAGCAGTGTCAATGGACTACTGGTAAATCAATCTAATATGATTTTTTCTCCATTCAAGATGAAACAAACACAGAAACATATTTTGAGAATTTATTTTGAACAGATATTCTCAAAATCAACAAAATATCATGTCATACTTAATGCTAAATCGGCACTCCCTTCACCAACATTTCCACACTAGGTACACAATAGGAACAGACTGTTTGAAATTGTCTTTTTTTTTTCTGAATCATTATATCTGATATCTCAAAAGTCCATAAACAATCATCACTGGATGTCTGGCATTTCTTTGAGCGAAACATGATATTAAATCTTGTGATGCGGTCGTTACGTCGGTAGTACATTGATAACATAATACAAATCTTTTCATCTGCCACACAAAAGTCTTTCCCTCTCCTCTCCTTTCCTCTCTTTTCCCAGAGATCATCTTTCCTTCCTATTTTTCTAGCCAAACGTTACAAGGCCAAAGCTTTTGACAAATGTTTTAATAGTTGATTTTATATCTTCAGATATTTGGTTCACAAAATCATAGAACAGTGTCCTAAATTTTGTAAAGCCACTTATCTATGACAGGTACTATCTACACAAAGAAATTACTACTTTCACAATTATGACCATAATATGTATTTCTGTGAATAGCTAGGCCAAGAAAAATAATAGCCTATTTCAGGTAACATGGACAACAAATGAGCGTAGGTAGGTACTTTTCTAACTCATACTTTTAAAAGGATAATTTTGTAAAATTAGTATACTTTACAGATACTATAGGGTCTCTACCATTTGACCCTAAAAAAGTTATTCCCCTAAAAACCTTACATATTGTTACAGTCAACTTTATCATTAATCTTCACGCATAAAGAAGACATCAAAGGCTATCTGAACTCATGGAAAAGCAGAGGATTAAACATTTATTGCTGAAATATGAGAGATACCTGACTTGGAATGAGTTACCTAAAACATTCATATTTTCAGCATACATGTAGTGATTGACAAAGAATGTAAGCATTGCTACGGTGAATACCTCTCACCTAGATCTAACATTACCACTAACAACAAGATTAACCTTATATAATAATTAAACTTAATCTGCTAACTCTGTCAGCTACATGAGGTATGCATGGAGTGAGGTGGGCCTGAACACCAATCAACACTAATTGTGTTTGTTGTTGTACTTTCTTTGTGTAGTAATCAGAGTTGCTGAGCTAGACAAAGCAAGTGAAATATCTCTTATTGCCTGGTAACGTACTTGACAACTAACTGACAACATTTTGTAAGGGTAGATATAGCTCTGACAACAAAAGGGACAAGCTACATTTGAAAATAAAATAATGCCAAGGACATACACAAGGTTAAGAAGCAGGTTATACTTCATGTAACAGTTCTACTGAAGTTTTCCTGACTTTATATATCCATTTCTTTAGGATTTCACTTTTTAATTAGCCATAGCTAGTTGACTACGTTTATTCATCCTTCTGGGATGCAGGTATGAGGGAGAGCAAGACACAGAAGTTATCCTCTGAGCCAAAGGGAAATTCATCGAGACGGGCCATGACCTTCAATCTATCCTGCTTAACCACCCATTTTTCACATTTTCTAGTCTTTCCATCTCTTGACTTATGCTTGAAGTCTAGGATGTATATTGATTTTCCACTGGTAAGTAGTCTAGGCTTGGGATCCAATTCGATTGATCGCGGCATAACAAACCTTGACCACTTGTCGATTGATGGCGTGTAGTAATTCAGTATGTCAGCGTGATGAAAGGAGGCCAGAACCTCCTCACCCTTCAACTCCACAACCACTACATCGGAGTACACGTGGGGTGCAGTAGCCTTCTGTTCCCACTGCTCGGTCTGTGGATCAAAGCAATCTAGCCTGTCTGAGATATGACCATCAGCAACGAATCCACCAAGAACATAAATACGGCCAGCAATGGAGACAGCACAGGCCTCTGACAATGCAGCAGGCATTTTACTGCCGAGAGTACTCCACGAATCTGTCTGGAAGTTGTACTTTTCAATAACATCGCTTTCTATATTCTCTTCTCCTCTAGAAACAGTGCCACCGAGGGCATACAGGTGCTTGTCATGGTAGACTAAGGAGCAGTCCTCCCTAGGAACTCCCATAGAGGCCATGTCAGACCAGGTTGATGTACGAGCATCAAATATATAACATTCTGCTTCGTCTTCATCAGTGTAATCAGCAACAATCAAAAAGTTGTTAACCGTCACAAAGGGAAGTGGCCCGTCTTTTGAAAATTCTGGTGGTTTGATTTCGTCTTGATCTACCCAGGACTTTTCCTTGCACAATGAATACACCCTTCCCAAGTGCTCTGACACACCAAAGCACACAGGACTTGGATCGGCTCTCACTGTAGCTTGTACAGAATCATCCAGTACCTTCTGGTGTGAGCGAAGGCTGTGGTAGCTCAGTGCATTCTCTACAAGGTCGTGCCACGGTTTGTCAGAAGCTGAGAATATGTACACATCTCTAATGTTACCAAGTTCAGTTGGGGACATTAGACAAAACCGTATACGGGTCATGATGTCATTGATGCAATCCTTTCTTCTCTCGTAGTCTGCTTGTAGCCACTCTTTAGCCTTGACAAACAACTCCCATTCAGCCCTTTCCCATAAGTCCATCAAAATCACAAACTGATTATATGGCATTGTGTTATCAGCAATTGCATCAATGTTCTGTTTGATGAACCTTCCTGTGTGTTCAATACCATCGTTTAGGTCATAGGCCTTGAAGATGGACAGAATATGAAAGCAGTTACTCTTGTCCACCTCCTCAGAAAGTAACTTTGCGCATGTTTTTACAGCAGCAGGGATCTGGAGATACATGGCACATGCCAGGCGCTCTTCTGCACTGGCCTTGGTGTTGCCAAACTGTCCTGTATAGATAAAGTCTATCACATTTCGTACTGCAAGTGGATTTAGACCTTCAAGCTTCACTTTATCTTCACGGCTTTCCGCCATGCCTCCTGTCAGCATGGCCTTGAAGTAGTCACTGATAGAGGCCATGACCACTTTGTGGACTCTAAACAGTTCATCCTCCACTTCTATTGTATAGTCCAATAAAAGGTTCTCTTCCCAGAGGGTGCAGGCACCCTTTGCTAAGCCGATCTCAGGCCTCTTGACTGCTGGTAGCGACATTCTCTATAGATGTCTGATCCTACGAGAATCCTGCAAAGACAAAAAACCTAGTTTATATCTTTTCATGTCTCCCAAAACATGTTTATGACGGAGCATTCATTGGCAAATAAATACAGTATTTATAAACATATATATAACAGATACTTCTTACAGAAGAAGTACTATGCTGCAATTAACTGTATTCAACTATTTGGAAATTACTTAAGTACTATGGAAACAAACTTCCAATTGAAAAAACCCACCTCCTAATTCATAAAGGAACATTCATATAAAGAGACTTTGAGGTCCAATAGAATGAGAAAGAGTCAAGATAAAACATGTATTTAGGGTGACAGAAAACTGCCGAGACACGTCCCTATGTCTTTTCAAAGGATAGCAAGTCTTCTTTTATTTGCCTGGTCCTATATACCTGGGCTAATAATACCATGGTAGGCAGGGTCACACAAGCCTGTCCTTTGACATAATAGGAGAAATCACAGGCCAGACCACCAGCAAGAAGGCCCGGGCCTGAGTTTAAGGGCAATAGCTGCTGAGTGAGCAATACATATTTTACACCATTTTGTGCTGCAGCTTCAATTCACTTTGTCTTGAGATAATATTTCTCTATTAAAGATAAAATAAACCCAGATATGTTTTGAAAATGTATATATATTTTCAACATCAACAAAAGAAAAAGTTATACTAAAATGTGCTTTTTAGATGCAGCTTCAATGGACTATGTCTGACATAATATTTCTATATTTAAGATAAAATAAACCCAGATATGTTTTGATATTTTATTTTGAACAGATATTCTCAACATCAGCAAAACATTACATTATACTAAAATGTGCTTGGTGTTACCAACATGTTTATTTTGCTCTCTTCAGTCCTAATATCAATCTTCACATAGAAGATACAAGCTATCATAAACCAAGACTATAGTAGTTTGACATAAAAGATTTTATTCCAGTTGAAGCTTTTTTTCACACACAAAGCAAACAACACATTATGCACCTTTCGAAAGACAAATCAGAAAAAGTCACATCTGACATTCATATTTCATTGCTAACACTGCTACGTTGAATACCTATAACACATAACACATTAGCACTATGAATAACAACACTTATTTCTTTGTGAGAGAACTTAATTCAGCTAGAACAGTCCAAGTAGTGATGAATGACTTAACATGGTCTATAATGTAGGCACCAAATGTAAACATTACTAATTTGGATACCTCTCAAAACTGAAACACTAGAACTATAAACAACATGTATTGTTATATTCTCTTAATTCTATCAGCGTTACAAGAGAAATTCAAATAGCAATTTTCATTACTGAACATGAGCTATACGGAAGCATCAAACTAAAATTTAGCCACTAATCCACATGGACAGGAGGAGATCTGAGACCTTCACACACAAGGTTCTCACACTAACTTAGCTGATAATAAACATGTATGCGGTGCTAGCTTAAAAAATTGTCACATTATCTACTCATCGTAAACATGGCTGAAAGCATTAGATATTCTACCTACAACATCCAGCTTCATATCACACTAACATGAGGTAACAAGAAATAACATAGAAACATTCCTGATCTTTGACACTCTATTGCTTTGATTGGTTCTTGTCCTGAGATATCAGTAACAATCCTGGAAATAGATCCTTCCCCACTACAAACTAGAACTGAGATTTTTGTAGAATTGAGTCCTTTGCTCTAGTCTTAGCTACACAATGAGCTTTTCCCAACAATGAGCATTGCTCCTACTCACAAATATATCAATAGGGGACATCCTTTTGGGACCAATTGTGACTTGGTAAGAGGTACTTGTCCCTAGAAATCAGTAAAGATTCTGGAGATTAGATCATGTCCCAGTACAAACTAGAACTTGGCTTTCCGTCCTTTGGGCCGCTTTGCTTTGCCCTTAGCAGCAGTCTGGTCAGAGATTTCGGGAGCTGGGATCATCCTTTTGGATGATGCAGGTATCGCCAACATTACAGCAAAGTAATCTGCTTCGTCATATTCATCCCAACATTCAGTCTTTATTGGAAATTTCTCCACTGGACACCCAAAGATGGCATCATCCACCTTGCTCAGTGACCACTTTCCGCACACGCCCTCCTCGGGTTCCTCCCCTGTATCAGGAAAGTTCTCAATGATATTCAGGACATAGAGGGTATTCTCAGTGGGATCAGACAGGACAGCTCCGTTGCCGTGCCACTGCCATTCAATCTCAACATTTGCCCAGGAGTTCCACTTTGACCACTGGTCAGTTTTCAGGTCGTAGTACTGGATAATCAGATCTTCACACATGATTATGATCGCTGGGTTTTTCCCGTTAAACGCCATCTCTCGCATCACATAAAACTCACTGGCGATCAAGGTGGGTGCTTTGCTATGCCAAGTGGCTTTCTCCTCGTATGGATTGAAGCAGCTCATGGCTGAGGAATAGTCTCCCACGAAGTAAGGCTTCTCAAATCCCCCAGCGACGTAGATGGAGAAGAAGTCACCAGAACACACACAGGCGCTGTGCTTACACAGTGCAACCGGTAGTCTAGTCGACATGGGCGTCCAAGAGTTGGTTCCAGGGTCGTATCTCTCAATAGTATCAATGGGCATATCAGCGTCAGAACCATCTGCATCCACATCAACTCCACCTAAGGCATACAGATATCTATCATCGTGCACAAGGGCAAAATCAAATCTACCCTTTTTCATACTTTGCATCTTGGCCCATGTCGATGTGCTTGCATCAAACACATGCCACGTCTGATAAGGTCGATCATCTTCTGCAATAACCAGACAGTTGTTGAAGACAGTTGCAGCAGTAACTCGGTCTCTAAAAGTGGGCATTTCTGGAACTTTGATTGCTTTCCACGACCCGTCTTCCTCCAGGGTGTGCATGGTAGAGAGGCTCTCCTCACTGAAGCAGACAGGTTGGGGTTTAATCCGGACGCTGGTAGGGCGCATCATCTTCTTATGAACTGGTTCCTTCTGATAGTCCTCCCCAAGCTGGACATTGTATTTCCAGGAGCCGTCAGAATACATTTTCATCTTCTTTACAGCCTCAAGCTGTGCGGGAGTGAGCAGAGAGAACCGTACATGGTTCATCAAACTGTCCAAGTGCTGTTTGCGGTTCTCGTAATCCACATCCAGCCAGTCCTTGATGGTCATGAACAGATCCCATTCACCCTCCATCCACTGCTCAATAGGGACTAGAAGCTGTTCATAGCTAAGCTTGTTATGTCCATACTCCTTTAAGATCTCCTCCATATTGGTTGTTATGAAGTCTCAAGTATGTTAACTATGGTCTCAGAGGTAGTCGGTGTGGTATAGCAGTTTTCCCCGTCCTTATTTCCACTGAGAATCTATCCTAAGAGAAACTTCCTGGAAACGAAAAAAGAAAAGAGGCTTAGAGTCAGATGTAGCAGTCTTTGCAAAAACTTTTTCATCCCACAGGACATTTGGTCCTGCAGATTTTTCATGTTGCAGGACCGGCTCCCTTTTTGAAGGACCGGATACCAACATATCTGATAATTTATGCATTTTAACTAGAAAATGGTATTGTACATTATATTTGTAATGATTTATGGCCAAATCAGGATAAATACAGTTTTACACAGTATATTGGCAGATTCAGATTTAGAGACCCAACCAAATTATTTTAGTTCAGAAAAGCCCAACATGTGACTGGACATTCGGTCCTGCTAGACTTGTCAATCTGCTGGACTGGTGGCATATAAGAAAGACATTGCCACTGTCCTGCAGGTTTTCGCAAAGACTGATGTAGGCATACTGACACCATGGAGGCAGGCGTGTCATCGATACCCCCAGAATTTATTTCTAGAATTCTGATTATTACATCAAATTGACCATTATATTGATGTGTCATTTGTATTACAGGTAGCCTCATGATTTACCCTTCTTGAACCTCAGAAAGTGTGTAGCTATTCCACTTGCTTTTCATTCAGTTTGAGCATGGCGGGCTTTGTAGGTCTTAGTATTGAGGGAAAAGGCTCAGGGGAAAGGACTTCAGATGTGCTAAAGTGATGCCAAGTATTAAATATCTACTTGAAATTAAAATTGGAAGTTTCCCTGGAAAAAAGTGAGCCCTAGCCCCATATAATAGCCTAAGAGTAAGACTAAGTTTAGAACTTTGTACAAGTTCTATAGCCCCGGGGTCTAGGCCTACTCTAGGCTACTGTGTCTAGGTTAGCCTTAGAATGGGTACCTGCTAGCAGACTCACACTTACCTATGTTGGGTAATGCTTGGCTTCAGGCTAGGCTTTGCCTAGGCTCACTTTAAAAAAGGGTATCTGTACCTGTTTATCTTTTCTGTCTATAGGTTTGAGCACTTTCTTCATAATTTGACGTCCTTTTCCTTAAAGTTATACCAAGTAAAAAGCAAGTTCTAGATGGTATGTTTATAAAAATTCTCAGATTTTTAGAAAAATGAATAACGAGGCAATCTGTGATAAAAATGGTGATAAGATTGTCCTCATGTGTCAGTGTTTAACACCATCCCTGTGGTCTAAACATATTGGTGACAGTTGAGCATACAATGAGTATATGAAAGACTACTAACAGTCTCGCTACAAGCCGAACCCTTACTTTAGAGAATCCTTTAAGCTGAACAGGGGGTGTGATTATGTTGTCTAAAACCCTTGTTTAGATAAGCAGCACCCTATGTAGGCATGTTTGGCACCAAATAAAGCTCATTCTGATTTGGTGAGACAAAGTTCCCACTCCACCCCTAGTACCTGTTTAAGATCAGAAACATCCAACGTCAACAGGATTACAAAGGCAATGTAACTAAAATTATATTAAAATAAATTGAGGTCAACAGATCCACATAAAAACAGACAAGTTGAATCAGGTTATGTTTCTTTTATTGGAGTTGATATCATCATAGAGAAAATATAACAAATGCACTGGAACCTGCTATAAAGGTATTTAGATACATATGTAAATCTTAAATTTGATTTATTGCAAATCTGTATTGAAGAATTACAAAAAAACATGCATATTTACAGAGAAATGGAAACTTACTGCAATGTTACATATATGTATTCAGCACTTTTGAACAGAGGTCAGATTTTGCAACCTAAGCCATACCTTTCGACATGGAATATTGGCAAAAACAACAAACATTTACATTAGTGATGGGAGACTGAATATGAAAATACCCTATACTACTGTAAATGTAGATATTTTCGCGTGTATAAATTTTCGCGATTTTGCTAAAAAGTGCATTTTCGCTTGTATTTAAATTCGCGATTTTTGGAAGATTACAGTAGTATGACTATACTGTATAAATTTTCGCTCTGTACATATTTTCGCGATTTTTAAAAATCGCGAAAATCGCGAAAATATGTACAGCGCGAAAATATCTACGTTTACAGTATTCATTTTTGGTGATCTGCACTCACAAAGTTTTGTCAACTTGAGCTTCACAAGTTCTGGTGACAAGTGTCATATCAAAATAACAGATCATAGCCTGAGAAAGTTGTCATATGCTTGTCAATCTATCAGGGGTATCAGTAACAATAATAGGACAAACTAGGACTTTCATTGGGCTGGTTTTCAACCCACTTGCTCTGCATATAACATGCACTTCATCATTTTTTATCCTGAAAACCCCAAAAGCTGCCATGTATTGCCCAATTTATAACACGGAAAAAATACTTTTCACTAGACATTACAATCGTTACAAAGGTTACAATCCTTGACATTTATCTTTCCCTCAGACCAATATTAAAACTCAGATTTCCGTCCATTGGAGCGCTTTGCTCTTGCCTGGCTTAGTTTTACTCCCAGATGGACAACTTAGGTTTCTGGTAACCTGAGCACTTTGCTGTGGCCTCAGTTTAACTCCCAGACGGAGAAGCAGATGCAGGGATCTTCTCAGACGCTGCGGGAGTCAGGGTCATCCTTTTGGATGGTGTAGGCATTGCTAGGATTGCAGCAAAGTAATTTGGTTCAGCCAATATGTCCCGATGTTTGGTTTTTATGGGGAATTTCTCCACTAGATGCGCAGGGATATCATCATCCTCCTTACTCAGTGGCCACTTTCCACACACTCCCTGCTTCACCTTCCTACCAAGTGTGCACTTCAAACAGATATTCAGGAGGTAGAGCGTATTCTCATTTGGATCAGACAGGACGATCCCATTACTGTTCCACAGCCAGTCAATGTCTAAAATTGCATAATAATTCCATATTGTCCACTGGTCTGTTCTCAGGTCATAGTACTGAATGACCAAATCCTCGGACAACATTACAATACCTGAGCTTTGCCATCAAACGCCATCTCTCGCATCACACAACATTCATCTGCAATCGGCATGGATGCTTTTCTATGCCAGTTGTTGGCATCCTCGTAAGGATGAAAGGAATTCATTGCTGATGTGTATCCTCCCTCATAGGAAATTCTGTCCCATCCCCCGGCCACGTATATTGAGAAGTATGGGCCAGAACACACACAAGCTTGGTGCTTGTACAGGGGCATTGGTAGTTTGGTTGACATCACAGTCCAGGTGTTGGTTCCAGGGTCATATCTTTCAATTGTATCAATGGCCTCATACTGATCATACTCGTCACCTAGATCTGCACGACCACCTAATGCATAGAGATATCTGCTGTCGTGTACAAGGGCAAAGTCACGTCGAGGTGTTTTCATGGCTTGGATTGTGGACCATGTAAATGTGCTTATGTCAAACACAGCCCACGTCAAAGCCAGCCCATGCCGGTGGTGATTTGCTGCAATAACCAGAAAATTGTTGAACTCAATTGCAGCACTATAACCAAAATTGAAATAAGGCATTTCTGGAAGATCAGTTGAAGTCCATTTCCCATCTTCCTCAAGAGCAAAAATAGAAGAAGCACCCATTTCACTGAAGCAAACAGGTTGGGGTTTGCTCCGGACACTGGTGGGCCGCATCATCCTTCTGTGGACCGGCCGATTGTGATAGTCCTCCCCAAGCTGAACATTGTATTTCCAGGACCCGTCAGAATACATCTTCATCTTCTTTACAGCCTCAAGCTGTGCGGGAGTGAGCAGAGAGAACCGTACGTGGCTCATCAAACTGTCTAAGTGCTGTTTGCGGTTCTCGTAATCCACATCCAGCCAGTCCTTAATGGTCAGAAACAGATCCCATTCACCGTCCATCCACTGCTCGATAGGGACTAGAAGCTGTTCATAGGTCAGCTTGGTATGCCTATCCTCCATATTGGTCGCAGACAGACCTTTATCCTGCTCACAAATGTGCCTGGAAAGAAAAAGGAAAACAGGGATTAGGCCACACTTTTTTTTATTCTTTGGGTTACGGACACCATGATAAATTTACCAAGTACGGAGGACGAAATAAAAAAAAAAAATAATAATAATAATTTTGTGTTTCGCATTTTACCACCTAAAATCTTTAATAATAGTCCGATTTACACGCCGTAAAAACTGACATATAGCAATTTAAATGGAGATTCATAATTTTATTTTCAGTGCGGGGGTTTTCATGGTAGTGCGGCGGGCCCGTAACCCAAAGAATAAAAATAGTGTAGCCTTAACAGGGACTCCAGGGTTATACAAATTACATGTTTTTCATGCAGAAACTTATTCTGTGACTCGATCTAGAAATCAGAGTTAGTAAGTACGGAATTCAGTCTTCTAAAACATCTGTGAGTGGGCAAGGTCCCCCAGACTGCCCCCTCCCTAGTAAGTTCTTTTTTTTAGACTGAAAAAAGTAATATACGTCAAACTTTTAGGTTCAAACTCAATTTGACTTATACCACAAATTAGTACTACATGTGTACTTACCGTAAAACCCCGCCTATAAGCCGACCCCGCCTATAAGCCGAAAGTGAGTTTAAGGAAAAAAATTCGGCTTATATGATATCATTTTAACATTTAAGAGAACCCCGCCTATAAGCCGAATGTGACTTTTGGGGTCTTGGGGACCCCCTGACCCCCAACCTGACCCTACCAAAAAAGTGTTTTAAAACAGATTTTGATTCTTTTATTCAATTGAAATGCCATGTGCCATTGGTATAGCAAGTATACTTAACGTGAAGATGGTTTGTAAGGCATTAAAATTGAGTAAAATTACTGTCTAAGTTTTCATACTTTTCTATACCATAATCTCAAATATCCTTTGACAAACCCCCGCCTATAAGCCGAATGTGAGTTTGAAGGAAAAGATTCGGCTTATAGCAAATAAAAACGCCAAAATAAATTCGGCTTATAGGCGGGGTTTTACGGTAGCTTTGATTTGATACCATACCTATATTATAGGGTGCGGGTTATACCAATTTTTGTAGTATAGTATGGTACTAAAGTTAGGAACTTTTAGACCTCCTGTATGGCATATAGATTTGTCCCAGAGTGTAGGTGTGGCTTATATGCGAGTTGGGCTTATATGTGAGAGTTTACTGTAGGTGAGATGAACTTATAGCTGAAATTTTACGGTACTTAGATAGGCCCCTATTAAAGTAATTACTATTAAGCACATTATATATATCAGGGATACAACTGACCTACTTCTAAAACTACAAAACATGGGTACCCTATCCAAGGGCTGTATCCTAGCGATTCTTGATGTCACCTCTTTAGGCCACACCAAAAAAAAAAGTTGGTCTACGGATTTTCTTTTCCAAAAATAGGTGCGGTAGGGCGATTTTTTTTTTTTTTTTTTTCCAAATTTTTTTTTTGTCAATGGATTTCAACCTTAAAATAGGGGGGCGGGCGAATTTTTTTTTTTCTACAGAGGGAAAATCTCTTTTAAAGTTTTACAAATATATTTTCTGGTTAACGATGACAGAAAAGGCAACCAAAAAAAAAAAAAAAAAAAAAAAATCCAATTTTTCAGAAAATGGTGCGGGCGCTGTCCGTAGACACTTTTTTTTTCAAAAAAAAAAAAAATTTACATTTTGAAAAATGTGGTGCGGGAAATCCGTAGACCCTCTTTTTTTTTGGTGTGGCCTTATACACCAACATACCTAACCTAGAGGGAGCAATGTCTGTGTACAAGAACCTGTTTCCCCGCAAAAGGTGAATTATCTAACGAAGCGATCTACACCTTGCTATGGATTGTTCTACCGTAAATTCTTGCGTACTACCCGCGGGTTGCAAGCGAACCAAACGCAGCTTTCATTTGATACCAAACATGCCTATATAGGGTGCGGGTTATACGAGAGTTTTTATTTCTTTAGAACAGTACTAAAATTGAAATTTTCAAATTCAAAAACGGGTTATAGGATTCCCCTGAGTTGGGGTTGCGGGTTATACGCGAGATGCGGGTAGTACGCGGGAATTTACGGTAGTTTAAAATAATTTTGAGTTTAATGGTAAACATTATATCCGGGTAGGTGGAACTGCCATGGGCACCAGAGTGGCACCCACATATGCCAACCGGTTCCTGGCCAACTTGGAGGAATACAAGATCTACACTTATAAATCACACCCACTCATGTGGGTGAGATTTATAGATGACATCATTTACCTAGATGATGAGGGAAAACAACAGTTACAACAGATCTGTACACCAAACCTACAGATCTATAGTTTTAACTACCTCCACTTTAACTTGGCCTACACCCGACACAGCATCCGACGTATCCCATATGGTCAATTCCTTAGAATTAGACGTATCTGTACCAGAGCAGAGATGGTTAGACCCTAGGAGAATACAATAGATTGTATCGGCACCTTTGGAATTGTATAGGCTCCAATGGAACTGCATAGGCACCTATTGAATTGCATAGGCACCATTGGAATTGCAATGGTAACTTACAATACTCAAAATTGAAAAAGCGATTTAAATGCCATCTCACTAGGGATGATAAGTAGACCTATGTGGTCCACTTTGCTCAAACTTAATAGTAACTCCCAATATTCAAAATTGAAAAGGTTATTCAAAATGCCATCACACCAGGGATGAACTATAGTTATCAGCAAAGTATATGGTCCACTTTCCTCAAATTTAATGGTAACTTTCAATACTCAAAAATGAAAAACTTATGATCTATGCATCATGACAATAAAGGGCATAGCATATTAAAGCACTATGCGGCCCTTAAAGGCGCTTTGAAACCATGTCATTTGCGAGCAAAACTCAGGGTTAGGTCACCGACTCAGTGCGTCCTTAAGGTGTCTGCTACATTGAACACTTGCCAACCTGCTGTCACCACCTAAATGTGTAGAACAGACTGGTTGGCTCCATTCAATCTAGTTACTAATTTTCCACTAGATGGTGCCAGGATCGACATATATAAGATCAGTATGGAAAAAAACAGAGAGAACTACCACAATGAACTCTATTGGAGTGGCTATCCCAAATATGGCAGTGGCATTCTGATCTACGGTTCTATCTAATATTAGTATCTGATTATTTCAATTATTTGTAATTAAATGTTTTATTGCGAAAACAGTAAGTGACATAGCATCATAATATAAATTGTGGTCATGGGAATACACAGTTGATCATTGAACCCATAGCCTTTAGCCGATACTAGACAATCATGTGAAATGTTTTATTTATTTATGATTGAGCTCTGATATAAGTGGAATCTGTGAAACTTAAAGATGCTCTGAAGCAAAAAGATCAAACCCACCTTGTGTTGGAGCCCGAGAAAACAGGGCGGGACAGAGATGGAGAGCGGCTGCGGTCTTGGGGCTCGTTATCATCCTCCCAATCATCATCATCATCATAGTTGGCCAGCAGCCCCGACATAGCCAGAGGTATGCTGTCCCCAAAGTGTGGGGTGCTCTTCACTAACATGATGTTCGCCTGGTCTGACTCCACCTCCTTCAGCATTTGACGCACTGACACACCCGGCTTGTCCTGTATCTGACGACACACCTCCCGTATCTGCTGAATCTGCTCCTTCGTGATAGTGTTGATGATGATGGTGATACATCGGTGCGGCCCATCTGTGTACATGATAATCAGTCACATCAAAGACATTCTTTTTTTTAAATTTATCTTTAAAAGCCTGTTATATCTGCAGCACCCTATCTTTACAGAATGCTAAGCTACAGCTACACCAAACACTCATGAATGTTTTAACATTGTTAGCACAATCTAAAGGAGATTTCATAGGAATAGAAGTATTTGAAGGGTGCAGAAGCCTAGGCTCCGAGAAAATATTCTCAGATTACAAACAAAAAATTATTAATACAACCCTCAGTTTTCATGGCTGAGTGAGAATTTACTCTTTGATAAAGCTATGGCATCTTGACGTACCTTTGCTGCTGGGGTCGAAGTAGGGACCCGTGCATGTGGTCATTTTGCTAAGGTTGCGTATCCGTGCCGCACACTGTGGACTTGTGAACACAAATATGACCGGCATGTTCATACCAAAGTGAGCGATCACCTTCATCATCTCATCAAAGCCAATCCGCAACTCTAACGTCTGATCTTCATCTGTAACCAAGAAGTGGAAGAAATATAACTTTAGTCAACTTTACAGCTATCTAACCAGCTACAAGGGAGTCACAATTTCATCCTACACCCTGGGTGACCCAAGGCGATCGGAGATTGTGTACACAACTTCAGTACTGTACTTCACATCTCTAAACCTCTTTTGTTTTTGTTTTTCTGCTCAGAACATCGGATTATTCGCTACTTTGGTTGTTTGTGTATGGAATATGAGATCCTATGTAGCAAGGTAATCAATGTCAGATCATACGTGATACGAATCTAGTTCCGTTTTCTACCAAAACATTAATTCTAAAAGTTTATTTTATTTTACGATAAACTAATGTATACACGGTTTACATTTATTAATTGAATGTTTACTTACATTCTATTTTGATGTCTATTCCGAAGTGTGACATGACTACTTTTTCATATGGCGTCCCTTTAAGAGACCCAATCCGGATACTGCGGGACTCAAGATGAATGTTTATGGGCCTTCTCCTATCATGTGGGATGCCCGGTGTACCGATCCTTCCTGTCGGTACTATCACTTGGCCACTCTACAAAAGAAAAACATAGATATTAAGGTTCACTTTTGAAAATATGATTTTTTTGTCACTATTATGTCACTGTGAACAGTTGGTTTTCTTACAATACAGTGTCCCTCAACTCGTGATGTAAAGAAATACCACACCCAAACTGTTCCTTAGTCAAGGGTTATTTTACATTGGTCTTAAAAGATAGAAGCTTAGTTGCTAGTCGCAAAAGGTAATGTAAACCAATGCACCATTAAAATCCAGACCAAAACAGCCAATGTCTGCAAGTCATGTTTGGACACCTTTAAATTGGCTAAGCTACGCTCATCCCCTACATTAGAAATACAAAATATACATTTCTGAATGTGTATAATTCAAACTTGATGTCTATATCTATATTATTCTCACTTACTAATATCATACCCAGACTGTACAATTCTAAAGTCGATCAGAATATCACTCACCGCATCCTCCATTTTGTGCTGCCTTGTATCGGCGGTGACGTTGGCAGCGGTGTGTGGGGAAGCTGCGGGTTAGAGTGTAGAGGGATAACTCACAGGTGTACCTGGTGTCGCAGCGCCATCTGAAGACATCACTCCACCCTCATCATCTGAAGTCAATATTGTCAGGATTTTTGTCAGACATGATCAGAAAAAAAAATTTCATAGAGAAGATGCCTAGGTAGCTAGCCGAAAACATTTTAGACTAGTGAAATAATTTCCTGACTTCAATGTGGAATTCTAATGGTACTACCGTTAACCTCTCTGATAAGCCGACCTCCTTTATAAGCAGACCCCCCACTTTGAGACAATATTATAAGCCGAATTTGGACCCATTTTAACATGGCTAAACTATAATTTACTTGATAAAAAAACCTCCGTTATAAGTCGACCCCCCTCTTTGAGACAATGCTATGAGCCGAATCAAACCTAAATTCCCCCCAAAAAAGGTCGGATTATCAGAGAGGCTTTACGGTACTAGTACCCATTGTGAAGCTTATAAAACGAAATAGTTTACTATAAAGTTTTGCGTACAAGCCATAAGCTTATATGGGAATCAGAAACATGCCTGCCGGTGCTTTCTGCAGTGGCACTGCCATAGCATATTGGCTCCAATGCAAACGGAAAATGTTGGCTTTCAGAAGACCCTTTTTACGACATGCATTCGAACACTCTGCAGTGCTAAAGATATAGGATGCAGCTTATACAAGTGTTTTTTGAAAGTATACTAAAGTACTAGAGTGGCTATAATCTAAGCCCAGATTTGGCTTACAGGATTCTCCCAAGTCAGGGGTGTGGCTTACACAAGGGTTTAGCTTATACGCAAGGCTTTACAGTATTATTTGTTATTTACTGAGATAGTCAAAATCCACAAATCAACGTCCACTTTTACATCAGTATCATTAGGCTAAGCTGCTAAGCAATACACATATTGTGAGCCAAGGTCAGAACCTAACTAAGGATTAGTAGGGATGTCATTGATATCCAATTTATTTTGATTTTGATTATCACCATTTTAGTCGCGATTTTCCGATTACCGTATTCGACGTAATAAGCGCCCTCCCCTTTTTTGAAGCATTTTTAGACTAGAACAAAGGGTCGTCAAATTTCGCGATTTTGGCGACATTAAAACATTAAGTACTAAAAACGTCATGAAAATAATTTTATATGCGCCCTGGGCGCTTATTACGTTGAATACGGTATATCAATCTATTTAGACATTGCAAACAGTTTAAATCTGGTTGAATAAAGGGAATTCTCATCTGTATATTTCCTCCTTTATAGTTCAGTCTATAAAAGAGATATATTTGGTAGGACTCATGCTCACTCAATATTATTGGACTGCTATGGTCATAGCTTTCAAACTTAATAAAAAGCAAGTTCTAGATGGAATATTTCCACTTTTTTTTTCAATTTTAGAAAGGTGAATTAATGGTCTATCTGTGATCCAAGTGGCGTATCGATATAATGTTTTTGTCGATGCGATAATCGGAATTCTAAATATGTCGGTGTATCGATTCTGGGGGTATCGATGACATCCCTAAGAATTAGTAGGCAGGTGAGGCCAAAAAAAGAGTTCTGGTATCCCGACTGACCCTACGTTTTTGGAGCCGACCCTAATTTTTCAGGGAGATTTATTTTTATTTTTTGAGACATTTTATGAATTTGTAAAAAAAGAAAAAATCGACCTACCCACCGTCTATATTTACAACCATGTTGCGAACACAACAAATTCTAGGCCTTAGCTCTATATATAGGAGAATGAATACTTAGCTGGACAGGCGTGGATGTTGACATCAACCTTTTAAAGGCAGCCAGTGATTGCTGAGCCTTAGGCATATGAATGTTGTATAAATCTTCTGATTACAACTACCGTAAATTCCCGCGTATAACCCGCGGGTTATACGCGAACCAAACCCTCAGTGCGGGTTCTACAAAGTTCCCAAAGTCTAGGTGCGGGTAATACGAGGGTTTTTGCCAATATAGTACAGTACTAAAATCACAATTTTCAGACCTCTGGTGCGGGTTATAGGGTTCTCTCAAAGTCGGGGTGCGGGTTATACGCGAGATGCGGGTTATACGCGGGAATTTACAGTATTAATAAAACAGGTCGCTACCCAGCGATGCACCGCGCCCCAAGCAGGCCCCATCATAAGTTCTATGCTGGACTCACAGTTGAAGATTGATAATATTACGACCATCCGACTCTATTTGCGATATGCTAAGGCGTTCCCACAATGCAGCTATTTAGAGCAGATGAACGCACCATGAAATTTTCCCGCGTCTATATCGCCAGCAGTGGAGCTGCTGGTCCTCATTAAAAATATAAAACAGCATTAGTTGGGTCTCTGGTACCCACTCCATTGAGATAGCATTGAGTGCTTGCCAGAACAAAAGATTGATTGCGTGATCAACATCACATGTGACCCAGGGCTCTAATAACCCATCACAGACCTCCATCGCAGACCTCCATCACGGACCACCCATCACACAGTTGTTCTAAGCAATGCATGTCTGCACAGGTCATTCGACCGTTACAGATCACCTGGTCCCCACTGACCTTTCTTGTCAGTTAGTTGCAGTGCAATTCTTTATTCAAAATATGTAACAGGAAATTCATACAGATGCATCAAAGTTTGACTGCAAATCTACTCATTTTCGACAAAACCGTCTCTCTAAGACCCAGGGTTCCCTGGGTCAATAAACCAAAAGAGGCTCGCTGAATGTATGTACTGTATTCAAAGTTAGCTCGATTCTTCTTCCCAATCCTACTTCAATTAATATAATAAATACTCGTGTCATCTGCCCTCATGAGTACAAGAGTAAAAGCCATTCAAATAATTAAGAAATTCAAACCTAAACGTCTGATTCAAGCAGCCACCCGTGGGGGTGGGTCGGGGGAGGTAATGTTTTGGGCACAGTTTGCTGTGAAATTAGGCCACTATTCACCTTGACAGCCCCCCCTCCCCCCCCCCAGTCCCTGAAGGTCTAATTATTAAAATCCTTGCTATTTCATCTGCCAAGCTGTCCTTGTTTGGCTGTATTGTCTAAAAGCATCTGTGCCATACATTTATCCATCTATTGGGCCGCTTTGCTCTAGTCTTAGATGGACATGCCTTTAAGATATTCTAAGATGTCCGGGTATTTAGTCTTCATGGGGATTGGTTGATTGATTGGCTTGTGTAACATCTAGGTGTACACAGTACCCTACGGACTGCCTCAAGTTAGCGAGGAGCACAGTTTTTTTTTGTCCAAGTGACAACTAGGGTATGCATTAACACCATCTGGTGCATGTTGTGGACACTACTGGTCTGTACTAGTCTAATTGTCACGTCCCAAGACCAGGGTGGACTTCTAGTTGCACACCTTCCCATGTTACCCCATATAGCCTACACAATCGCCAAGCTGAGGTCTTGTTAAAACCTGTGGCGAGGAGTCATCCATAAATAGTGGTAGTTTGCCTCACAGTAGGACACAGCAGTCTTTAGGCCACTACGTAATTCAAATTTTTCTTTTTTTTTGAAAAAAAGACTACGGACAGCACCCGCACCATTTCCTGGAAAATTGCATTTAAAAAAACAAATTTATAGGTGGCTTTTTCTCTAATGCGGAGCCAGGAAATTTGGGTTTGAAAAAAAGATTTGCTTCAAAAAAAAGATTCTCCCGCTCCATTGATTCAAGGTTGAAATTCATAGACAAGAATTTTGGAGGAAAAAAAAATAATCAAAAAACAATCGCCCTACTGCACCTCTTTTTGGAAAACAATTTCCGTAGACCAACTTTTTTTTGGTGTGGCCTTATGGGGCATTTCTCCACCGGAGAGCCTATTTATTTCATGGTGAATACGGAAACACAAGGTTAAACCTATGAGAGGGCCGTTCTCCAGGCCAGCGTGCAATAACCCTCATCCTTATTGCACGCTGTGGCTGTATTGCACTTCTTCTTATAGTAACCCCTATAGCGATAATCGTGATTCTGATAATGTCAGTATTTAGGTTTGGGGGTATAGATGACAGCCCTAGTTCAATGGTGACGTGTATTTAAGTTTTACTCGTGCAAATAACCAGAAATTCCACAAGTAGAATGACAACCTGTATTTCCTCAGTTTCGCTACCAGAAATGACACAGAATATGACACAAGAAAATTTCAAAAAATCTTCCAAAAACCTTCCGAAATTCTTGAGTTTTGAGAATGGAGCGAGTTCTGCTGGAGATACTGTTTGCAGGGTTATGTCATGATATTTGATCTAGGAATGGTAATTTTATTCTGTTTTGACCATGATAATCCTTACAAATCATTCTATCAATTGGTATCTTTATTCTTCTATTTGGAGTGAAAACCGCGTTTCAAGGGCAACACAAATCATGGGACACTCATTTAGGCTTTTTAAAATTTCTTTTTAGATTCTAAATATAAAAGCTTTTCAGCAATGATGAAATATTCTGTCATCCTATTGCATTATATAGAGAAAATTACTACATGATTATTTTTTGCCATTTTTCTTCCATTTTTGGCCATGGTGGCACCCCATGGTGGCTAAAATCGGAACTTATCCCGGTGGGACTACCCTTTCTGCATACCTCCTCACATTCGATATATGAAATAAATTTGAACTGAGCAAATTTGAATAATACTTACATCCATTTAAGAAAGTATTTATTTTCATAGGTATTATGCTAATTAGAAAAATATCAAATTTATGAATTCTCTGGACAAGGTTACAACATATGAATAGAAGAGTATGTTAGCCTTTGAAATCAGGCAAAAATATTCAGCCAAACTAAGGTTGTCACACACTCAATATATGTAGAATGTCTAAGGCGCTAATGAACTTATGCTAGGGATGCCAAGTTACCCTACCCAAAAATCGTATTTGATATGATTTTTGGACCCTAAAATCGTAACAATTTTTGCTTGAAATCGTAATAAAAATTGTAACAATAATATGCCCTCTAGAATGCGTTTGTGCTTTATTCTCCATTGTATAATGTAATAATAACCACTTACTTATAAAGCGGACCAGTTTTTAGGAAAGCAGTTTTTCAAAAGAAAAAAATCAAAATCGACATGCGACATGAAGCTTAGACATTAGTGACATGAGGGAAATAATGAGTGACATGGCATAGGGTAATTCTTAAAATCTTAAGACATGGACATTTATTAAATTTGACATGCGACATTGGGGACCCCCCCCCAGGTCCCTGCACTCCACATGGGGGTCTCGATGGGGGGGTCCCCATGTCACATGTCGATTTTAAGAAATACCCATGTCACCCTGTCGATTTTAAGAAATGCTCATGTCGCCATGTCGATGTCGATTTTAGGAAATGGCCATGTCCCATGTCACTATCTCTGAGATTTCTCATGTCCCATGTCAATAAGGCTCAAAATGCCCAAAATATAACTGTTCCACATTGATGATGCAAAATATCAATTGATCCCCCCCCCCTACATACAAAATGGTCACTCCCAAAAACAAAGGTGACTTAACTATTATCCCAACAGGTAACATTAATGAGACTGATAACAAATTAATTAATGTCCCCCCCCCCCATAGACCAAATGGTCACTCCTTAAAACGTGGGTGGGCCCAATATGGACAATATTAACCTCAAACTATAACTGTCACATATTGATGAAGGGAAGGTTTAATTAATGCCAATTCCCCACATATGGTCGATTCTCACGAAAATGGATCACAGGGCATTGAGAGAGCTAAAAACCTATATTGCAGATACTGCTTCGATCTTAAAATATTTCATAAATACCATACAAGAGAGTACTTTTATAAAGTCGGGAACATTAATCCCTTAAATTGACATAATTAGATTCATTCAAAGTTGGACCTATGCACGGTGATGATTCCTACAAATGTGATGGGGAAATAGTATGCATAAAAATTAAGTTATGACTAAAATGATAGAAAACTTCAAGATGTTTTCTAAAGTTCAATGATAAAACTTTATATTCTCATAGAATATAAAAGTATAATTCGTTTTTTCTCATGGAAAAACATTTTCCTGATGGACCTACGCACGGTGACGGGACCTACGCACTAACTTATTGGTTCGCAACTTGCCAAAGCATGTACTAAAAATATTGATAATATTAGCCATCATTTACCATTATCTCCATGATGTTTTATGATGTACCCACGCACGGTCACTATTAATGATTTTTCTTACCCTAAACCAGAGATATCTTAATGCAGGTCTTTTCTGAAATAGTGTGCATATTCCTTGGTAATTGGGGTATACAATATGAAAATATAATATTGTGGCCCCACCATACAACAAAAGACCGCTCCCTAAAACATAAGTAGGCCCAATACGAACACTATTAACCCCAAACAGTAACTGTTACATATTGATGAAGTGAATTATTCCAATAGCCTCCCCCCCCCCCCCCCGCCACCGTCTACATACAAAAATGGTCACTCCTAAAAGCACAGGTGACCGCAGTATCATCCTGACTGGTAACATTAATGAGATTGATAAAGAAAAAAAATCCCCCCCCCCCATATACCAAAAAACCACTCCCTAAAACGTGGGTGGGCCCAATATGGACACTATTAACCCTAAACTATAACTGTTACTTATTGATAAAGGGAAAGTTTAATTGACACCCCCCTCCTCAATACAAAAGGGTCACTCCCTTCTCCTCCTTCCGTGTCCGATATATAGACCAATACATGGATAAATTATTAGGGCCCAATTAGAATATATCAAAATACAGTAAGGGGTAATGCCATTACTAATGGTACGATCATGGCGAAACTACCCAACCACGTGGCAGCCTGTGTTTGCCCCCCACTCCAGCTGGGCCGTGTCATGTAGCAGCAGAGCAAACCCTAACCTGTGCTATAATAAGAGAATCATTGAGGCCGTGTCTAGGCCTGCTACCTCGGCACTGGTGAGTGGAGTAGGGTTGTTACCCAAACGGCCTTAAAGGGTCACTGTTACGTCCTCTTCTACTTCGTATCACCGTATTTACTGTTTCAGTCTGTACGTTATAGTATATCTCTGAATGTCAGCCTTCACTCAAAAAGCCTCAGGTCGTTGGGGGAGGGGGGAGGGGGGTAACCCTTTTATGTGGAGGATATGGACTGGTTTTTATCTAAATAATGTTTGGGAAAAGAGAATATGTAAAGATGGTGGCACAGACTCTTTAAAAACAATCATTGAGGCCTACTTCCTCAGTGTTGGTGAGTGGAGTAGTGTGGCCGGGTAGAGACCTTTTGCACAGAACAGAGGTTTTTACAGTTGGACCCTTGACTGTTGGTCAATGCAAAGTCTATGGGTCGTATAGGTTTAATTGATCAGTTCTCGGAAAACCGGGAAACTGATCAAAAACAGGTCGCTACCCAGCGATGCACCGCGCCCCAAGCAGGCCCCATCATAAGTTCTATGCTGGACTCACAGTTGAAGATTGATAATATTACGACCATCTGACCCTATTTGCGATATGTAAAGGGGTTCCCACAATGCAGTTATTTGGAGCAGACGAACGCACCACGAAATTCCCCCCCCCCCTATATCGCCAGCAGCTGCTGGTCCTTATTAAAAATAGAAAACGTCATTAGTTGGGTCACTGGTACCCACTCCATTGAGATAGCATTGAGTGCTTGCCAGAACAAACAAACCAAAAGAGGCTAGCTGAATGTATGTACTGTATTCAAAGTTAACTCGATTCTTCTTCCCAATCCTACTTCAATTAATATAATAAATACTCGTGTCATCTGCCCCTATGAGTACAAGAGTATAAGCCATTCAAATAATTAAGAAATTCAAACCTAAACGTCTGATTCAAGCAGCCACCCGTGGGGGTGGGTCGGGGGAGGTAATGTTTTGGGCACAGTTTGCTGTGAAATTAGGCCACTATTCACCTTGACAGCCCCTCCTCCCCCCCCCCCCAGTCCCTGAAGGCTAGTCATTATTAAAATCCTTGCTATTTCATCTGCCAAGCTGTCCTTGTTTGGCTGTATTGTCTAAAAGCATCTGTGCCATACATTTATCCATCTATTGGGCCACTTTGCTCTAGTCTTAGATGGACATGCCTTTAAAATATTCTAAGATGTCCGGGCATTTAGTCTTCATTGGGATTGGTTGATTGATTGGCTTGTGTAACATCTAGGTGTACACAGTACCCTACGGACTGCCTCAAGTTAGCGAGGAGCACAGTTTTTTTTTGTCCAAGTGACAACTAGGGTATGCATTAACACCATCTAGTGCATGTTGTGGACACTACTGGTCTGTACTAGTCTAATTGACCCGCGTGGACTTCTAGTTGCACACCTTCCCATGTTACCCCATATAGCCTACACAATCCCCAAGCTGAGGTCTTGTTAAAACCTGTGGCGAGGAGTCATCCATAAATAGTGGTAGTTTGCCTCACAGTAGGACACAGGAGTCTTTAGGCCACTACGTAATTCAAATTTTTCTTTTTTTTGAAAAAAAGACTACGGACAGCACCCGCACCATTTCCTGGAAAATTGCATTTAAAAAAATAAATTTATAGGTGGCCTTTTCTCTAATGCTGAGCCAGGAAATTTGGGTTTGAAAAAAAGATTTGCTTCAAAAAAAAGATTCTCCCGCTCCATTGTTTCAAGGTTGAAACTCATAGACAAGAATTTTGGAGGAAAAAAAAATAATCAAAAAACAATCGCCCTACTGCACCTCTTTTTGGAAAACAATATCTGTAGATCAACTTTTTTTTGGTGTGGCGTTATGGGGCATTTCTCCACCGGAGAGCCTATTTATTTCATGGTGAATACGGAAACACAAGGTTAAACCTATGAGAGGGCCGTTCTCTAGGCCAGCGTGCAATAACCCTCATCCATATTGCATGCTGTGGCTGTATTGCTCTTCTTCTTATAGTAACCCCTATAGCGATAATCGTGATTCTGATGATGTCAGTATTTAGGTTTGGGGGTATAGATGACAGCCCTAGTTCAATGGTGACGTGTATTTAAGTTTTACTCGTGCAAATAACCAGAAATTCCACAAGTAGAATGACGACCTGTATTTCCTCAGTTTCGCTACCAGAAATGACACAGAATATGACACAAGAAAATTTCAAAAAATCTTCCAAAAACCTTCCGAAATTCTTGAGTTTTGAGAATGGAACGAGTTCTGCTGGAGATACTGTTTGCAGGGTTATGTCATGATATTTGATCTAGGAATGGTAATTTTATTCTGTTTTGACCATGATAATCCTTACAAATCATTCTATCAATTGGTATCTTTATTCTTCTATTTGGAGTGAAAACCGCGTTTCAAGGGCAACACAAATCATGGGACACTCATTTAGGCTTTTAAAATTTCTTTTTAGATTCTAAATATAGAAGCTTTTCAGCAATGATGAAATATTCTGTCATCCTATTGCATTATATAGAGAAAATTACTACATGATTAATTTTTTGCCATTTTTCTTCCATTTTTGGCCATGGTGGCACCCCCTGGTGGCTAAAATCGGAACTTATGCCGGTGGGACTAGCCTTTCTGCATACCTCCTCACATTCGATATATGAAATAAATTTGAACTGAGCAAATTTGAATAATACTTACATCCATTTAAGAAAGTATTTATTTTCATAGGTATTATGCTAATTAGAAAAATATCAAATTTATGAATTCTCTGGACAAGGTTACAACATATGAATAGAAGAGTATGTTAGCCTTTGAAATCAGGCAAAAATATTCAGCCAAACTAAGGTTGTCACACACTCAATATATATAGAATGTCTAAGGCGCTAATGAACTTATGCTAGGGATGCCAAGTTACCCTACCCAAAAATCGTATTTGATATGATTTTTGGACCCTAAAATCGTAACAATTTTTGCTTGAAATCGTAATAAAAATTGTAACAATAATATGCCCTCTAGAATGCGTTTGTGCTTTATTCTCCATTGTATAATGTAATAATAACCACTTACTTATAAAGCGGACCAGTTTTTAGGAAAGCAGTTTTTCAAAAGGAAAAAAATCAAAATCGACATGCGACATGAAGCTTAGACATTAGTGACATGAGGGAAATAATGAGTGACATGGCATAGGGTAATTCTTAAAATCTTAAGACATGGACATTTATTAAATTTGACATGCGACATTGGGGACCCCCCCCAGGTCCCTGCACTCCACATGGGGGTCTCGATGGGAGGGTCCCCATGTCACATGTCGATTTTAAGAAATACCCATGTCACCCTGTCGATTTTAAGAAATGCTCATGTCGCCATGTCGATGTCGATTTTAGGAAATGGCCATGTCCCATGTCACTATCTCTGAGATTTCTCATGTCCCATGTCAATAAGGCTCAAAATGCCCATGTCGCCATGTCGATTTTAGGGGTCGACCCCCATCCACATGCTCATGGACACGAGGTATCACGGTACAAATAGCCGACAAAATTTCTGATTCTGACCCTATTTTTCTCCTTCAGACAGGCAAAATGTTGGGTTCTTTTGAGTGTGCAGTAATAAATGACCCCTTTAATTAAAGCTTAACACATATCTGATTTTTATATTTGCATCCCGCATAAAAAAGTGTGTTCCGATTTTGCGCTAGTTGCCATGGAAACTGACTTACCCAAACTGGAGAAATTTTACAAGTGCCCAGCGACCTTTGACCTTGACCTTTGACCCCTCCAAGCACCACCCAGGGTCACCATGGCAACAAACAACTTTTTATATTTTTTTTACCAAGGCCTTTGGGAACAATTTGGGCCACACATTATGATTCTGTGACAAATTTAAGGCCTCCTACCACTGATTATATGCACAGTAGTACCGTTTTTCATTGGCACTATTTACTATTCTGGGGGTGAATTTGTACTGTGACACCACGATCCATGTAAAGGGGTTAAATCCTCCCTATGCACAAATATTTTAGATAAAAAAGCATCCCCTTTCTTTAAGAACATGCATTGTGAGAGCCCTAAGGCGTAAGGGCTAGTAAAGCACCTCCTATTTTAGTAAAACACTGAAATTTTTATTCATTTATCCCCCTTTCCATGAAATCACGGGCTTTGATTTCTTTTTTTTTGCACAGAATTTCCCGGACTGGATTTATTCCCCCCCTCCCCTTTCTGATTTTCACGTAGATTTCTTGGAAAATATCCCCCTTTTTCCAAATTTCTAGGACATTCCTGAGAGCGGAAAAAGGTCCCTATTTCCGTGTTTTTTTAACATAATTTATATAAACATGGATGGTGTTAACTCCCCCCCCCCATTCTTCTAGACCCCCGCCCCGGACTCTTACCCCCACCACTGCTGCAACAGGGGCGGATCCAGGATTTTGGGAAAGGGGGGGGCAATACCCCTAGTCTAGGGGTATTGACTTTTTTGTACATTAAACTAAAATGTACAGAAAAAATAGGGGGGGGCACCCCGAGGGGGGGGGGCACGCCGGGTCGGCCCCCCCCCCCCCCCAAATCCGCCCCTGCTACAGTCACCAATTGCCAGAATTGGGCCTAGTTCAGCTTTCCCCACCCCAACAACTTTCACCCATCTTCCGCCTCCTGTTAGTGTTACGAATATAATGATAATAGACCGGTGCCGAAGGCGCTGGTGTGTGAAATTTCGCGGCCGTCAACACGGTACAACTTGGCCGTTGGGACTGAAAGCGCGCGAAAAGTTGCGGTATCCTGGCGTCGTTTTATCATTGAAACCTTACATAAATCACCACAAAACATAGTAATAACGAATCACAAGTCCCCCAAGATGGTCCCTACCTGTTCAGGAGCAGTTGTCACGGCAGAATCTTGGCGAAATTCGATGTATTCTGCAACTCGATTTCAATTGTACGGCGTGCTGTGCCCTGGTGTGCAGATCCAGAACTATCTCACAGCGCCACGCGGCGGGATGCGGCGCAACTAACCCGGCCGTTTCTAAGGACGCTCCTAGCAACGGAGGATGTATCCAAGTAAATCCCGCCTATCCACGACAACCACTGTCATAGTAACAGTTAGTATTGAATCTCCCAGCGAGCAGCAACAGCCTCATCACTGTTAGTTACTTATTGTCACCACATCTGTAAGTTATACAAGACAACAACATGTACAACATACTCAGGGCATCATCGTTGCCCGTGGTCCTGGCCAAGAAGCGTACCAAAATAATATTCTTCTACGAGTACCAGGGGGAACTAATCGGGGTCCGTCGGGCCCAACCCAAGGTGAGAACCGGCTACCCGGGCTAGGCCTTTTGTGTCCTTTTGTCTCAGATCTTTTATGTAGTGCTTGGTTCGATCATGAATGCTAAACACGTCCATGGTCTGATAATGTAATATGTTATATGCTAAGATCGGCATGTGACTTCCGTGTGTAGCCTACTAGAACTAGTCAAGTCTATATAGCCTACCCATTTATGCAATTTGTAAATCCACGCGGCAGAAAGGGGCGTGGCACTTTAAGTTTCGTGACCTGGGTTTCGTGAAGAGTGATAGAATATCATATATGCGTATATAGCCCGGGGTATAGATACCTTTTCGGGACCTTCGGTGGAAAAATGGGATACTTTTTACCGGGACTTTTTATAAAGACTGTTTTTGTAATACTATTAATATAATAGCAAGTTAAGTGGGAGCGGTTCCCTTACAGTTCCATATCATATGACATAGCCATAGGCTCCGGCATAAGCTACCCAGCAAACTGGCGTCACCATGAGTCATGTTTGGTGATGCTGAGTGACCATGCTTTTGCGTGATCACACAATGAGTGAGCATGAGCCACTGCCTGTCAGTTGTTACTCATCATGGAGCATTATCACTCATCTTACAACAACTGTGAGTTAGCACTGCGTGACAATGAGCCACTGCCTGTCAGTTGTCACTCATCATGGAGCATTATCACTCATCTTCCAACAACTGTGAGTTAGCACTGCGTGACAATGAGCCACTGCTTGTCAGTTCTCACTCAGCATGGAGCATCATCACTCATCTTACAACAACTGTGAGTTAGTACTGCGTGACAATGAGCCACTGCTTGTCAGTTCTCACTCAGCATGGAGCATCATCACTCATCTTACAACTTGCCCTCTGTGGCAGAGGCCCACATTTGAAGTATGGATGCTTGTACATAGTAAAGGGGTATATCACTCAAATGTTAATTTCCTCCCATAAATCAACCGGGTTGGTTACATGATTGTAAACATATGTAATAAGGGAATGTAATGATAGTCAACAACAAGGTGTTTAAATTCATTTTCAATGCATAACTGAGGATTACATTTGTCTATGGGGCATAGCACTGAATGGCAATCAACTACATATTACAAAGTATTAAGACATTGATTGACCTAAGTCTAACAAAAATCTGAAAGTCTGGTGATCAGTGACCAACATGGTCACATACACTCATGTGAAAGAGTTAAGAACACTTAATATGAGGGCAATACATTATGTTGCAGGGGGTGATAATAGGGGCACATGCTATATCTGACCAAACATGGCAGGTTGTCACGCATGCGTGACTATGAGTGACTGCCTGTCAGCTCTCACTCAGCATCACGCATCATCACTCACAATGACACACTATATAGGTTTCCTGGGTTCTGATTGGTTAAATTCGAATTTCCCGCCATTTCCTTTGTTCTCAGTGTAGAGTAGTAGCTTCCACAGCAGACAGGCAGAGACAGTCAAGGAGAACAGTTGTAAGGTGGGTTGTCCTACAGTATTTCAATTATAATGTGTACTTCCAGATTGTGAATTTTAGAGTAACATATAATATACTACTGTTGAATATCATCTGCTGCTGGTAAGCCATATGGTTAACAGACATGAGATTATATATTGGTTTCAAGGGGCATAAAAGTTCTGGTGAACTAAGTCTTTATATTTGCTTACATTTCAACAGGTACTCCCAAAAGTATTTGAAGGAACCCTACATTTACAACAGATGCATAGAGGAAGACAATCAAGCCAGCAATGGAGAAATTACCATACAAGTAACCCTGGAAACAGGATGAACAGATTAATTGATGAACAGTTTAATTGATGTATTCAATAAAGAAAGAAAAAAATGAAATATGATCCCCTAACGCAAATGGCTTAATGCGTGATCCTTGGTGAGGCTGCGTCATCACGCATGCGTGAGTACGAGTGAGGCTGCGTCATCACACATGCGTGAGTACGAGTGAGGCTGCGTCATCACGCAAGCGTGAGTACGAGTGAGGCTGCTTCATCACGCAAGCGTGAGTGCGAGTGAGGCTGCGTCATCACGCATGCGTGAGTGCGAGTGAGGTTGAGTTAATATTGACAACACATGACTCATTTGGGATTTTACCAACTCAATGCGTGAGGGACTCACTCACAGTCACTCAATATCACGCCAATTTGCTGGGTATGTTCTATGAATGGCTCAAGACAACATTCTAGCTATAATAATAAAGGCAAAAAAAAAGAGGTTTGTTTCAGGTAACCCGACCGACCCTATCAAAACAGGGCTGACCCAACGTTTTTTATGCAATTATGAAGACTTAGACTCTATTTGTATTTTTACCCTTTTTTGGTAAATTTTTGGGTTTTCGGAGAGGTCAGCTAGTATTTTCAAGTTAAAAAAAAAATCTGACCTACCGACCCTACATTATCTTGCCATGTTACCTAAAACCAACCTTTTTTTTTTGGCCTAACCACACAGACTCTGTGGGGGGGGGGGGGGCTATATATGACTACATACTACATGTATGTTCCCTGTCCATTGTAGGGGGTGTAGATGGGGGCCCCCCTATGTCGCATGTCGATTTAAAGAAATGGCCATGTCGCATGTCCATGTCGCTTAATAATCCCCATGTCCCATGTCGATTTTAAGAATTGTTCATGTCTCCTGTCACTATCATTTCAAACCCCATGTCGCATGTCACTAGGCCTCATGTCGCATGTTGATTTTAAGAAATGGTCATGTTGCCATGTCGAATTTAGCCATCCACCCCCATATTGTAAATGCCCATGTTTTAATACTTTAATAGATGTCCATGCAGCCCATGTCCTGTGTCACTTAGAAACGGACCGAAAAAAATATTATCATTTGTTTATAAGGTCTATTTGACTTTCCAGTAAAGAACAAAACAGAAAGAAGAAGAAGAAATGCCTACCTCATATCGTCGATTGTAATGTAGCCTAGGTTTTTTTCTAAATTAATAAGTGAAATGGCCCCTTATAAAAAGCAAAAATCGTGGACCTTTGAGGCTGTCACTTTTTCCTGCGAATCATCCCCCTTAGTTATGAAATTATTTTATTTCTTAACATTTGTGAATTTGCCCAGATATAAATTACTCTTTATAAATATTTATACTGTAAATTCCCACGTTCTAGCCTACCAGCGGGTTGTACGCCAACCAAACTCAATTTTCGTTTGATACCAGACATGCCTATATTTAAAGCGACATAATCACCGAGCATGTGCCACTCACAATTTTAGTACTGTTCTAGTCTACTATGTGGTAGCTGCGCGAGTGGTGATATTGCTCCTTTAAGGTGCAGGATATACAAGGATTTTTATTACTAAAGAACATACGTTTTTAGATCCAGAAATGGGTTCTAGGGTTCTCCTGAGTTAGGGGTTATATGTATCATGTGGGTATATGCGGGAATTTAAGGTAATATACAAAGAATATTGAAGCAACATGTCTGCCTTATGACTTTACTCCAGACCCTGGCTAACCCGCTCCCCATGGAGACCCGTAAAACACCCGGTGACGCCCCCGCGGACAAGCCCTTGGACAGTCCCGGTGAATCACCCTGTGTAACCCCCGGTGACGCCCCCGCGGACATGCCAGCGGAGAGCCCCAATGACACACCCTGTGTAACCCCTGGTGACAAGCCCGGTAACAAGTCCGGTGACAGGCCCGGTGTCACACCCAGCAATATGGCAGAATGCCTGGCCAAGCGTGCAGCCTCTGCTCCACAGCTGGTAAGTAATCCCATCACAACACCCTAGCCCATGATAAGAGTATAACTGCAAATATTGATACAATGTTTAGATTAGAAATAACTGTTTCTCAATTTCACATGAGCTGTTTACATGGAGAGGATATTACAGTTGTTTTTGTGGCCTAGGAGGCACAAATAAAGAAGGAGCATATGGAAGAGAATTCTAAGTAATGTGTCAACTTTTATTTTACAGCTGCAGCTTACTGCTCCAACCCTTGTCCCGACCACCATTGAGCTAGTCGCTGTGGCTGAGGAGCCTGACGCGGTTATTTGCAGCCCTCAGACCGTCGAGTTGATCATCTCGTATCCAAGCAAGCAGCTACTTGGGCTGCTAAAGGCAGTGATGAACCACTTCTCCCAGGTCCCCATCTCAAGAAGGAGTGCCATGGTCCCCAGCTGCCACCTCCATAAGGTGGTGGAAGTGGTGGTGAGTGTGCTCTTCTCCACCAGCAGCTCAACCATCTACACCATCTACATCTCGGAGCTGGCAATGACCTTTATGACCCAGCTCTCTGCTGTTAAGGCCCTGAAGGCAGCGCCAGTCTACCCGGCACCCTGCAGCTTCACCCTGGAGGACATCAGGGTCATTGTTGCCGCCGCCCAGGTCTGCATTCCTCCAGCACCTGTCAACCCTGCAGCCGTGGCCGCCCTGAGCCTGCCACCACACGTCAAGCCGGCAGCCTCCGTCCTCACCCTGGATGTGGTTCCAGTGGTTGCGGGACCCTCCATCCTTACCCTGGAGGTTGTTCCGGCAGTGATGGCGTCCGCACCTACACCCGTCCCCTGCCCTCCGCCGGTGTCAGACCGTAACCTGCTGTGCCTGAAGGCAGCACACGTCAACCCGGCACCCTCCATCCTCACCCTGGAGCTGCTTCCGGTGGTTGCAGCAGAGATCGTCTCTGCCCCTGGGACCGTCCCCTGCATTCAGCCTGCTTCGGTCGTACTGCGTGAGGAGGACTCCAACATGGCCTACTTGGAGGCAGTGAGCAGCTCCGCCTCTCCGCGGGAACATGTCCCTGAGGCCTATGGGGACATCCTCCTCCTGTATGAGGAGGAGCAGGAGGAGGAGCAGCAGCAGTGGGTGAGTGTTGGATACTTAGCAAGTAAACATTTAAGTCCTGTGAAGATTTTTAAAATGTTTTTTCCTAATGACGTCATGGTCCGACGACCTAACCGTCATTAGCAGTAAGGACCTCCACCCTTAGCCTTGTCGAAAAAAAGAAAAGAAAAAGTCCTGTGAAGATTGAAAGGTTCTTCACTGGAGTGACCTTGAAAACACCCTTGTCATTCAGTTACAGGAAGCCAAATTCCCCAGCACAAAAGGTGCAAAGTGTAACCCACTACAACCATATAGTTCTTATATATAGTTTCACAGAAGGTGGCAGCACAGGTATTGTCATCAGGTCTCTGGCTGTATAGTACTTCTACCACAGTTAGTACTTCCAGCTGAAATAACTGGGGACCCAAGTTCCTGAAGTTACGCCAAAATAATGAGATATTTTTCATGTTAGACAAACCCTACCTAGCAAGACATAAAGTTATCAAATTTTCAAGACACTATTTTTGACCATTTTTTAGCTATTTTATAGTCAAGCCGGTGGTCGGTAAGTCAGCACTGGAGTTTGCTTGTCAATTTTCTTGGTACTTTTCAAGTTAAAGTAAGAAAGAAAACTTTAAAACTTAAACATGTTTGGCCTTAAAGGAATAGATCTCACTATGTAGTATAACTGATGATAGGCTTCATTATTCTGCATTTCTCAGGAAACTTGGACCTCGATATAATATGATGTGCAATTCAAAGTTTTCTAGATTTTAATTCAATGTTGTATCTTTCTCTTTCCCAGAAAAGAGGCTGCCTCCCCGCCCCCATTCAAAGAGTGTGGCGCAGACTGAAGAGATTTGTCACAAAGAAAAGCCGAAAGTCAAAGAACAACAACAACAAGGACGCAGTACTCATTGGCACCCATTTTTATTAAATTAATTCATCTCTCTTAGTCTAAATACCACCTTATCCATCACTCCCTCTTTAACCTTTAATTTATTAGCATATTGTACATATATATTTATTCCAAATTTTCAAAATTGTATATATTTATTCCAAATTTTCAAAATTCTTTCTCTCTGGTGCCATAACTAGTTCATAACAGGGTGGAATTACTAGCCCCACTTTACATTACTGCCGCTTGACATTAATGCCATCTTTTGTGTCAGACATTAATTGATGGTAGATATCCTGATGTGAGGTCTGCTATCACAACTAGAATATTGCGTTACACATTTATGTATTCAATAGAAAAATATGCACGCTTGCAAGTTGTCCCAGACGTAGCATACTCTAACTGAATTGAATTTCACCCTACTTGTGATTGAGTCAAAATTACACCGTGTCACAGACATCAGTCAACTCAGAATGAGGTCATAGTTCTGTGTTGTAATAACATCACCCTTTGTCTAATATCATGGACGTAAATAGACATGGATGTAAATATTCAAATTCATGCTAATAACTATGTTTCTATTGAATTACACTGCCTTCCCATGTCACACACATTGGGCTCATAGTATAGAATGCACTATAAAAATGAACACTAACTACTATATCTCGTTGACCATCGAAATACACAGCTCGGACTGTGTCACATAAATTGGTCGAGATTAAAAAAAAGCGGATAAATACCCCATTATTTTGCTATATAACCAATCATGCATCATATATAATATAAATTAACCTGAAAAAGAGCAATTAACTGTCCGTGAAACCTGTGCTTAAAGACTTGATACTTATATCATGTGTGATAACTATGAGCTGTTTTTGTAAGAGGTGCTAACAGCCTGTTCAATGACAGGATAAATAAACGAATTACCAGCGCAAATAGCATGAAGGACAATGTAATTTATATTCATAATTTATGTGCATATTTTATCATAACTTATTATCAAAATCATCTTTGATAGATGATATTTATACTGAAATCATTTCATACTGTACATAGATAATTTGCCTACTATTAATAAATATTTACTATGAAAAAGTATGTCTAATAGTTTTATATCCATTCACATTTATTCATCCGTACGTGTGGCTAGATGGTGTCCTGCTATCAAGGTGAGGGGTGAGGGCCTGTCTATTGAAATACGGGATAGCTCTCTCAGGTGAGAGGACTTGTAAACGTTTAGAGCGTTATCTTAATCTTCAATCTTAATAACTTAATTCAGTGTCTTATTTTGGGGCAGCAGTGTTTTGTATTGAGAGACTATCAGTATATTTCCTCAGCTTACAAGAAAAGATAGTTTAAGATAGGATTGAAATAGGAGAAAAAGAATTAAGATAGTTTAAGATAGGATTGAAACTACATAGTAGACTAGAACTACTAGAATTGTGAGTAGGATACGCTTGGTGATCATGCCACTTTAAGATAGTCTAAGACATTAAGTAGCTCCCTCTGTCGGATTCTATAGAAGGTGGCGACCTCTAAGTTCAACTTCAGGTGCTAAAGTTAAAGGGGCATTCTCACCACTCGCACTTAACCACATAGTAGACTAGAACAGTACTAGAATTGTGAGTGGGCTACGCTCGGTGATTATGCCACTTTAAGACAAATAAGATCATCTTATTACGCTCTAAACATTTGTCCTCTTACCTGGGAGAGCTATCCCGTGCGTGCCTGTCTAACTACATTATACCTAGTGACACATGCATGGAGAAGGAATAGGATGAGGGATACGCATTCGAGGGAATAGATTGGCAGGGTGTGGATATAGGCAGGGGGATGGGTAGAGTGATAGATAATAGGGGAGGGATTTTCATAATCGAATCACTAGGCGCTGATGAATGAAAGAAGAGAGACAATATAGAGAGGTTATATAGACAGTTAAGCAAAGGGGTAAGGTAGTAGGTAGGGAGACGGATAGACAAGGGGAGGTATAGCGATATTTCTGATGGGTCCATCTGCGTGACCATGTTAGTTCTGAGCTCAGAATTTCTCGTGAGACACCATGATGTGCCAGGAACAAGCTGCAGGAGACCGCTGGTGTCAGTGTACACACAGCGGTTGCAGGAACAAGTCCACACCAGTTAGAGCGCTATAGACAAGATATACGTTAACACCCATGCAACCTGAACAAAGCTCTACCAGCGTTAAGTAATATTTACTTTCACTTCTGCACAGCATGGGGGATTTGAAACTGTAGCTAAATATCATGATTAGGAATTCTTTGGCAAAACAAAGATAAGGTAAATCTGATTTAAAACTTTTTATTGAAACACTCTGTCGAAAAAAGATAACTTTGTCTACAATAATACAGACAGAGGCAATTGTTTCAACTTCTATTATATGACGATATACCTTCAATGCTATTTCACACTGTACTTATAATGAAGGGAGTTGATAAACAGAGATCAGTAGTTGCAAATAAACAGTTTTTTGTTTGTCAATATTTCACTTCCAGGAATCTTCGTTACAATCTTTTGTGAACAATGCCTCTGGAAATAAAAACCTCTGTAAATGCACATCCACATTTCTGTGGTCAAATATCTTTTCAACAAGTCATCGTTATTTTGTAATGAAGGAGTCTGTAATTGTGCTGGGATCTACAGCCAGCCATGTCACACCCTCCATATTACATCCTATTCAATGTGGATATACATGAAACCAATCCACATACTAAAGGTTTCAAAGAAACAACAGGCAAATCAAGGAAACTCAGTGAGAGATATGATGTTTTAATTCATCACCTAAATTCACAGAACACAGATTTCTTTTAAGAATCCTGTTAGACCTTTTTCATTGTCAGCACATCACGAAGAATATGTCTGTGATATGGGTCCTTTACTCGGGGACGGGCAGCTCAGCGACAGGAGAACAGAGAAATACACCTCAAAAGGCAACGGGGGTCTGCTGTCTGTATCTATAGGCAGTCTCTCTAGGCTCTTGTCAATCATGGGCCCCTCCTCCCCTAGGGTCCATTTCTCACACGCCCCTCCACTCAGTTGCTTTCCTGCAATGGTTCTAGTTGGAGTATGACCTGCTTTAACTCTGATTGATGCCAAGTCCAAAAGGAAAATACAGTTGCCTCTAGCTAGCAATTGGTTATCTGCAGTCAATTCCAGTCCAGTAGATTGAGAAGGGTTGTACACTGACCACTGGTCTGTGGAGGGTTTGTAGTAGTGAAGTATGAAGTACCGATCAAACCCAGCGATGACTTCCTCCCCACCTATCTCTACAAGCTGTGTTTTACTATGCAGCCTTGTTACTGTCGGTAATGGAGCCTTTCTGCTCCAAGTGCCTTTGTTTAGATCCAGGCAATCTACAGCCGTGCTAGGAAATTCACCTTTAATCCATCCTAAGGCAACATAGATGTAACCTCCTATAGAAAATGCATCAGGGTCATGCAGTTGCTTCACCATTTTGCTCTCAATAACACTCCAAGAGTTGGTCTTAAAATCATATGTCTCTATGACATCAGTCCAGTCTTCAACTTCACTGTAATCATCTTCATACTGCATCCCCCCAAGCACATAGAGCTGTCTCTCATGATAAACTAAGCCAAACCAATGTTTTTCATAGTCCCTGGGAGCCATTTCTGACCAAGAAAATGTCCTTGGATCAAATATGTGCCAGTCTTTGGCTAAGGGATCGCATACGATTAGGAAGTTGTTAATTTCTAAAAGTCCTCCTGGAGGACAATCTATCTGTGGTACACTACTTGAATCACAGCTTTCCCAAGACGTTCCTTGATCTAATCTATACATATCCTCTACATGCCATTTATCAATTGTTGCAAACAGTACAGGGGCTGGTTCAGTCCTAATCTGGGTTTGCTCAGAGTCATCTAGTACCTGCTGATGCATCGGGAATTTGTGGTACCACAGCGCTTCCTCAACATGGTCATGCCATGGACCGTCACTCGATGAAAACAAGACGGTGTCCATTAAGGTGAGGAGCTTTGGAACAGGGAGTAACTTGAATCGAACATGACTCATGAGTTCATTGATATGCTCTTTCCGTTTCTTGAAGTCAACATGGAGCCACTTTATAGCCATGTTAACCAACTCCCATTCTGACTTCCCCCAAGAGTCCATCAGGTTGACCAACTCTTCACGTGACATCTCTTCAGGTTTAAAAGTGTCCAAGAGTTCATCCATGTTAGCCTGTATGTATCTTGTGGTGCGCTTAATGCCGTCTACCACAGAGTAGGTTTTGAAGGTAGACAGGATCTGGAGGCAGTTGTTCACATTAACTTTATCATACAGTAGGTCAGTACAAGCCTTTATAGCAGACTGTATCTGGAGGTACACGGCAGCACCAAGCAGTTCTTCAGTACCAGCTCTAGGGCTCCCAAACTCACCCGTGTAGATGAAATCTATCATGTTGGCTACAACAAGAGAGCTCAAGCCTTCAAGTCGCACTCTGTCACTTTTACTCTCAGCCAGACTTCCTGTCAGCATGGCCTTAAAGTAGTCACTGACAGAGGCCATCGTAACTTTGTGAACTCTGAACTGTTCATCTCCCACTTCTATGGTGTAATCTAACAGTAGCTCTTCCGCCCACAGCATCCGGGTACCCTTCGCGAGGCCAACATCAGGTGCCATTGTTGATGTACAGATGAATCTGTGCACGGAATCGACTGCAGGATCGCTGGAAAGACAGAAAGCTACTTTCATTACTACCTGACCAAACATGGTGAAATATGTATGAAACATACATTGTGTTCACTCTCTGAGTATAAGAAATCTTGTCACACAGACTAATATGCATACACCATGAACAAAAGGCCCCATTTTGTCCAAATATCCAAGTCAACTAGTTGTGTTTTTCTACATTGCGAACTGTGATGCCCTTGTAAATACCCGCTACTTCACCACATATGAAGTTATGAATATGTTGTGCAATATACTAATTAGATGCCAGGGTATACAATTATGTAACGTGGACAGCTGAAACTGAGGATGTACAAAAGTTGGTTTGAAGGAGATTTCTATCTGTAAAGCATTTATGAAGGATATCGATAAACAATTAAAAGGAAAATTGTTGAAGAAAACATCATTGTTGGAGACTTTGCGTGCTCTGTAAATAACTGTCAGCTAGACAGCAATTCATAGATGAAGCCATGAAATAAAAGAAATTAAATCAATTCTATTTAGTCTTATTTTAGTTATTTTGTCTGAACTTGAAATGAATGACAGTCCCGGTAAAAACCTCACAAGGTCACACCCCTTTATTGTATGGTTACTTAGGACTTCGTACTTTTTTCACTGCCCCCTCACAATGGGGCCATGAGTGAGGGATTCTGGCAATGATTGGGGGGGGGGACATTGACAGACGACTGAGGGACATGGAGGGATGAGTGAGGGACATTGACAGACGAGTGAATGACGTAGAGGGATGAGTGAGGGACAAGGAGTGATGGGGGAGGGACATGGAGGGATGAGTGAGGGACAAGGAGTGATGGGGGAGGGACATGGAGGGATGAGGGAGGGACATGGAGGGATGAGTGAGGGACATGAAGGGATGAGGGAGGGACATGGAGGGATGAGGGAGGGACATGAAGGGATGAGTGAGGGACATGGAGGGATGAGTGAGGGACATGGAGGGAGGAGTGAGGGACATGAAGGGATGAGGGAGGGACATGGAGGGATGAGTGAGGGACATGGAGGGATGAGTGAGGGACATGGAGGGATGAGTGAGGGACATGGAGGGATGAGGGAGGGACATGGAGGGATGAGTGAGGGACAAGGAGTGATGGGGGAGGGACAAGGAGTGATGGGGGAGGGACAAGGAGTGATGGGGGAGGGACATGGAGGGATGAGTGAGGGACATGGAGGGAGGAGTGAGGGACATGGAGGGATGAGGGAGGGACATGGAGGGATGAGTGAGGGACAAGGAGTGATGGGGGAGGGACAAGGAGTGATGGGGGAGGGACAAGGAGTGATGGGGGAGGGACATGGAGGGATGAGGGAGGGACATGAAGGGATGAGTGAGGGACAAGGAGTGATGGGGGAGGGACATGGAGGGATGAGTGAGGGACAAGGAGTGATGGGGGAGGGACATGGAGGGATGAGTGAGGGACAAGGAGTGATGGGGGAGGGACATGGAGGGATGAGTGAGGGACAAGGAGGGATGAGTGAGGGATATGGAGGGATGAGTGAGGGAAATGGAGGGATGAGGGAGGGACATGAAGGGATGAGTGAGGGACATGGAGGGATGAGTGAGGGACATGGAGGGATGAGTGAGGGACATGGAGGGATGAGTGAGGGACATGGAGGGATGTGGGAGGGACATGGAAGATGAGTGAGGGACCAGAAGACATGAGTGAGGGACATAGAGGGATGAGTGAGGGACATGGAGGGATGAGTGAGGGACCAGAAGACATGAGTGAGGGACCAGAAGACATGAGTGAGGGACATATAGTGATGAGTGAGGGACATGGAGGGATGAGGGAGGGACATGAAGGGATGAGTGAGGGACATGGAGGGATGAGTGAGGGACATGGAGGGATGAGTGAGGGACATGGAGGGATGAGTGAGGGACATGGAGGGATGTGGGAGGGACATGGAAGATGAGTGAGGGACCAGAAGACATGAGTGAGGGACATAGAGGGATGAGTGAGGGACATGGAGGGATGAGTGAGGGACCAGAAGACATGAGTGAGGGACCAGAAGACATGAGTGAGGGACATATAGTGATGAGTGAGGGACATGGAGGGATGAGAGAGGGACATGGAGGGATGAGTGAGGGACATGGAGGGATGAGTGAGGGACATGGGGGATGAGTGAGGGACATGGAGGGATGAGTGAGGGACATGGGGGGAGGGACATGGAGGGATGAGGGAGGGACATGGAGGGATGAGTGAGGGACATGGGGGGAGGGACATGGAGGGATGAGGGAGGGACATGGAGGGATGAGTGAGGGACATGGGTGGAGGGATGAGTGAGGGACATGGAGGATGAGTGAGGGACATGAACAGATGAGTGAAGGAAACATAAGGTATATTGAGGGATAAGGGAGAAACATTGAGTGAGTTTCTGTGCTTATCAGGTGCTGCAGAACCGATCAGAAAATTCAATGGGCACTTTTGTAGTCGTGGTTTAGGGGTAAACCATCTTGTCCAAAGCACAGTGACATATCTGGAATCTGCAAGATCTCCACTGACATTCACCAAATATACACCAATATCAATTATGATCTACAACATCACAAGGGAACTACTTATTTTTCATGTGTAATGCTAAGTATTTTTACAGTTACCTTAACGGTTATTCAATCTGTAATAATCTAGACAATTCACTGGCTTTATAATAATAAAATAAATAAAAAACATACAATATAACCTACAACTTCTGAACATAACGAACACACACCCTGCTACTGGTTTAGCTTTACACCAAAAACATCCACAAATAAGCCAAAATAACCTTTCATGTTTCTGTATCATGACACCAACACTTTTCCATCAAAACCAACCCAAATCATCAACCTGAAATGATCATAATTCATCAGCAGTCTCCCCTACCAGTACCCCATTTCTCAAGCACAAACTACAACACAATTTCATTACTCTTTTCCACTATCAAGATCGTCTCTTTAGTTCTTTTTCAACCATCTGCCATGAAATTTAACAACACATGAAAAGCTGTATTTAGAAACTTTTATTATACCAATTTTCATCCATCACCTTCAAGTGAATGCAGTACAGGCAAGCTCCTTCCCAGGGCTGCATTCATTCATCATGCCAGCAAAAAGGCAGCCTTCATAACGCACTCTGCAACCCTTAATTCCAATATAATTACTGTTTATAGTATTCAAATTTCTTAGATAGATATTATACCGTTTTTATCCATTTGATTACAACTACTACTAAGACATGTCGTTACCCAGCGATGCACTGCGCCGCAAGTTTGCGCCATAATTAATTCTACCTTGGACTCGGGGTTGGAGAAATGTTACGACAATCTGACACAATGCAGTCATCTGGGGCAGACAAACGCTGGGTTCACTCCGACAATTTTCCTGTGCCACTATCGCCTACAGCGAAGCTGCTGGTATCTTTCAAAAATCTAACTTTGGATCTGGAATCTTTACTAGGGTCAATGACTAGCTGTTCCAGACAATGGTGTATGAGAGTAGCCTCTTCTTTGGTTCTCAGCTACGATGGTACAATCTGTGAACTTCCCCTGCTGCCACACATCGCGCGCACCGGTCTCCAACCCTACGTCCATCATCGTGGTTGTCATGTCTCTCACTTAGACCTTGGAGGATTTTGTAATGAATGAATACATGCATGTACAAACACCCTGATATATAGTATGTTGATCATCTATTACATGCACTAAAAATGTGTTTTCTCATTACCAGGGACTGCAAAGTATGACAAGGGATTTTGTCTTTAACTCAAAGGCTAAAATGTATTGGAATTTAATGTATGCTTTTTGTGACCAAAAGAAGAATTTATTGATCTTTAAAGGTGGGTGAAATTAATTAATTTATATCCCAATGCACTACTGGCACTATTAGTTTTATTTTGATACCAAATATGGCAATATTTGTAAATCTTTATTATGTTTTCATGAGGAAATTGCCAAAAAAAACCACCGATTTCGATGGTGATGAGTAACCATTATATCTTTTTGGGTGGCCTAACACTGTTATTTACAAATATGTCTATTCATGTAGGGCTTTATATTACTCACTTCCTGCAGTTGAAGAATAATAGGTTGGGAAATCTGCTACCAAATGAGTTGATTTACAAAAAATGTATTGCTTTATTAGTTATGTTTTGGCATTTTAAATTGAATTAGATAGTTCATCATTAGTGTGTACATTGTATAGGTTATAAAATGCAATAATTATAATTATAATTATTTTAATTGATCGAATATTGCTATCCACACAAAACCAGACGAGTTGACTTGAGTATATTCATTTTTATTGGGGTAAGTTAAACATCGAGATCAGGGGAGAAGATGATGGGCTGATTATGCAACGTTTCGTAAACTTTTAGTTTACTTCATCAGGCAGGTTATTATTATCTTAATTAGCCATAATGTGTTGGATTTTGTTGGAACTGGTATGTTCATCTGAGTTGAAGGTACTTGTATGCATGTCTACAGAAATGTTTATAATTAACATTGAATCAACAAGATAGCAACTGTCAGTACTGATTGACAGTAGTACCGTATTGTCTCATATAGGTGCCGGGTTTTGAATAGGTGCCTGTTTTGAATAGGAGCCGGGGTTAAAGGCATTTGAAATTAATAGGTGCCGGGTCTTGAATAGGTGCCTGGGGTTCCCATCAATGACTACAAAGGGGCTGTTTTAATGTGTTATTTAGTGCATTGTATACCCTATGGTAGTGGCCCGGGCTAGGGGGTGGTGTTTGCTCTAGAATTTACCATCTTTGACCAATTAGTATGCCTGCTACAACAGATGTAAGCCTTTCTTTAAAATAATGACTATGAATGCAAGTTGGTTTTACTATTAAATGCATTATGGGCTTTCTTTTTTCCCTGGGTAGGAGGGGGTACATGACTCTTAAACAATAACTGCCGGGCCTTGAATAGGTGCCTGATTTGATTAGGAGCCGGGGGTACAAGGGTACCCAAATAATTAGCTGCCCGGGCACCTATATGCGACGATACGGTAATAGCCAAAACATAAAGCCCATCTATAAAGTATGAGGATCCAGTTGACATTTTCCTCTCTAGAATCTTATCCTGCAATGGTAGAAAGACTTCTTCCCGGATATTAGAAAACTGCTGCATTGGCATGTACCCTCTTACCCAGTGGTTCAGATCACCTTTTATCACCAAATTATATACTATAAATAAACATGGCTGATTACTAGGCACATATTCTTTCATTTGATAGTCAAAAAGAGGGTGTTTCCATGCTTTTTTTTGCCTCTTTTTTTCCCCCTCCGCCCACAATATTTGTTGTAAAATCCTGTAATCTAAGAATAAGGTGGCGTAAACCTAGGTGTGGCTTTTATTAAAGCTGTTAGTAATACAAAAATTTAAGGTACTTTCTTTTAAATCTATCGATTCACAAAATGAGCAGATATAGGCCCATATCAAGAAATTAACACATTTGGCAGTAAATTTTTATGTTTATTGGTAAACATACATGTATCATAAGAGAGCATCTCATTGACCGGATCAATTATGTCACAACTTAAATGAATGAGCAAATAATGTGAGCTGTAGGACTCGTCTTCAAACAGGAATATAAAAATTGTCTCATTTTCTCTATCACATCCCCCAAGAGCGTTAAGACGTGGTAGACCAAAAATGTGGTATTCCTAAAAATGTCGCGAATTTAGTACATTGAAATTTCGCAAATTTTGGTAACAGCCTGTGTTATATTTCACCAAATTATGTCAATATTTTCAAAATTTTCTAAAATTTTCCTCAAACTCCCAGCAAATTTCTCACTGCATCACTTTTCACACTCAGAATAGCCCACCCTTTTGTCAGTCTTCAAAAAAGTGCCGGCCTCATGTAAGCACTGAGGGTATGGGAGCTTCCAATTTATAAGCTGAGGTTTGACTATTATCACTCACTAGCTAGTATCATGAGACGTTTACACTAAAACACCTTACGAATGGATGTATTTGTTGCAAGGTAGTAAATTGTAGGGAAAAAAGTGCCCAGGATTAAATGCATACAATTAGTAGACACCAACATTGTTTTTGTAATAAAGTTGAAAATGATCCAGGGTGAGGGGGGGGGGCACTTTTTTTTCAACCTATTCCGAGGGGGGGGGGGCCTTTTTTTTTCAACCTATTCCGAGGGGGGGGCCAATTATTTTTGACGTATTCAATTTGCCAAACGCTCACCCCCCCCTGCCATAAATAATGAACACTCCCTAAGTGTGTGCGGATCAAAATTATGAAACTCCACATGATGCTCTCCATAAAAAAGTTTTTTCCGGAGATATTTCTCCGATCATCGATTCTATACAATCCGCTGGCAATCCCATTATTAGTAAACCACGACAGTCTATGAAAGAAATGCAGATATTTAAGAAATGGGATGGTTAGAAATCTTCAAGCCCGTTGTCAAAGAACTTATATTTCATTATCGATACCAATTCAGTCCTAATCACTGTTATCTGCAGATTTAAAGAACTCCCAGCAGTTCACTCTCCCCCACCACTTTCACAAAACATGAGCGTGGACCTTATGATCTGTGTGTAAAATTATAACTTGTCGACCAATGATTTATAACGACAGGCCAAGAAACGGTTCCTCTGAGAATCCGGCATGGCAAATCTTTCTCATGTCTTTGAAGTAATTTGGAGTATGGTTACTTAAGGTAACACTGCTGATCCCCTCGTCACTGAGGGAGTTACTATGGTTACAGTATGGCTACTTAAGGTAACACTGCTGATCCCCTCCTCACTGAGGGAGTTACTATGGTAACAGTATGGCTACTTAAGGTAACACTGCTGATCCCCTCCTCACTGAGGGAGTTACTATGGTAACAGTATGGCTACTTAAGGTAACACTGCTGATCCCCTCCTCACTGAGGGAGTTACTATGGTAACAGTATGGCTACTTAAGGTAACACTTCTGATCCCCTCACTGAGGGAGTTACTATGGTTACAGTATGGCTACTTAAGGTAACACTGCTGATCCCTTCCTCAATGAGGGAGTTACTATGGTAACAGTATGGCTACTTAAGGTAGCGCTGCTGATCCCCTCCTCACTGAGGGAGTTACCATGGTAACAGTATGGCTACTTAAGGTAACACTGCTGATCCTCTGCTCACTGCAGGAGGTATAACAGACAGTAAGGCACAGATCCTGGTGAAATGTTTCCGAGTCCAACCAGAATTTGCATGATTGGGGAGTTTGGGTATTTTGCTGTCAATCCTCAGCCCATTCTCACCAAATGTCCACTTCTCAGAGACGTGTGGTATTTCATCAGCTTCTTCATCAGAATCTCCTTCTTCATCATTATCGCCATCAAAGTCAACCAAGTAAATGGTGTTTCCAGATGCAAGCAAGCGGCCATAGTGACCTGTTTTGAGTGTGCTCTGTGCGTACCACTCATACACTAGCCACTGGTCAACTGACGGTTTGTAGTAGTTTAAGGTGAGGTCTTCATCAATGTTAGCAATGACTCTTTCTCCATCTATCTCAACAGATACTCTATTGGTAGAGTCATTTCCAAGGAATGGAGCTTTCTCGAACCATTCACTGGCTTCAGGATCAAAGCAGTGTAGTTTGTCTGAACACTTATTCCGGCTCGTGTAACCACCTGGAATGTAGATATAGCTTCCGATTGATAAAGCTTCAAAATGTTCCAGTGCCTCTGGCATTCTGGTTCCAAGGACATGCCAAGTGTTTGTAGCAAAGTCATACTTCTCGATCACATCCGTAGGTTCAAGGTCCTCTACTCGTCTGTCACACCCACCGAGGGCATACAGGTGCTTGTCATGGTACACCAGGGCACAGTCTTCTCTTGGTATTCCCATGGAGGCTATGGCAGACCAGTTTGATGTCCTAGGATCAAATATATGGCATTGCACATCATATTTTCCACTGTTAACACATACAATCAGGAAATTATTCATTTCTATGTAAGTGAATCGAAAACATTTCTTGTAATCACCACGAAATACTGGCGGGTTCACAGTCCCATAGTGTGTCCAGGACTTCCCTCCATGAATCGTATACAGTTGACCTGCAAGAGATGGATGTACGCCAAAACAGACAGGGGAGGGCTCAGTGCGGACTTTGGCTTGGTCTGATTCCTCTAGCACCTTCTGGTGTGTGGGAAGGTCATGGTAGGTTAGAGCTTTTTCTACAAGGTCATACCAAGGGCCATCAGCTTCAGAGATCATACCCATTCCTTTTATTGACTCAATCAATGCCAGTTCAGATGGGGACATTAGACAAAAGCGTATATGACTCATAATTTCATTCACATTTTCTTTCCTATGCTCATGGTCTTTTTTCAACCAGTGCATAGCCATGGTGAACAGTTGGGATTCTGAACTTCCCCAACAGTCCATGAGGATGAGAAACTCATCCAATGTCAGTTCCTCACACTCACAATCATCCACAATGTCTTCAAGGTTTTGCTTCATGAACTTGACTGTGTGTTCAATCCCATCTTTGATGCCATAGGACTTGAAAAGGGACAGAATATGAAAGCAGTTTTCCTTCTTTAGTTCCTCACACAGATATGCAGTGCATAGTTCAACAGCAGCTGGGATCTGGAGATACACGGCACAGGCCAGGACATCCTCCAGAGTGGCTTTGGCAGTGCTAAACTGTCCAGTGTAGATGTATACTAGAACAGTCCATACGGCAATCGGACTTAGTCCTTCCAGTCTCACTGTGTCAGTCTGACTCTCCACCATGCCCCCTGTCAGCATGGCCTTGAAGTAGTCACTGACTGAGGCCATAACGACTTTGTGGACTCTGAAGCGCTCATCCTCCACTTCTATGGTGTAGTCACATAACAGGTCCTCCTCCCAGAGGGTGCAGGCGCCCTTAGCTAGACCAATCTCAGGCAACATGGCTGATGGTAGTGACAGTGCACAATGCTCTTAACGTATGGCAATCCTGCAAAGACAGAAAAAGGTATACATATTAATACCTGTTGAATAACAGAGGATTTGTTGCACTGGAGCAAGGGTTATGAAATAAAGTATGATAATCCTGCAAAGAGAACAAAGCTACTTTAGGCTGTGTCTTACCAGATTAGTACAAGTTGATGGCAAGCTTCATAATGGCTGAAACGAGGGCCATGTACACAGAAATGCTGGGAAATATATAGTGTTAAAATATCCATTAACCATTTTCCAGCATTTCTGTGTACATAGCCCCTATTTCAGCTCTTTTGAAGTTAATGGTCAACGACGTCACCCGGTCAAAGACTATCAACTTGTACTAATCTGGTGAGCCTTTAACGAATCCTGCATAGAGAAAAAAAACTTTAGTTATAACCTGTATTTTCTTTTGAAAAGTGAAACCCATATACACCAACTGTTGTTTTTGATGTGGCCTTAACTGAGAGAGTGCTTGGCATAATAAGCTCCGTGGCATTTTAGTACTAAATAGTTTAATTGACTCCAATATCGTGAAAATTAAGTTTTGCCTCTAGTCTTAAAGATACCCAACAAGGGGAATGGGCGCTTGTTAGGGGGGAGGGCACTAAGTAGGCTGAATACAGTATAACTGAAGTTTTACGTAGCTCTAGAATGCTATTCAGACAAATAAGACAGTAACTAAAAATCACATCTGACAGTTTATTTGTTCCTGACAACTTTGAGTATAACATAGATGTTCCCACAATCTTAAACAGCGATACCTTTTCTCATATATTCACAAAACTAGATACAAACTTGGGAAAGGTCATACATGTATTTGAATAAGTGTTCATAATTTCAGCACATTTCTTATGTTTTGACAAAGAAAGCAGACTTGTTTGAATATACTCTCAAATGTCCCTCTTTGTAAAAGGACCTGTTCTTTTAGTAAGGCCAAAAAAATAGAGGTTTGTTTCAGGTCACCTAATGGACCCTATCAGAATAGGGCCGACCCTACGTTTTTTTATGCAATTTTGAAAAAAATTCCGTATTTTTACCCTTTTTTGGTCAATTTTTGAGTCTTCGGAGAGGGTGGCCAGTACTTTCATGTTTAAGAAAAAAAAAGTGAAAAAACCCCAATAAAAATCCGACCTATCGACCATTCCTGCCCATGTTACATGAAACAAACTTCTTTTTTTTGGCCTAATGCCCACAAGCAGCAATGAGCCCACAAACATCGCTGGTAATGGACGGGATGCCAGCATTACAGTCGACTTGTGATAAGGCCAAATAAAAAATAAGGTTGTTTCAGGTCACCACACCGACCCTATCAAAAGAGGGCTGACCCTACCACTTTTTATGCAATTTTGATCCCCCCCCCCCAATATTTTTACTATTTTTTGGTCAATTTTAGGGTTTACACAGAGGGACTTAGACTTTCATATTCAGAAAATAATGTGAAAAAGAAATAGATACATGCAGATTTGTGCAATTTTGGAAAGAAATGTTCACATTTTTGGGTCAAATTTAGGGTATGTAGAGGGGCTGGCTAGAACTCCATGTAAAACAAACTTTTTTAAAAATCCGACCTACGGACCCTTGGCTTTCTTAGGGAGTGATCATTTATTATCAACAGGGGGGGGGTGGTGGGTTTGGGGGGGGGGGGGCAAAAAAATTTGGACCCCTTGACCGGGGGGGGGCAAAAAAATTTGGACCCCTCTTGGGGGGGGGGCAAAAAAATTTGACCTGTTTTGAGCCAAAAAGCCCGCGCGTTACTATGCTTCAAAGGGCCCGCGCGCGAGCCGATTTTCGACCCTAAGGGGGGGGGGGTAAAAAATTTTGACCCCTTGACCGGGGGGGGTGTAAAAAATTTCGCGCGCTCCGCCCGGAAACCCACCACCCCCCCCCTGTTGTTAAAAAATGATCACTCCCTTAGTATGTTACCTGAAACAAACCTTTTTTTTGCCTCAAGTCTCACAGAAGCAAAACAACTCAGGTGTACTGTGTTGCTCGGTTCCCTCATCTCAAACTACATAAATGATGTATCAATCTCTCAATATGAGGCCTTCATGCCAAATTACGTAATTCAGCAAAACTTTCTCAGGATTGGACAGGAATAGGAGTCTAGTCTATATACAATTCTCTTCAGCTTTAACACATAGAATATCAGTATATGATAGCAAGTTGAAAGGTTACACCACATTATAAATGTTTTCTTTCATTATTTAAAGTGTTATCTTCTTTATCAAAGTCATATTGTAAACCAGCATAGCATATACGTTCAAAAAGTGTTGATGACCTGAAATCATTGTATCATTTGATGATATAATTGACACTAAAATTGGTCGATACTCATAACACTTGCACTCAATATCTTCATACTCAGGTCTCTGCATGTAGGCATTGGTTACTGCTCTGTTTATCCAGAGTCACTAGGATTTAGATTTACGTAGATTGTAGCGCTTTGTGCCTAACTCAGCGGCGGCTTCAGCCCCAGAGAGAGCAGGAATCACAGGCATCTTTTCAGACTGTGTAAGAGGCTGGAGCTTCGTTTTGGATGACGCGGGCATCGCTAGCATTGCAGCTATGTAGTCAGCTTCTGAATAATCCTCCCACTCCATCGTGAGAGGGAACTTTGCCACGGGGTATGCAAAGACAGCGTCGTCCTCCTTGCTGAGCGGCCACTTCCCACACACTGCCTGTTCATTCTCCTTCATCATACCCGGGAACTGCTCACAGATATTCAGCACGTAGAGCGTGTTCTCACTCGGATCAGCCAGGACCGTGCCATTGTCGTGCCACCGCCAGTCAACATGTATATTTCCATAACCATTCCAGAGTGACCACTGGTCGGTTTGAAGATCGTAGATCTGAATAATCAGATCATCACACATGATGATGATCGCTGGATCCTTGCCCATAAACGCCATTTCTCGCATCACACGAGAGTCAGCGTGCATCAACATGGGTGCTTTCTTATACCAAGTGATGGCCTCCTCTCGAGGGTTGAAGCAATTCAAATCTGGTGAAAAGTCTAATACCCTGGGATGTCCCTCCCACCCCCCAGCCACATAGATGCTGAAGAAGGGGCCGGAACACACACAGGCGCAGTGCTCGTACAGTGATTTTGGTAGTTTAGTTGGCATGACAGTCCATATATTGGTCTCAGGGTCATATCTTTCTATAGTATCAATGCAACGATAGGAACCACTACCTGAACCAGTGGTGCCACCTATTGCATAGATGTATTTCTCATCATGCACCAGAGGGAAATCATTTCTGTATGTGTTCATACCTGCCATTCTGGACCATGTTAGTGTAGCCGGGTCAAACACATGCCAAGGCTGTTCTGACCTAGAATACGACTCACAAAACGGCTCACAAATGATGAGGAAGTTGTTGAATTCAAGAACTGCAGCTACTCCATATTTAAATTCAAGGCTCGTTGGAACATTAATTGCTTTCCAAGAATCATCTTCCCCTAGTGCATGCATGATAGAAGGGTTCTGATGATCTATGCACAGAGGTTGAAGTTTGTTCCTCACACTAGATGGACGCATCATCTTCTTGTGAACTGGCTGCTTGTGGTAGTCCTGAGCTTGTTGAATATTATCCCGCCAGGAGCCGTCAAAATACATCTTCATCTTCTTTACAGCCTCAAGCTGTGCGGGAGTGAGCAGAGAGAACCGTACGTGGCTCATCAAACTGTCCAAGTGCTTTTTGCGGTTCTCGTAATCCACATCCAGCCAGTCCTTGATGGTCATAAACAGATCCCATTCACCGTCCTTCCACAGTCTGACAAGAATAAGAAGATGTTCATACGTTAGTGTCCCAGGCTGATTAATCTTCACAATGTCATTCATGTTAGTTGTTATGTACTCCTCGATATGTGCAATGGCCTTGACTAGAGAGAAGGTGTCAAAAGTGGTCAGGATATCCAAACAGTTCTCGTTGTCAATATTCTTCTGTAAGATTCTGGAGGCTGCTCTAATGGCTGTTGGTATCTGGAGATACACGGCACAACCCAGAAGGTCTTCAGGACTCGCCCGCTCCCCCGTTATCCTATTTGTGTAGATGTACTCTATAATGTTAGATACTGCAAGCGAATCCAGTCCTTCCAGTCTCACACTGTCTTCTCGACTTTCCACCATGCTTCCTGTCAGCATGGCCTTGAAGTAGTCGCTGACACAGGCCATGACAATCTTATGAACTTTGAACTCCTTAGCGCCAACTTGGATGGTGTAGTCGACTAACAATGCCTCCTTCCATGCTTCCTGTAGGTGCTTTGTTATCTCAACCTCGGGTGAAACATAGAACTTCTCCTTGGTTCTATGCTTAGCAAGTATTTGCTGAACATTGAATTCTGCAACTTCATCCATCTTTGGGGTTTAACTGAGGAGAATGTCTGGAATGAAATGAAATAGAGCTTATCAACCGCTAGTCAGACCTGAGCTTACAAATTCCCAATTCCTAAATACAGATACCACACCGAAATAAGGGGAGACAGGCAACATCGGTTTCATAATAATTATAATGGCGAGGGAGAATAATACTTTCTTTTAGTATCACTATTGATTGATTGATTTGCTTAACGTCCAAGTGTGCAAGGACGCCCCAGACTTATCTGAAGGTAGCCTTCCACAAATAGTAGTAGTCTTGCCTCGCACAGGGATGCCAAGTTGGCCCACCCCAAAATCGTATTTATTACGATTTTTGGACCCCAAAATCGTAACAATGTTTACTTGAAATCGGACCAAATATTGTAACAATATTAGATCCTTTAGAATACTTTTGCACATGAGTTAAAGTGATTTATGCTCCATTTTACAATGTAATAATGAATGCCTACCAATACTACACCAGAACAGTTTGTAGGCAGGTGTATGGCAAGCAGTTGCAAAAGAAGGGGATCCAATGGGTTTATTCCCACGTTGCAATACAAAAGATAGGTGATAGGCCTATTTTGTATACACACTTCAAAAATTCCAAAATCGTAATTTGCCACCAGAAATCGTAATGGTCGTAATGGGGGGTCAAAAATCGTAAAACTAACTTGGCATCCCTGCTCGCAGTATTGATTGATTAATTTGTTTAACATCTTTTAGATCTGAAAATTTCTGCTCGCAGTATTGATTGATTAATTTGTTAAACATCTTTTAGATCTGAAAATTTAAGACTTAAAACAACAATTATATCAATGTAAGTGGATTCACCTGCCTATCAAAAATTACATGAACATGTTGCAAACTCTTTTCCAAAGCCACCAACTGTTGTGTACCCAATGGTCGTTGATGAGATATTTACCATAAAACCTTTGGAATGAGGCTAAAACGAAGTGTATAGCATGCAACATTACTCCAAGAATTAGGTAGGTCGAATTTTAATTTTCATTAGTTTCTATAATCTTATTGCCATACTCCAGTAAATTGAAATATCACAAAATTGTTAGATATTTTTGTTCAAAAGCAATTTCCAGTCTTTGCGAAAACTTTTCCATCCCACAGGACATCTGGTGCTGCAAATTTTCAATGTTACAGGACCAGCTGCATTTTTAAGGACCAGATGGCCACAGACAGACAATTTATGCATTTTAAGCATAAGATAGTATTGTACATTCTATTTGTATTAATTTATGCCCAAAATCAAGATAAATACACAGTATATTGACAAACATATTTCAGCTTTAGAAACCAAACTAAATTCTTTTAGTTCAGAAAAGCCAAACATGTGACTGGACCGGTGGTATTTTAGTTGGACATTGCCACTGTCCTCATGTTTTCCCAAAGACTGAATTTTCCTGAATCCACATTAACTAGGACACTGAAGTCATTCGGAGCTTGTTCTTCCTGACCAAACATTCCCTAAATATGAAAATATTTGACTATTAAGAATTGAGTAAAATTCAAAAATCCAAAAGGTTGGGGAAAATGCTAGGGTCTGGTTGCTTAAAACGCCTTTTTGTTAAAAGTCGAAGCCTACTTGAGAAAAAAACTTTTGACTTTTGAATTCTCAATAATTCTATGTATCAAAACCTTGCCCACAATACCCCCTACTTTGAGTTCTATATGAAAAAGAAATTATATCTATTATTGTTAGCAAAAATTCTTGTCCGTCAGATCATTTAACTTACAATTCGTTATTAAGATCAGATAAACATGTGATTCACTAGTAATGTGATGCGTCTGTTTTTTCCCAATTAGTATATGAAAATGCAGAAAAAATAAAGATATAGTCTTAAAATTTATTTGAACTCTCCAACTACAAGTATCACTGTTGGTAAAACAAAAATAACATCCATCCACAATCTCCATGGCAACAGAAAAAGTTCATAATATGGCATTTCTTGTGCAAAGTTATGTGACAAAAAGCTTACATCCAGATTCCTATCAAGATCGGTTTAAAAATTCTGTAGAACTAACAATGTCATCAGGTCCAGTTTAGCCAGCTTTTATGTATGATATCAATTTTCAAACATGATTTGGTTTTTAAATTTACTACAATTTGCTTTGAGAACTATTGATAAAAGAGTCAAACATATATACATTGGTAACTTGCGTAGTCAATATTTGATGATAAAAAAACAACCTGTTAAGTCCTTTATTAAAGCATATTCATCCTCACATATTCTACTCACACTATATGTAAGTGAGGGGGTACAGAAGACACCACCACCTAAACTTACACATGCAAAATGACAGCAGTGTATTGCTGTCACTTTGTTTCCTACTATATGAAAGTAAAACAATCCAGCATCAGAAAAATTACATATTTACAGACTTTAGTTAATACTTAAGATGCATTCTTTCAGCACTTCATGTTATGAGAAACTTTGAGTACCTCTGAGAAAACAGACATGGGCATAAACAAAAGCCTTCTTTGTGGGATATTACTCATTACCTTTTACTGCCTACAAGAACATGAAGTAATATGGTGTGTCTGAGCAAGAATTTGTATAGTTGATGTTCTGTCACCAATTTAACTGCACACACAAAGTTCTGGCACAAATTTAGATGGTAATAAATGTGCACTGCATGAGTCAGTAATGAACTTGGACGAGATAAGAGCTTCCCTCATTGTAAAATACATCTAACTGCTACAGTGCATCACAGACAGAGTTTTGTCACCAACTTATCTTCAGACTTAGGGAGTGGTCATTTTTTAACAACAGGGGGGGTTGGTGGATTAGGGGGGGGGACCAAAAACATTTGGACCCCTTGAAGGGGGGGGGGGACCAAAAAAATGTTGACCCCTTCGGTGGGGGGAAACCAAAAAATATTTGACTCGCTCACCCGAAAATCCACCGACCCCTCCCTGTTGTTAAAAAATGACCACTCCCTTAGATGGAAATAAACATGAACAGTGTGAGAACTTAACACATAAGGCACTAAAATACATTAAGCTAATTCAGACTACATTCAACTGCTACAATGCACCACATACAAACTTATCTTAACTCACAAGGTTTTGTCATAAACTTAGCTTCACTCACAATCCATCACAAACTTAGCTTCACTCACAATCTATCAAACTTAGCTTCACTCACAATCTATCAAACTTAGCTTCACTCACAATCTATCAAACTTAGCTTCACTCACAATCTATCAAACTTAGCTTCACTCACAATCTATCAAACTTAGCTTCACTCACAATCTATCAAACTTAGCTTCACACAGAGGTTTCGGTCACAAAGCTAGCTGCACTCACAAAGTCATCAAAGAACATGGACGACATGAGACTTTCACATATGAGACTGTCGTAAAACACATTCGGCTGCTACAGACTTAGCTTTACGCACAAAGTTCTGCCACAAAATAGCTTCAGACATAAAGTTCTGTCACATATTTAGCTCCTAAAAGACACAAAAGTAGTCGGTGATGAACATAGACAATGAGAGTTTCACATGCAAGGTTGCCACAAATTTAAGTGGTGATAATTATAGACATGGGGCAAGCTCCACACATAAAGTCACGTCACAAACTCCGCTGATGATAATCATGGGCAGAAAACTTCACAACGACACTTTCACCACACAAGTTTTTCATCAACTCAGCTGTCAATAATCATGGGACAGGATGAACTGTCTACAAGTACCAGGATGAATATGCTCCTGATAAGGCCACCTTTCTTTTTTTGATAACTTGGATTACGGGCACTTGAAGCAAATATCTAGGGGGGGGGGAGCCAAGGGGAAAAAACAGAGAAAAAAAAGCTGAAATTTACAAGGGGGCAGAGAAAAAAGAGAAAATTTAAAGAAGGACGGAACAGCCTTTTTTTGGCCATAAAATGGGTTCCCAATTTTGAAGGTTTAAGTCAGCATATAAGGGAGTGATCATTTTTTAACAACAGGGGGGGGGGGGGTGGTGAGATTTCGCGCGGAGCGCGCGAAATCTTTTCACCCCCCCCTAGAGGGGTTGAAATTTTTTACCCCCCCCCCGGTAGGGCGAAAATCGCGCTCGTTCGCGCCCCTTTGTAGCATAGTAACGCGCGGGCTTTTTCCCTCAAAACAGGTTGAATTTTTTTGACCCCCCCCCCCCAAGAGGGATCTAAATTTTTTACCCCCCCCCGGTCAAGGGGTCCAAATTTTTTACCCCCCCCCCCCAAATCCACCACCCCCCCCTGTTGTTAAAAAATGAGCACTCCCTAATTTGTTTTAACAATTTCTTTGGGGGTTAAATTCTTTTAAAAATCCCAGCGGGCAGGGGTAAAAAAATAAAAGAAGCCAAAAATCCTATTGGCGGATCCGTTATCCAAGTTATTAGAATAAAATGGCCTAAGCAACAGTTCGTAGCAATACTATGTCACTCCTCTGTAGTCATTGGCACCAATCATGGTACAGTGACACAAACTAGATCAGTTTATTTCCGATTTGAGCGCTTTGGCTTGGAGACTTTTCGGCCAGGTATAGGAGCCCCGACAGTATCCCGTGTGGATGGTGTTGGAAGAGCGAGCATCCCAGCTACGAAATACTTGTGAGCACAAGCCTCCCAACACGGGGCCGGCAGCGGGAAGTTGTCCAGCCTGGGTTCTGCTGGGGAGGCTTTGAGTAGCTTGTTGAGCGGCCACTTCTCACACACCCCCTGGTCACGTCCTCGCGGCAGGTTCTCAAAGATGTTCAGTATATAGAGTGTGTTGTCCTTCTGGTCGGCTAACACGTTGCCATTACCGTGCCACAACAGGGGGCGGGTGATGTGTGACAGGGCATTTGTCTGTGTCCACTGGTTGTTTTTCAGGTCGTAGACTTGCAGCACAAGATTGTTACACATTGTGACGATAGCCGGATCGATCCCATTGAATGCCATCTCTTTCATCACGTAAGACTCGGCTTTGAACGGCATGCGTGCTCTGCGCTGCCAGGTGGCCTTTTCTTCATATGGATTGAAGCAGGTCATTGAGTCTTCGTACACGCCAGTGTCGGGAATATTCTGACATCCCCCAGCCACGTAGATAGAGAAGTAGGGGCCAGAACACACACAGGCACTGACCTTAGCCAGGGGCTTTGGCAGCTTGGTTGACATCACAGTCCATGAGTTGGTTCCCGGGTCGTATCTCTCAATGGTGTTAATGACCCTCTGCTCCTCATCAGGACCGAACATGGATGCCATCACGCTCCCCCCTAGTGCATGGACAAACTGGTCGCTGCGGGTATGAGAACCATCCAGGCTTACACTCCCCCCTAGTGCATACAGGAATCGATCATCGTGGACGAGGGTGAAATTAGATCTGCGTGTTTTCATACCTTGCATGGTTGACCACTTCAACTTGCTTGGATCAAACACATGCCATGTGCGACTGTCGTCATCTTCAGCGACAACCAGAAAGTTGTTGAACACGATAGCAGCACAGACTCCTTCAGCAAGACGTGGCATTCCTGACACTTTAATATCTGTCCATTTTCCATCTTCTTCCAGAGCAAAAATGCCAGAAGCACCCTTAGTGTTATCCATATCACTGAAGGACATGCTGTGAAAGGTAGCGTTTGTTTCATTGAAGCACACGGGTCGAAGTTTGTTGCGTACACTGGTGGGTCGCATCATCCTCCTGTGGACTGGCCTACTCTGGTAGTCCTCCCCAAGCTGAACGTTGTACCGCCAGGAGCCGTCAGAATAGATCTTCATCTTTTTAATAGCCCTTAGCTGTATTACAGTCAGCAGGGAGAACCGTACATTCAACATCAAGGCGTCCAAGTGCTGTTTACGTCTCTCGTAATCCACATCCAGCCAATCCCTGATGGCGAGAAACAGGTCCCATTCCCCGTCCATCCACTGCTGGACAACCACCAGGAACTGGTCATACGTCAGCTTGGTGTGCCCGTCAGCCTCCATATTGACACAGTTGTCACCGTCCTTATTCCACTTAGACTCGGTACCGAGATCTACCTGGAAAGAAAAGGAAAAGAGGACTTAAACCACTTGTCAGATTTGCTTGCATGCTACTGGTCTTAACTGGCAGAAAACAGTGTTTCTTGATTAGCCCATATAACAGTTTGTAATTGGCAGCACAGAAATGAGCATGAACCTTGCTGTGGGCATTATGACGAAACTCAATCATCCTCTGAACATCATATCAATCATAACCACAGCAGATATGACACCATTATTTCAGAGGGTGGGGAATATGGTTCACATGTAGGCTTCTCCAGTGTTGAGGTGGTTTCACTCTATGTAATGTATGAATAATGTTCAGGGATAAATCATTTTTGAAGCTGATATTTACTGTAATGGCCAGGTAACCCACAAACGGGGGGGGGGGGGGGGAGAGAGATCTTGTTTACTCTACATGTTGGGTATTTATCAACTGTTAAAGAAATTATCCATGATCTGTTATTTGTTTCTACATGACTATCTGTCAGAGCTCAGAGTGCAAATATACAAGAGTCAAAAATGTATCAGCGCATGTCTATCTATGGTGTGAAGATGAGTGAAGCCAATGTGTCAAGTTAAGCTTATTGTAAAAGAAATTGCACACAAACTTATACAGATGTATTCAGACAATTTATTTTCACTCTTGGTAAATGAAAATGGACAATCCATATAGAACCTGTCGCAAACATAGCATTTCTATAAGGTAGCTTTGATGGAGAAAGTTGAGTGTGACTAATATAAAGTCAGTTCATATTCAGAGACAAAAAGGAGGCCATTAGGTCTCTTTTGGTCCAGCCAAGTTTTGGGTATTGCATCTATTTTCAACATGATATTAAGACACTTAATATGTGTATCAGCATTTCTAGTTTCAAGTTGATGGTTACGAGTAAGGAACATACTACACCATTACCTATACTTACAGAATACTTGCAAAATACTCAGGAGAATATTATAGTTCACATATATTTCTTTTGCCCTTATCTTATCATATCCAAAGAATCATGTTGAATACCATGTTGAGTCCAAACAGACCCCAGACTGAGAAAGATTCCCACACAAAGATGGTCAACCCTTTAAGGACGGCATAATGCCTTAATGCATCATGCCCTTGGTCTTCATGATGCATGGATGCAGCCCTGGCAAGTAAATCGCCAGAGCTGCATTCAAGCATCATGCCGACCCTATGGGGTTGTGACACTCCAAAGGGTCGGCATGATGCAGCACCGGCGAGTTACTCGCTGGAGCTGCATTGGTGCACACTATGTTTGTGTGGCTATATGTCTTTGGATATTGAGCACCTCTAAGAATTATATTTCATTCTGGAAGCTAGTTCTTTTTCTCATTTTCATTGATTGCTTTATCATAGACAGAAAAAAATAATGAATGGTATATGTGATTGATATCACATGTGAACCAGGGCAGTCCCCCTGATGTGTGAGTGTAAGATAGATTCCCAATGATCAGGTCCCTAATTTTAGTACAATACATTATTTCTCATTTCTGATAGCAGAATCATAATCTCCAGGAAACGCTGACCCACTTTGATAGGTCACATGCCTTACCTAAATAATTAAAAAAAAAATTAAATAAAAGAAATTTTAAAAAAAGAGAAAAAGATGATTCAAAAGAAAAATGATAATAAAAAAAAAAATTAAAAAAAATTTAAAAAAAAAAAATTTAAAAAAAATTTAAAAAAAAAAAATTAAAAAAAATCAATTTCATGAAGGTTACCGAAGGTAGAGGCCTTAGAGCGTCTCAAAAAGCGTCTCACCCTGATTTTATATAAAAACAAAGAGGATTCCATGTAAAGGGACACTTCACGAAGGTCTGTGCTTTACTTGAAACCCCACCCTTTAGCATTGACCTGAAAAAGTTGGTTTTGTGCTATTTTAGTGACCCTTTTTCAATATCAATTTTTTGTATGAAATATTGCTTTTTTGGTTTCAATCTTTGATGGCATAGATTGGCATTGATCAAAACTTGTTTGTGCCAGCATTTAAATATTTTATTTCTCAATGTTAAACAGGAAAAAAAAGGAGAGAATGCAAGACACTTTTTTGACAAAAAGTGCAAAAATACCTGTCTCTAAAGAACCTGGCACTACTGTGCCCTGGTTCAAAAATATCCAAAAGGGTGTCAATCAATGAAAATAGAGTAAACCTAATTTCTGATTTTTATATTGTCAGAACCTCAAAGGTCTGCATGCCTATCATTTTGTTTTGAAAAAGCCAGAGTCTGTAAGTCCAAATGTAATTCCCCCAGCGGACCCCAGCACTTATCTAAGGCTTAATTGATATAGCGGAGAAATATTATAGACCATTACAATGCTCTCATGAGTCTCCCAAGTTGAATTTGACAGTTTGATAGAAGGTAGAAGACCATGGTTGAAAAAGCTATTGTCTTCCTCTGACAGGGATGTAAGTCAGGACAGGTGAGAAAAATGGCCAGCAGAGTACCCCTAGACAGTCTCTTTGACCATCCTGGAATCTTCCCAGTGACTCACTGGGAAGATTCTAGGAGGGTCAAAGAGACCGCCCTAGGTGCGTTCTGCTGGCCAGGAGCACTGCAGGGGAGGTGGGGAGGGTCTAGGGGATGGGGTTGGGTGAAAATGGAACTTTTTGTTAATGGTAGACCAACAAAGTATAGAAATATAGAGAAATTTCATCAAAGTGAGATTCCAGGAATTCCTGGAAGACTTACTTCCCTGCTCTGAACATGTACAGAAGAGTTTCACACACAAGGTTCTGTCACCAACCTAGCTGGTAACTAACACAGAGCTGCCAACCCCAAATCCTATAAATCCGTAATCTTGCAGCCAGAAAATCGTACTATTCGTAATTCACTAGTCCATAATTTGTATTTGAATTCGTAATTCTAATTATAACGAAATTCCCATGAAAACCCCTTACTTTTTTTACATTGTAACATAAATTCTCCCATTATACAGAAAAATTCTTCTAAAATAGATTTCTACTTTAAAATTAATCGCTTTATAAGCTCTTATAACTAGATTTATCTCATGGTTTTAATAGTTTTAGAGGTGATTCACAAATGAGGAAACTAATTTAGGTAGTTTTTTCAGCAGTCAGCCCTCATTTTACCCATTTTTGTGTAGTTTCTTATATAAATGCCCTGAAACCTCAAAATTCGTAATTTGGGCAGGGCAATTCGTAATTTCGTAATCAGGCCCTAAAAATGGCTCAAATTCGTAATATTACGAAAAATTCGTAATAGTTGGCAGCTCTGCTAACATATCCAGATGACAGCTTCACAAAAGAGATTCTTCCTACAAGGACCACTTCCTAGCAACAAAGTAAGTGATAACACTGAGAACTCAGTCTTTTTCTTTGATGATCCATGCACATGTAAAGTGAATCCCCCACGATTTGGCGAGGCTAACAAAGAGCGAGATAACTGACTAAAGTACACAAAATGCACGACTCTCGGGAGGGGAGCCTCCTACAGTCCTTGACGGTCCTGTGGTCAGGTATATGTCCTCCAGGGGCCCGTCATAAATGACCACCAGAAACTTTAGGGCATATTGTTAACCCTAGTGTATGGTCTGCTTAATGAAGGGTTGTGAAATTGGTGTGAGGTGATGCAATCTAATTCTAATAAGATACATCTCTGATGTGACATTAGCACCACCCAGCATGTGGGCTCCTCTTCAGATGGGGAGATTCACTATACTATGTCATTGGATATTTAGTCATGGTGTATAGGTCCTCAAACTAGCACTTTGGCTTTAGTAGATTGGAGTGCCTGACATAGGAGCTGTAGCTTCCTAATATTGTGCAGGAGTGAGCGCAGATGTGTTACTCGCAGATGCTCGAGCAATTCTCCGTTCTTGACTATATCTTTAGTCATTGGATATTTAGTCAGTGTACATAGCTCCAATAAGTTGGAGTGCTTGACATTCAAGCTGCAGCTTCTTAAGTGCCTCCTGTTGTGCAGGAGTGCGAGCGGACGTTTTACTCCCAGATGCAGCAGCAGCGGCCACCTTAATCTTTCTCTTGGAGAGTTTAGGAAGAGCAAGCATTGCAGCAAAGTAAGTCCCTTGTATCGGGAATCGTCCCATGCTACACCCATCGAAAGATTTATCTTGTTCCTCTGGGAAGTCGTAGATATCTTTATTCAGTTTGTTGAGCGGCCATTTTAGACAGACGCCTTCTTCTGGTTCCCTCATTGTAAAGGGGAACTGCTCCTTTATATTGAGGATGTAGAGAGTGTTCTCACTGTGATCAGACAGCACAGTGCCCTCTCTTTGCCACCACAGATCTTTGGCAATGAATGCCCGTACATTCGTCTTTGACCACTGGTCGGTTCTAAGATCGTAGTACTGAAATGCAAGATCGTGACACATGGCGAGAATGGCTGGATCTACGGCGGCAAATGCCATCTCTTGCATAAAGTAAGAGTCACCGTCCCACAACAGGGGTGCCTTACGATGCAGAGTGGCTGGCTCCTCATACGGATTGAAGCTATGCATTTCAAGTGAATATTGGTCTTCGTGTCTAATTTTCTCATATCCCCCAGAGACGTAGATGGAGAAATAGGGGCCAGAACACACGCAGGCGCTGGGGCAATAAACTGGTGTTGGCAGTTTAGTTGACATGACAGTCCATGTGTTAGTTCCAGGGTCATACCTCTCAATGTCATCACTCAGCCGAGCCTCACCACGACGTATCCTTATAATACCACCTGATACATAGATGTAATGACCATCGTGCACAAGCGAGAAAAAACCTCGAGGTATTTTCATGTCTTGCATTTTTGACCATGTTAGTGTACTGACGTCAAATGCATCAAAGGAGTCAAATCCACCGACGATGAGAAAGTTGTTAAACTCAAGCACAGAAATATCTGGACCTTGTAAAGATGGCATTCCTTCAACATTGATATCTGTCCATTTTCCATCTTCCTCCAGTGTGAAAATTGATGAGGCCTTATCATCACTGAAGCACACAGGTCGAGGTTTGCTGCGTACACTTGTAGGACGCATCATCTTATTGTGGACTGGCCGACTATGTATGTCCTCCCCAAGCTGAACGTTTAATTTCCATGACCCGTCAGAATATATCTTCATCTGTTTTACAGCTTCAAGCTGTGCCGGAGTGAGCAGAGAGAACCGTACGTGGCTCATCGGACTGTCTAAGTGTTGTTTGCGGTTCTTGTAATCCACATCCAGCCAGTCCTTGATGGCCATAAACAGATCCCATTCACCGTCCTTCCACTGCTGGACAACAATTAGAAACTGTTCAAAGTTCAGCTTGACATGCCCATGAGCCTTAATATTTGCCTCCATGTTGCACCATATGTATTCCCAGTGTACTTATTCTGCTGACTCTGTTTAGAAATATCTGTAATGTAAAAAAAAAGAAGAGAGCTTAACGTTCAGCTAGTCGGTGCTGTTTTTACATATAGAAAACGGTGTTACTTGAATCACTCAGAAACCAGAGTAAAATGTTGCAGGAGTATCTAGTCGTCGGGTTTCTGAGGTTTGTATGTTCCGATGGTTTAGAGTCTAGGTGGGCCTTTCTCAGTAAACAGGTTTCACTTTTCACACTTAGTCAAGCTTTAGTACCAAACATGCCTATATAGGGTGCCGCTAGTTATTGCTAATATAATAAAGTATTAAGGTAGCAATTACCAAAACCCCTGTGCGGCATGTATAATTGTTCTAAAGTTGCTCGCTATATTAGTTATAAGCTGTATGAACATGAATGTTATCATCACGATAAAAGTCAATCGACCTCTAAACATAAGTGAATCATTCCAGCAGAGAAAACATCAATATCGAATGTAGGATTACTCCTGTCCATGTACCCATAAACAGTTATCTTGTAATAGATCTGTCAAATCTTGAAGTGGAATTGTCTTTATTAATCTATTATATGATCTGTGTTGTAAACCTGAGAGAAGCATGTGTTAAGTTGTCAAGGCTGGGGATGCTTAAGAAATTGCACAAAAACTTCATATTTATTTAGAAAATTTATTCATAGTCACATTGATCATCATACAATCGAAAGCAAAAGATTTCAATGTCTCGCTATCATCAACAATAAACTACTTGTCAACTAAGTTTCCTTCATCTTTTGTTCTGTATAACATCCATCTTTTCCAAGTAAAACTTGTAACGACAGGCATCGCTGCCAGTAAATGCAAAACAGTTAATACATATAGAACTTCTAACATAATATAATGTAGCTTTCATTGTATGAATGTTTGTAACCAAATTTGTCTAATATATATTTCAACTGAGACAATGTCATTTAGATTTACTTAGGACTTGATAAGTTTCACTACGAGATCAAACTATACTGTGTACACATGTGGAGCACAACCCTGAGCTGTGTCCAGAGGATATCATAGCTCGATGTAACTGTAACAAAAACATATTACACACACATTTAACGACTTGATGAAGGTAACATCCATGATTCATTCATCTTGTATTTCATGTTTGTCCAAGATTCATAGCTCTTAAGCTTAGAGTATTTGTACTAACAATAGGCTTCTTTGTGGAAGTATTTTAGCATCAACACTTTTTCAGTGATGGAAGACATTCATTTAAAGCTATTTGCGCTATGTATGCAAGGTAGACACAAGCCAAATTTGTCATCAAATAATCATGGACAATGAGAGCACTGCCCACAGGATAAAGTACCTGGTAATAAACAGAGGGCAAACTATTTTCGTCGGTTGAATCGCTTTGCTCTGGCCTTAGCTTTGAATGAAGGAGCAGACACTTTAGGAGCTGGGGTCATCCTTTTGGATGGTGTGGGCATTGCTAGCAGGGCGGAGAGGTAGTCTCGATCAGCGTAATCCACCCAGCACTCAGTCTCTATGGGGACTGAGACAATGTCATTTCGCTTTACTAAATCCTTGCTAAGTTTCACTACAAGAACAAAATAATACTGTGTACACATGTGGAGCACAACCACAGAACTATGAAGACATTCAATTTTGTTTTATGTGACTGTATCAAAAGCTAAACATATTTGTCTGGTAACACCTGAGATTCATTCGTTTTGTTATTCATGTTTGTCCAAGATTATTAGCTCTTAAGCATAGAGCATTTGTACTAACAACAGGCTTCTTTGTGTAAGCATTTCAGCATCACTACATGTATGCAAGCTGGGCACAAAGTCCAAATATGTGACCAAATAATCATGGACGGTGAGAGCGCTCCCCACAGAATGTTCTGGGACAAAGAAGCTGGTAATAAACCGAGGGCAAACTATTTTCGTCGGTTGAATCGCTTTGCTCTGGCCTTAGCTTTGAAAGCAGGAGCAGACACTTCAGGAGCTGGGATCATCCTCTTGGATGGTGTGGGCATTGCTAGCATGGCGGAGAAGTAGTCTCGATCAGCGTAATCCACCCAGCACTCAGTCTCTATGGGGAACTTCTTCACTGGACACCCAAGGATAGCGTTGTCCACTTTGCTCAGCTGCAACTTTGCACACACACCCTGCTCTCGCTCGTTCTCCTCCATGGGGTCTTCTCTCTTCTTCTTCCCAGGCGGGAGGTTTCCACAGATGTTCAGGATGTAGAGGGTGTTCTCACTTGGATCCGGCAGGACGGTGCCGTTTGGGTGCCATTCCCAGTCAATCTTAGTGTTTTCCCAGGCGTTCAACATAGACCACTGGTCGGTTTTCAGATCGTAGTATTGCATCACCAGATCCTTGCATATGATGATGATCGCTGGGTCTTTCCCGTCAAATGCCATCTCTCTCATTACATGAACCTCAGAATTGACCAACATAGGTGCTTTACTATGCCAGGTAGCTTTCTCCTCATTCGGATTGAAGCAACTCATAGCTGAGGAGTGGCCGTCGTCGTTGTAAGGTTTCTGAAACCCGCCGGCTACGTAGATAGAGAAGTAGGGGCCGGAGCACACACAGGCGCTGTGCTCAGCCAGGGGCGTTGGTAGTTTGGTTGACATGACAGTCCAGGTGTTGGTGCTAGGGTCGAACCTCTCAATGGTATCGAGAATCTTTTCCTCAGCTTCACAAAGCAGGTCCTGTTCAAGGCCGCCTAATCTGTAGACATATCGGCCGTCTTGTGCAAGAGCGAATTGAAGCTTAATACAATAAGTGTTCATGCCTCGCATTTGTGACCAGGTGGATGTGCTGGCATCAAACACAGGCCATAGTTGTTCCGTGCCACCAATAATGAGGCAGTTGTTGAACTCGAGCAGAACATATTCACTGTGAGGTTCAAACTGTAACTGCGTGGGAACATCAACGGCTTTCCAAGATCCGTCTTCCTTCAGTGTATGCATGCTACCGGGGGACTCTTCACTGAAGCACACAGGTCGAGGTTTGCTCCGTATGCTGGTAGGCCGCATCATCTTCTTGAGAACTGGCTGCTTGTGATAATTCTCACCAAGTTGAACGTTGTCCTGCAAGGAGCCGTCAGAATACATCTTCATCTTCTTTACAGCCTCGAGCTGTGCCGGAGTGAGCAGAGAGAACCGTACGTGGCTCATCAGACTGTTCAAGTGCTGTTTGCGGTTCTCGTAATCCACATCCAGCCAATCCTTGATGGTCATGAACAGATCCCATTCACCGTCCATCCACTGCTCGATCGGGACTAGAAGCTGTTCATAGGTCAGCTTGGTATGCTCCTGAGCCTTTAAAGCCTCCTCCATTTTGGTCGCCATTTATTCCCAGCAAAGTCTGGCTGTCGATTTGTTGTGGTGTGCCTCAAAGGTATCAGGATATCGAAGCAGTCTCAGAAACGGGCTGAAAATAGAAAAGAGAAAAGCAGACTGAACAACTAGTCAGATGTCAGCATGCACATTATAGGTGGGCATGCACATTATAATGGTATCAGCATATCAAAGCAATCTGAGAAACAGGCTGAAAAACAGAGAAAGAGCAACCAACTTAACAGCTATTCAGCCCTCTAAACTGAGGCGTAGACTTCAATCAACCTGAACATCCTATTAATCAGCCAAGAAGACAGATTAGGGCTTTGCCTAGCTTCCTATGATGCTAGGTTTTCTGAACTCTCTAATCCTTACGGCAGCACCTGAAGTCTCGCATAACAGCAACATTAGTGGAAAACCGCTGCTACCCGAAGGTGCTGCCTACCAATTGGCTTCACCCACTTGAAAACATATATATTTCTGGAGCAATTAAATATCATTCTTTATGGAAACTTGTGTTGCCTTGTCAGCAAAATGTAAAATTCTGCATCCAATATACATCTTATACTCCTTAGTTACTAACCAAGGGTAGCACCTAGGTACTCATTATGCTGCCCAAGGGTAGCACCGGCAGTAGGGGCACATAACCATTGCATTGGCCTGGTGGTTAAGTCAAAACCACATTATTCAAGTCTGGAAGTTAAAGGGTTCAAAGAGATTGCACACAAACTCAAGATCTATTTAGACAGTTTATTTGGACCTTTAAACACCAGGTATTAACATTGGTGAATAAAACCTAACCAAATAATGTATATACACCTGTTTGGTGGACATAACTTCAACAGTTCTATAAAATAAGTTTAATGTACAAAGGTGCATGACTGTCTATAAACCTGGTGACAGCAAATTAGTCTTTACAGATTCCTACAAAAAAAAAAGAAGAGACAAATTAGACTAGTATAACCTAAAATAATATAATCCTTATTTTGATCCTGTTTCAAGTTATCATTACAATAATTTTCAATCTTGCAGAAATTAGCACCTGTACTATCACATGCATTAAGCAATGCTGGGATGTTATTACAGTTTAAGGTTGATTTCTTTGTCGGGACTCACATTCATCACTTTCAAAAGCACATCAAGTTTTCTGAGTACGATCTATAATCAAAGTCCAACCTGGCAGGTGATGGGCATAGACAAGATAAGCTTCACTTACAAGTATCTGTAACAAGCTGGTACCGTAAAACCTCGCGTATAAGCATAACTCGCATACAAGCCGCACCCAAACAATAATTCTATCATATAAACCCATGATACATGCCAAGGTAACCTGACTGTAATACCGGTTACAAATCTAATGAATATCATGAAGATGGTTATGATTTGTTAAATAAAAAAACAAAACAAAAAAAAGAAGACTTTGGGCCGATCATTTAAGCCGCACCAGCGATCTGATTCTGATGACTTTTATACTGTACTAAAGGAGCAAAAACTCGCGTATAAGCCGCACCCTGACTATGTGCCGATCCTATAAGCCGCACTGGCGATCTGATTCGCGTATAAGCCGCGGAGGTTTTACGGTAGTTAACATGTACAGGATATGTGTCGCATCACACACAAATTTCTGAGACAAAATAGGCTTCACCCGCACACATACGGTTTGATCACAAGCTTGGCTTCACACATCTAGTAGCCTTTGTAGCAGCAAAGTTCTCAATGATATTCAGTACCTTGAGGGTATTCTCACTCAGTCAGGATGTCACTATTGCAGTGAATCTCCCACTCAATAAACATGGGACAGAATGAGAGGTATACACATGATGCCGTCATAGACTTCATGCTAACAAACCACGCATTTACGTCTATGACATTACGTCTCGGATTAGGACATCAATTTATGTCAACATCTTTGTATCAGGGAAGTTCTTATTGATATTCAGAACATAGTGTAATCTCACTTAAAATGCCATTGCTTCGCATCTACCAGTCCATAAACATGGGGCGGAATAAGAGGTATACACATGACACTGCTATTAAGTTCACGCTAAGAAACCATCTATTTACGTCGATGAGAGTGCTTCTTTTTAGCCTTAGCTTTAGACTTGGATGAGGGAGCAGTGTTAAGTATACTGTCAGTTACTTCATGAATGGGAATCATTCTCTTGGATGGTGCGGGTATCGCCAACATGGCAGCAAAGTAGTGTCTTTCAGCATCGTCTTCCCAGCATTCAGTCTTTAGGGGGAATGTATCCACCCGACGCCCTACGATAGCTCTTTTCACCTTGTTCATTGTCCACTTTTGGCAAACTCCCTTCGCAGGCTCATTCTTTGTATCAGGCAACTTCCCAATGACATTGAGTATATAGAATGTATTCTCATATGGATCACACAGGACACTACCTTTGGGATGCATCTTCAAGTTAATTTTTCTGTCTGCCCGAGCATTCAAAAGAGACCACTGGTCGGTTTTCAGGTCATAGTGCTGAATCACCAGATTACACATAACAATGATTGCTGGATTGTTGCCGTTAAATGCCATTTCTCGCATCACATCGGAGTCAGCATGGATCAACATGGGTGCCTTGCTATGCCAGTTGGCTTTCTCTGTATATGGATTGAAACAATTCAATACCGGTGAAAAGCCACCTTTATCGTACGGTTCCGGATATCCCCCAGCTACATAGATGGAGAAGTAGGGCCCAGAGCACACACAGGCGCTAAGGCTACACAGAGGAACTGGTAGCTTAGTTGTCATTGTAGTCCATGTGTTGGTTCCTGGGTCATATCTTTCAATTGTATCAAGAACTGTTATATCCTGAATGCAACTATCCTGAGAGTCACTATCTTGAGAGTCGGCATCATGAGAGTCACCATCTTGAGACTCACCATCTTGAGAGTCAGTACCTTGAGGGTTACAATGTTGACAGTCACAATCCTGAGAGTCACAATCCTGAGAGTCACTATACACAGAGTCACTTTTTGAATTTATGTCGACTCCACCTAATACATAAATGTATCTGTCATCATGCACAAGGGCATAGACTAATCTGCATTTATTTTCCATGCGTTGCATGTCGGACCATGTAAATGTGCTCGTGTCAAACAAGTGCCACTGGTTGTCACCCCCCTGTACAACAAGACAGTTATTAAACTCCAGCACTGCATTGATTCCACTTTTAAATTGTGGAGTTTCTGGAATATCTATTTTCTTCCAAGATCCATCCTCTTCCAGCGTATAAGTGGCAGGGCTCTCTTTACTAAAGCAAACGGGTTTGGGTTTGCTGCGGACACTGGTGGGCCGCATCATCCTTCTGTGGACTGGTCGATTATGATAGTCCTCCCCAAGCTGAACGTTATATTTCCAGGAGCCATCAGAATACATCTTCATTTTCTTCACAGCCTCAAGTTGTGACGGAGTGAGCAGCGAGAACAGAACAAAGCTCATTAAACTGTCCAAGTGCTGTTTGCGGTTCTCGTAATCCACATCCAGCCAATCTCTGATGGTGAGAAACAGATCCCATTCACCGTCTATCCACTGCTCAATAGGGACTAGAAGTTCTTCATATGTCTTCTTGGCAAAGTCATTAATCTTAAACGTCTCCTTCATATTGGTTGTTATACCAGGTATGTGCAGGCACAGCTTCGTTGGTGTAAGATTCAGCATATAAAAGCACTCTCCCTTTTATACTCAGGACCTGTGCTGCCAGAAACTACCTGAAAGAAAAAGGAGAAGGCTTAACAGCTAGACAGGTGTACGCTATCAAGATATGAACATGTCTTTATTTTTCAAATCACAGGTTAAAAACAGGTGCTATATGTTATGACAAATAAAATGAAGAATCAATGTCGATTTTCAAAATCAACTTATAAGCACATAATGAATGAGAGATAAAGATGAGAAAATAAACAGGTGAGATGAAGATGATTACACATTACAAGTTTAAAAATGTAGAGAACCATGTTCTTTGACCTAGAACAGGCACAAGACTGTTGAAAAAAAATCCAAGAAGCAGTCAAAACCTGTTGTCCAGCGGACATTTAAGATAATGCATGGTATGGAGCTCTTCCAGAGACTAAAACGCGCCCCCCCCTCCAACCGCTATCAATTCTTTTAAATAGGACCTGTACAAATCACAAATTAGTGTTTGTAGCACAGAATTCAGTCTTCTTCAGGTATGATGCTTAAACAGAAGTTTGGACAGGTTTGAGTTTGGGTTTCTGTTTGTTGTAATATTTTTACATCAGCCAATAACTCATATTTGAGTCACATTTTACAGCACATGTTTAGGCACTTGGAAGAACCGCACTGCAGGGCTCAAACCAGCAGTCACAGGTGGCACACTAAAATTGGCACCCTTATGAGTGCCTGTCTGAAATGACTCTATTCGTTTTTGCTCCTATTCAGCCCCTATTAGAGATAACAGAGCATGCACTAGCTTATTGGAAAGCTCTTTTAGCCGGCTATCCGCTACTTATCATTGGGAATATATTTAATTGTAAGTCCTAATATGGCAATTATCCAAATGTAAAGGTCAACTTTATCTAAGCGAATTTCATTGAAATATTCATGGCCCCTTTGTATTAACATGCGGCCCTCCTTCTACATATCAATAGTATGCTACATGTCCGTTTCCAGCCTCCTGCGTGGAATCCCAAGAGGTTTCCTGCATTCCCCTAAATTAGTCATGTTCTGTCTTGATATACCAGTCTGGGTATCCCTATGTAAGCCTATTGGTAAGATGTTAGATCCTAACACCAGATGTCACCGGTGAGTATGGTTGAGACCTAATCTGTGGTCTCACCACCTGTGTCTGGTATCACTGTTCACTTTAATCAATAAAAGAATGTGCTATACAAGTCACATATTGTAGGATTCGGGTTTAATCAGTGAGATATATGTACACAAGTAACATTGTAACATTGTGCAAGCCTGTTATGTCATGTTACCTTGCAATTAAAGAGAGAACAGAGTGTCTCTAGTAGTTGGTGCCAATTTGCCACACCAGGCTGTGTACATTTGTATAGCACCAGCTTGCTTCTGCATCCTATGCATGTTCTGGTTGATTTCTTCACTTCTACTTAAGATACAAATGTAATTCCAAATGTTCTGAGAGGGAGTCAATGTGCTCTATCACATGATTAGTCAGAATATATTGTAACCGTTTAAATTTTTTTATCCAAGTGCCTAACATGTTTAAATGTAGGAAAACTTGTTCCTCGACTCATTCTGGGCTTTGGGGTTTGCAGATCAGAATTCAGTGCTTAAAACTTGAGACTTGGTAATACCATGTACGAACGTTAAATTGGCCATTCATAATGAAAGTCAATCACACTTTTAACATCCCATTAAACATCAAAAGACATATAACGAGGACTTGTTAGACTCTTGAAAGAGATTGCACAAAAACTACAGATGTATTTAGACAAGTTTATTATGCTCAGGAACTATCTTATATGGGTAAATGCAAATTGGCTAACATTATAAGAGTTCTATAGGTGAATGTTTATTAATTTTGCGAAAGTAATTTTGTTTAAGGTATCTCCAGACTGCTTCAGAGACGAGCTAGACTGGTAAAACAAACAATGTAATTATGTTTAAGGAGTTTGAGGAACAAAATGGCTTTTATGAAAATTAAACAATGAAATTTGGATCATAGCCAGGGTTTTGCTGTAGCTGCACAATGTTCCGTCACAAACTTGCCTTCACAGACATGTAATAAATTTAGCTCACAAAAAAGAGTTTCAACCTTAAGGCTGTCAGAACCTTCATGATGGCTTAACTAGTGCACCTATTTTCGTCGATGAGAGCGCTTCTTTTTAGCCTGGGCTTTAGACCTGGATGAGGGAGCATTGCTAAGAATATTGTCAGATAGTTCAGGAACCGGAATCGTTCTCTTGGATGGTGCAGGTATCGCCAACATGGCAGCAAAGTAATCTCGATCATGATTTTCCCAACATTCAATCTTGATGGGGAATTTCTCCAGTGGATACCCAGAGATATCATCATCCACCTCGCTCAGCGACCAAATTCCACACACACCCTCCTTGGGCTCTTCCTCTGTATCAGAAAAGTTCTCCATGATATTCAGGACATATAGGGTATTCTCAGTGGGATCTGATAGGACGATACCATTTCTGTGCATCCGCCAGTCAATTTCATTATTTGCCCAGCAGTTCCATTCAGACCACTGGTCCGTTTGCAGGTCGTAGTACTGAATAACTAGATCATAACACATGACAATTATTGCTGGATTCTTGCCGTTAAACGCCATCTCACGCATAACATAAGACTCAGCATTAATTAGCATGGGTGCTTTACTATGCCAGGTGGCTTTCTCCTCATATGGATTGAAGCAGTTCAACGCAGATGAATAGCCACTCTTGGTGCTAGGACCTGTATACCCACCAACCACATAAATCGAGAAGAAGGGCACGGAACACACACAGGCACTGTGACTATGCAGAGGACTTGGTAGTTTAGTTGACATCGTAGTCCATGTGTTTGTTTTTGGGTCATATCTTTCAATGGCATCGAGAACTGTAGTATCATCAAAGTCACTTTCCTGAGAGTCACTGTGCTGAGAGTCACTTTTGTGTGAGTCACTATGCTGAGAGTCAGTATCCTGTAATTCATTATCCTGAGAGACACCATCCTGAGAGTCAATATGCAAATTGTTAATATCCAAAGTGTCACTACCCTGGGAGTCACTATACTGCGAGTTGTCATCTACACCTAAGTCGAGTCCACCTATTAGATACATATACCTGTCATCGTGAACAAGGGCAAAGTATATGAAACATTTATTTTCCATGCCTTGGATTTCACACCATGTATATGTACTTGCATCAAACAAATGCCATTTCTGATCATCTTCCAGAATAACTAGACAGTTGTTAAACTCAAGCACAGCTGAAATTGTACTATTAAATTGTTTGATTTCTGGAAATTCAATTGGTTTCCAAGATCCATCCTCCTCCAGCGAATGCATGGCACAAGGGTTCTTAGGCTTAGCACTAAAGCACACAGGTTGTGGTTTGCTGCGTACACTGGTGGGTCGCATCATCTTCTCTTGGATTGGCTGGCTGTGGTAGTCCTCACCGAGCTGAACGTTGTAGCGCCAGGATCCAGCAAAATACATCCTCAGTTTCTTGACAGCCTCAAGTTGTGCCGGAGTGAACAGGGAGAACAGAACAAAGCTCATCAGACTGTCTAAGTGCTGTTTGCGGTTCTCGTAATCAACATTCAGCCAGTCCTTGATGGTCATGAAAAGATCCCATTCACCATCTTCCCACTGCTCGAGACGGATTAGAAGTTGTTCATAGGTCGTCTTGTCAAGGTCATTGATCTTTAAAACCTCCTCCATATTGGTTGGCATGTATTCACAGAGATGTTTGGCTGGCACTTTGAAGGCACAGAGGTATCAGGATATAGAAGCAATCTTATAGCTGACTGGAAAGAAAAAGAAAACAGAAGCAGACTTAACATCTAGTCAGATGTGGGTAGATACATTATATATTTCATACAGAAAACCTGCATGTTTCTTAATGAACACAGAAATTGAGTTCCGCATTTGTAGTGTAGAATGGAGTCCTCTAGACGACTGAGGCTCGAACAACAATAAGATTCAAGAAATTCAGTCCTCAAAGGCTGAGACCTTAACAACAACAAGATTCAAAAACCTCCATCAATGAACCTCTATTAAAGGGAGTGTTCATTTATTAATTACAGGGGTGTGTGGTGAGATTTCACGCTCCCTCCCCTCTCGGCGAAGGCGGCGAAAACTTTTCGCCCCCCCTCTTGAACTATAGTAACGCGCGGGCTTTTGTGCTAAAGGGGCTTCAATTTTTACGCCTCCCCTCAAGAGGGGTCAGAATTTTTTACGCCCCCCCTCAGGAGGGGCCAGAATTTTTTACGCCCCCCCCCAAAGTAGGGGTCGGAAATTTTTACGCCCCCCCCCAAACCAACCAGCCCCCCTGTAAATAATAAATGAACTCCCTAAACATGTCATCAAGCATTTCACAAAACACACAATGAGGACATGACCCTCTTCCTATGCTAGGCCTCTTGACAGATTTCACAAACTACAGATGCATTTAAAAAGTTTATTTATATCTTGGAATGACAGATATCAACATTGGGGAATAAATGCAATTATGATTTTTCTATGATAAAGCCTTAATGAACAAGAAGGACTGTCTATAAACTTAGAGACAGCAAATTCATCTTATTTATGTATCAGCAGATTCCTACTGAGACAAATCAGACTGGTATAACCTGATATTTGATAATTCTTATTTGGATCTTGTTTTGGTTGACTATGACATTGACCTCCGCACCAAGCACATGTAACAAGCAACGCTAGGAGGATATTATAGTTTCAAGTTTCAGTTTTCTTAGTTAGGACTCCATTCACCTTCATCAGCTATACTTTTAAAGACTATAGTCTGTCAAAAACTTTGCTGGTAATAAACATGGGACTAGAGCTATACTTGTAGGTTCTGTAACAAAGATAGTTTCACATAAGGTTTCGTCACTAACTAAGCTTTGCATACAAAGTGCAGCATAAACTTGCAAAGTTCACAAAATTGTAACCAACTTCAACATTCACACACAAAGTTGTCACAAACTTCAAACACATAGGTTGTCACACACACACTATTAGCTTCATTCATAATGTTGTCACAAATTTCAAGCTTTACAAATTTACATAAAATAATCAAGGTTCTGTCACAATTTAGCTTCATGCAAATAGATCAGCCACAGACTTAGCTGGTAATCAACATGGACGGGGCAACTCCTTCATAAGATTCGTACATAAACTTGGCAGGTTTTCCTTGGTTGGGATGAGAGCCCTTCACACATTCAGTTTCTGTCACACACTTGGATTCATACATCAAGTCATGCATATCGTTTGTATCAAGAGAGTTCTCATTGATATCAAGAAGATATTGTAATGTCACCTGAATCGGACAGGATGGTGCCATTGCATTGAATCTGTCAGTCAATAAACGGGATGAGAGGTATACACATGACGTTGCCATCATCTCCACGCTAAGAAACCATCTATTTACGTCGGTGAGAGCGCTTCTTTTTAGCCTTAGCTTTAGACCTAGATGAGGGAGCAGTGCTAAAAATATTGTCAGTTGCTTCAGGAGCTGGGGTCATCCTTTTGGATGGTTTTGGTATCGCCAACATGGCAGCAAAGTAATATCGTTCAGCAAAATCTTCCACAGCACATTTAACTTCTATTGGGAATTTCTCCACTCTACATCCACTGATTTTGTCATCCACCTTACTCAGAGGCCACTTGCTACATGCACCCTCCTTCTTTGTATTGGGAAGGTTCTCAGTGATATTCAGGATGTAGAGGGTATTTTCACTTGGGTCGGACAAAACGATACCATTGCGGTGCATCTGCCAGTCAATGTCATTATTTGCCCAATAGTTCCATTCAGACCACTGGTCAGTTTTCAGATCATAGTATTGAATCAGCAGATCAGCACACATTATGATGATCACTGGGTCTTTCCCATCAAACGCCATCTCTCGCATCACATCAGCTGGAGAATTGACCAACATGGGTGCCTTACTATGCCAGGTGGCTTTCTCCTCATATGGATTGAAGCATCTGAATGCTGAGGAATATACCCGTTTTTCGCCAGTTAATGCATACCCACCAGCCACGTAGATGGAGAAGAAGGGACCAGAGCATACACAAGCGCTGTGTCTAAACACGGGAACTGGTAGTTTAGTTGACATAGTAGTCCATGTGTTTGTTCCTGGGTCGTACCTTTCAATGGTATCAAGAACTATAACATCTTTAAACTCAGAGTCGCTATCTTGAGGCCCACTATCTTGAGAGTCACTGTCTTGAGACTCACTATCTTGAGGGTCCCCTTTGTCAGAGTCACAATCATGCCAGTCATTATCCTCAGAGTCACTATCCAGAAAACAATCATCTACGCCTAGGTCAACTCCACCCAATAGATAAATATACCTGTCATCATGAACAACGGCATAGTCAGCCAGACACTTCTTTTCCATGCCTTTCATTTCACACCATGTATATGTACTTGCATCAAACAAATGCCATGTCTGATCATCTTCGTGAACAACGAGACAATTGTTAACCACAAGCACAGAAGAAATTATGGTGCTGTGAAAACATGGATTTTTTCCAACTTCAATTGCTTTCCATGATCCGTCCTCTTGTAGTGTATGCATGGTAGAAGGTATCTTAGCACTAAAGCACACAGGTTGAGGCTTGGTGCGTACACTGGTTGGTCGCATCATCTTCTTGTGGATGGGCTGGTTGCGGTATTCCTCACCGAGCTGAACATTGTACTGCAAGGAGCCTTCAGAATATACCTCCATCTTTTTTACAGCCTCAAGTTGTGCCGGAGTGAGCAAAGAGAACCGTACGTGGCTCATCAAACTATCCAAGTGTTGTTTGCGGTTCTCATAATCCGCATATAGCCAGTCATTTAGGGTCATAAACAGATCCCATTCACCGTCCATCCACTGCTCAATAGGCACAAGCAGTTCTTCATATGTCATCTTGGCAAGGCTATTCATCTTTAAAACCTTCATATTAGTCGTTATACCAGGCATGACGCAGTGCAACCTGGTCGGAGTAAGCCTGAGGATAACACTTTTCTACTCAGGAACTGTGCTGTGAGAAACTACCTGAAAGAAAAGAGAGAACGCTTAGCAGCTAGTCAGATGTATGTTCACACATTAGATGAACTGGCATGTAGAATACCACATTCTTTTGAATCAAATCGCAGGCTTTGAAGAAAAATCCAAGAAGCCGTGAAAATCTGTTGTCCAGAGGTCATTCTAGATAATTCGCATGGTATGGGGCCCATCCACAGACTACTATAGACCCCTCCTGTAGTGATATCCAGTGATAGCCACCCCACCAAGTGGTATAAACAGGAACTAATAATATAGCCTTTAGCTCCACCTGGTGGTGGACTGGGGAACTTGGGGATCAGCCATTATGGAGCCATATTTGAAGATGTAAACATGCCAGTCATCTCAGGAATAAATCTATCAACATCTGCCTTACCAACTACTTAAATGGTTACATTATCATTACATGGTGGCAGTGGTAAAGTAAATGATGAATTGATGTATGTTTTGAGCAACACCAACATCAGGTTACACCAAAAACTGTGAGTAGGAAATCTTCTTCTACAATGCCAATGGTACCACACCAGGAGGAGGAACCATTTACAGTTGACAGTGCCTATACCAATACCATGTGTTAGATAGATCTACAAGTTGGAGGAAAGTGATTATAGTCCATGCACTACTACCTGTGTATTTGACTTTTGTGACTGTCTATAGTCTATATACTACTACCTGTATATTGACTACAGTGACTGCCTATAACTATACAGCCATAGTATAGTAATACCTACACTGTAAAAAAGAACTGTTGTCACTACCTACACTGTGAAAAAAAACAGTTGTCACAAAAATTCATTTCCACTACCTACACTGAAAAAAAACAACTGTTGTCACTACCTACACTGTGAAAAAAAACTGTTGTCACAAATTTCACTTCCATTACCTACACTGTGAAAAAAAAAGACAATTGTTGTCACAAAATTCCAATTCCAACAATATGGCTGCCAAATACCCTACCATGAACTGGGACACCCCCAATAGACCTGAGGTGTTCAAGCTATTCAAGCAACGCATGTCCTTAGTAATTGAGGACAATGAGGTTACCGAGAAGGTCAAAATAGCTCGTAAAATCAAGATAGGTTTGGGGGATGAGGGTTTGCGCCGGCTAAATGCCTCAGGGCTGAGCGCAGAACACTTAAAAGATCCGGACATGATCTGGAGTTTTTTTGAAGACCAACTCAATATCTCTGTACATTTCCGAGTACACCGCCTTGATTTGATGTTTGAGTATGAACAAGACGAAAACGAGTCCCTAGACGAGTTCGTATCGCGAGCGCGTACCCAGGCGTTACAATGCGAGTTTACTGATGCCGAGCTTCAAGAACGCGTCATCGAATTAGTGATAGCTTCTACGCCAATAGAGCTTTTCTGTCGAAGCCTGCTTGACAAGGGCAAGGATTTGACACTCGAACAAGTCTTGAAGGAGGGTCGATAGCATGAAGCTGCAACCAAAGGCTCTCTCCGACTGGAATCCCTTAAACGACGTTCCCGTAAGGAAGATCCGAAAGTCGACTACGTTCAGAATCATGATGGAAAAGGGAAACGAAAGCCCTGTGGGAACTGCGGCAGAATACACAAGTACCGCGAATGCCCCGCATACAACTCGAAGTGTGGCCACTGCGGTAATATGGGCCACTGGATTGACTGTTGCCACAACAAGAAGTTGGGTCATCCAAAGAACAGCGGTGCAACTGCCAGCGCGCCAGACAAGGAGTCACGAAAGAAAGACTACCACAAGAAGAAAGGTCGTAAGAAAGTACATGCCGTACAAAACAACGCGTCAAGTACCTCAGAAGACAGCGACAGTGCCGATGAGCCTATCAAAGGGTTCTATGCCGTCACCTTGGGAGACCTTGATGCAGTTGAGCAGGACAAAGCATTCACCAACCTTGATGTGAAAATACCAGATGTCAAGGGCAAGCACACGCTCAAGGTGAAGCTTGACACTGGTGCTAATGCTAATGCTCTACCACTACGTACCTTCCGTCAGATGTATGGTGACCGCGACCCCCGTGAGATCCTGACGCCTACTACCAAGGCGAAGCTGACGTCGTATTCAGGCAACACCATTAACTGCTTTGGAACCATGGCAGTTAGATGCAAGTCTCGAACGTCCGAATGGCACGAGGCTACATTCTACGTCGTTGAAGTCGACGGACCTGTAATACTAGGACTACCAACGCGCGAGGCCCTTGGTCTCATCACGATCAACTGTACGAGGGTTACAGTTGACCAGATCACCCGATCTGTGTCCACCGTGGACGATCTGAAAAGCCGATACCCAGATCAGTTCGATGCCATTGGTCGCTTCAAGGAGCCTGCCAAAATCCTCCTGAAGCCAGACGCTGAGCCGCACATTAACCGACCTCGTAAGTCCAACGTCAATCTGTTACCAAAGATAAAGGCAGGACTCAAGGAGATGGAGGAAACAGGCGTGATCCGCAAGGTTACCAAGCACACTGACTGGTGCTCCAGTCTTGTGTACAGCACAAAGAAAGATGGTAGTCTCAGGATATGTCTGGATCCTAAATTTCTGAACAATGCCATAAAGCGATGTCCTCATAAAATGCCTACCCTAGAAGAGGTCAATCCAAAGTTCGCTGGTGCCAAAATCTTCAGTAAGCTAGATGCCAAAGCAGGCTACTGGAGTGTACCACTCCAGGAGAAGAGTCGATTGCTAACCACCTTCCGTACTCCGTTTGGACGATATTGTTTCAGGAGATTGCCTTTCGGCCTGAACATAAGCCAAGATATCTTCCAACAACGGATGGACGAGTTTCTAGAGAATCTCGATGGGTGTGTGGGCATAGCTGACGACATTTGCGTGTTCGGTCGTACCGACGAGGAACACGACAAGCATCTGATTGCATTGATGGATGCAGCCAAAGAGTATGGACTGGTCTTCAACTCCCAAAAGTGTACCATCAAGGCCAGCTCTATATCCTTCTTTGGCAATACGTACAGTGCAGAAGGGATATCACCAGATCCTGCCAAGGTACAAGCTATCAATGAAATGCCAGAACCAAAGAATCCGGAAGACCTACAACGATTCTTAGGGCTACTGACGTACCTTGGGACATTCATTCCCAACCTCAGCTCACTTGCCGCTCCGCTGAGAGATCTCTTGAAGAAGGACTCTGTCTTCATTTGGGAAGAAACTCATACGATCGCAGTCAAGAAGCTGAAAGAAGTCATGACATCCCGTATCGTCGCTTTCTACGATGTTACCAAACCCATCAGCATAGAAGTTGATGCGTCGATGAAGGGATTGGGTGCATGTCTAGTACAGGAAGGAAAACCAATTGCCTTCGCATCCAAGACACTTACCACAACACAGAGCAACTACAGCAACATAGAGAGAGAAATGCTTGCTGTTGTCTATGGGGTTGAACGATTCACATCATACCTTTACGGCAGATCATTTACAGTAGTGAGCGATCACAAGCCGTTAGAGATGATTGCGTGAAAAGCACTCTCATCCGCCCCGCCACGACTGCAGCGTATGTTACTGAAGATACAAGGTTACGACTACAGTGTTTTGTACCGTCCAGGGAGCCAAATGGTCATTTCTGATACACTTTCCCGGTTGCCTAACCCGAAAGATACAGGAAATGTCACGCTTGATGTCAGAGTCGATGATATCACCCTGGATCTGATACACTTCAGTCCCGAGAAACAACACCACCTGAGAACCAAGACCAGGGAGTGTCCAGTGTTGAACGCACTCGCAGAAGTCATCTATACTGGATGGCCGGAAAGCATCAAAGAGCTTGCTACTGACCTGCGGCCTTACTGGAGCTTCCGTGACACGCTAGGAATAGAGGATGGTGTGATCTTCAAGGGAAAGCAGGTTGTGATACCACCCTCGATGCAGCCTGAGCTACTGAAGCAACTACACGTAGGACACCAGGGTATCGAGAAAACACGATTGTTAGCAAGAGAAACCATCTACTGGCCTGGGATAAACGATGATATCAGCAAAATGATCAAGACCTGCCCACTTTGCCAGGAGTTCCAGGAAGCAAACACGAAAGAACCAATGTTACCCACAGAGGTTCCTGATGGACCCTGGAAGGTACTAGGTACTGATCTGTTCGAGATAAAAGGCAAGATGTTTATCATTGTGTCTGACTATTATTCGAAATTTCCATTTGTGAAGGAACTTTCCTCAGCAACCTCTGCCTCCGTAGCAAGCTACGTAGAAGGTATATGCAGTGTGCTTGGGAAGCCTAACACCATCCGATCTGACAATGGACCCCAGTACACAGGAGAAGCCTTCCAGAAAACCTGCAGAGAGTGGGAGATCCAGCACGTAACATCATCTCCTGAATTCCCACAATCCAATGGATTTATAGAGCGACAGATTAAATGGATTAAGCCAATACTAAAGAAAGCAATGAAGTCAGGACAAAACATCCAAAAGGTTCTCTTAAACATCAGAGCAACCCCCATAGACAATGTCATTCCGTCGCCAGGGGAGCTGCTGATGAAGCGAAAACTAACAGCAAGTCTTCCATTCCGCAGCGAAGAAACTGCAAGCGGACAAGTGAAAGAAAGAATGCTGGAACGGCAGACCAAAAGCAAGGCTTACCATGATAGAGGAGCGAAAGACTTAGCACCACTATACCCTGGGCAACGGGTCAGTGTGTACGACAAGTCGACACATGCTTGGCGTCCAGGACAGGTCATTGAGCCAAGTGATGCAGCACCTCGATCATATATCGTGGAGAACCAGAGAGGAAGTCTGGTTAGGCGTAATCGAGTCCATCTACAAGAGAGACCAGAAGGAAGACCATTGGAGATTCAGCAGCCGACAACACCGGCCATCACATCCGCCTGTGTCTCCAAGGCCGTCACATCCGCCTACCTCAGATACGTCTCCAAGGCTGCAACGACCACCGTCACCACAACTGGCTCCGAAGCATCCACCTCCGCCAAAACCACCATCGAGGCCGTTAGATGCACCAGCCAGTCATGCGGGAACAACTACCCGGAGTGGACGGGTGTCAATAATGCCGAGCAGATATAAAGACTAAAGTTGACGTTTGACAACTAGGGCAAAATAATCCCTACAAACGTCAGGGGGACAGGGCAGTCTACCCTTAACCCACCATTACATATAATCTTCAATACATAAGACAATTTGACAAATTGATTTCATATACCCATAACATCTTTGTAATAAGGGGGATGTAGTGATATCCAGTGATAGCCACCCCACCAAGTGGTACATTATCATTACACTCCTATTAATGTTGAAGTATTTTCTTTTTTGACTGTCACAGGGGTGACATTTTGGCATTCCAAAACTGTAAATCTGGCTGAAGCTGGAAAAATCCCATGCCAACCAGAAATAGGGTTAAGAGTTTGTAGCGCTGAATTCAGTCCTTTAAAAGCCATGATGATTGAAGGGAGTTGGTATGGTTATAGACGGGGTTTTGTTGTTACTCATAATATTTCTGCAGCAGCCTTTCTTTTTTTCTAAAACTCACATTTGGCTCATAGGCAGCGTTAAACAGCACATGTTTAAATGTAGATAAACTTGTTCCTCGACTCATTCTGATCGTCCAGTTTGGGGCTACACAATGAAAGTCAAATCACACTCTGAACAGCCAATTCACAACAATATAAGACAACTCAGATTTGACCATCATTATATGCTAGATTTACTTAAATAGAGCTTGCATAAAAAACACAATGTATTTAGTCAAGTTTATTTGGACCTGAAACTACAAGTACTAACATTGGTAAATGCAAAATGGCCAAAACGTACAAAACCTCTCTAACACATAACAGTTCTATAAGTGACCATCTATTAACTTTGTGACAACAATTTAGTCTAAGGTATTTCAGACTGCTTCAGACACAAATATACTGATATAAAGACTGGTATAACTAACAATGTAATCATGTTTAATTTGATCTTCACAATTTTCACTAAAAGATTCATCTTCACACATTTGATATTACAGATCATTATGGTCACAGTTTGACTTCTTGATATATAAATATGAAACAAGCATCTAACAGATATAAGACTGTGCTATTTAAAATTTAAAACATAGGCCTATTTAAAATTCAACACATGGGCCTACTCTTGGCACTTCAAGGGTTCAACAAAAATAACAGCAACATCCTTTGAATACCAATCATGGGCCTTTAACGACTGTCGTTGTTAGAGACTTCACTCATTACTTTTATCAGCTGTCAAGTATGTTGGAAGCACCGAACCTAAAATGTGGATAAGATGACAAAGAATCTGCCACAGACAAATACAGACCGGATGAGCGCTCAATACAACATCTTATAACATACCGTGGTATTAACCTGGACGGGATGAGACCTTAGCACATAACAAATTTCCTACCCATAGGCAGACTGTATGTTCATCAGGGCCCTTTGCCTTTGGGAGACTTATGTATAAGCCCTGTAGGATAAACACTTGTAAGTTATCTCTTGGATGGAGATTGTAGCTTCTTTATAAGATGACTTCATTTACAACTTCTATAAGCTATCAAGTACATTCTGATCCTGAGTACCATAACAAATGTCAGCATCAGCCCAAATTTAGTGGGTTATGAACGGGACGAGAGGTGGGTCTTGCCACCTATTTGGTCACAAACTTTCTACCATATAGGTGGCTTGCTTGTTGATTGGAGCGTTTGGCTTTGGCGAATTTCCGCCCAGAAGGACCAGCACCTACAATTATTCTCTTTGAAGAAGCAGGGATAGCAAGCATTGCAGCTACGTAGTTAGGTGCAGCACTAGCGCAAGCACAGCCCCAACATCCAGCCACTATAGGGAACTCTTCTACCGAAACCCCAGTTACATCTTCACTTTGCTTGTTCAACGTCCATTTTGCACACACTCCATTTTTAGGCTCCTGGAGGTCACTTGGGATGAATTCTCGGATACAAATATTCAGGATGTACAGCGTGTTCTCACAACGATCAGCGAGAATGGTGCCATTCTTGTGCCATCGCCAATCAATGCCAGTGTTAGTCTTGCCGTCCACCAGAGACCACTGGTTGGTTTTCAGGTCGTAGTACTGAATTAAAAGATCATCACAAATCATAACAATTGCTGGGTCTTTCCCACCAAATGCCATCTCCCTCATTACAAAAGCCTGTTTAATGAGCATGGGTTCTTTACGATGCCAGGTCGCTTTCTCCTCGTATGGATTGAAGCATTTCATTTCGCTGGAAAAGTCGGCCTCGTAGCAAAGTCTATCCCGCCCCCCGGCCACATAGATGGAGAAGTAGGGACCGGAACACACACAGGCGCTGTGCTCTGCTAGGGGCGTTGGTAGTTTGGTTGACATGACAGTCCAGGTGTTGGTTCCAGGGTCGAACCTCTCTATAGTGTCAATCACCTTTTCCTCATCGGAACCATCTATTATTACACTGCCACCTATTGCATACACAAAGCGATCATCGTGCATGAGGGCAAACTTTGATCTCGGTCTTTTCATGTCTTGAATTCTTGACCATATTAATGTACTTGGGTCAAACACATACCATGTTAATTTGCAACCGTCCGTTCCATCCGCAGCAACAATAAGAAAGTTGTTAAACTCCAGTGTAGCATGGATCCCAAGCCATAATTCTGGAATATTTGCTACATCAGTTTCATTCCAAGCTCCATCCTCCTGTAGCGTGAACATGGACGTAGCATTCTCATCACTAATACACACGGGTTGGGATTTGCTGCGTACACTGGTAGGACGTAGCATCTTTCTGTGGACCGGCCGACTCTGGTAGTCCTCCCCAAGTTGGACATTGTATTTCCAGGACCCGTCAGAATACATCTTCATCTGTTTTAAAGCTTTAAGCTGTGCCGGAGTGAGCAGAGAGAACCGTACATGGCTCATCAGACTGTCCAAGTGCTGTTTGCGGTTCTCGTAATCCACATCCAGCCAATCTTTTATGGTTAGAAATAGGTCCAATTCTCCGTCCTTCCACTTTTCGATGATAACTAGAAGTTGTTCACAAGTTAGCTGGGCATGTCTATGAACCTCCGCCATATTCGTTGTTATGAATTCCATGATATGTTCTGCAGTCTATTTGAGGAGTGAGTCTCAGATAGAGGTGGTCTAGATAACAGAGATGCTCTTGTCTTCCTTATCTTGCTTAGAAATCTAAACGATCGCCTGAAAGAAAAACAAAAATGACTTGTGACACATAAGCCTCTTTTCTTAATAATGTAAAGCAGTATGATGCTTTAATGCAATATTGTTGGTATGTTGTGTAAATGTGGACCATATATATGACGCACTCCTGAAGAGTTAGCTTGATAAACACAGTGTGGGGAAGTATGCAGCAATGTTGTGGTTCACGACAACAAAACAAGCATGAAGTCTTGACGAATCAATCATAATAATCTAACACTACAATCTAAGAACTGATCAGTGAGCAATGTCATGAACCTGATCGGAGCTATATTGATGAAGGTAAATTGCAGGCGAAAGGCAAACCTGTATCTTTGATGATTTATGAGATGAACTAAAGATCAATATGGTCTGCATAAACTCATTATCAACTGTAGAACGATTACTCTTGAGCCCTTGGACATTTATTCAAGATATCCTTTGGGGATGCTAGTTTTCCTGGACAGATTGAACAAAGGCTAAGGATGTATTGAGACAATTTATTTGTACTCTGAAATTGCAAGTAGAACTGTTGGTAAATACAAAACTGTCGATTCATCTACAACCTTGATCTCTATCAGAACATGTCTATAATAATACGGCTTCTTAATTTTAATGGACAAAGTTATGTGACTGTTTTGGTCAATTAAGTCAGTGACAACAGTTTTGCATTATGTTTTTGGAGATTCCTGGACCTAACTGGTACAAAACTAATAACATTATCTTGTACCATAAGAGTACATGATTTATGTTTGATTTCTTTGACAAGCATCAAACATATTTTCAGGTTTGGGAAAAGTAATAACTGACTTACTTTTGTAGGCGAAAGAAGTAAACCAAATTATAACTCCCTACTTTTGAGTTCCTGAGCGCCTGTGACCCGCCCCAAACCCAGACTTAAAGCCTAATTTTAGATTTATACATTTCAGGACATAATTATCCGACAATTTAGTAACTGCCATGTCATGAACTGATAATGTAAACAATGTGTTAAAGCATTTCTACAATGTTATCTATTGTGATCTTATATTCTTATGAAAACTCTGTTCATAAGGCAATCCACTTCTTTAAGAAATTAAATTAGGCCCCACCAAACAACCTCTTTTTCTTGGGGCTTAGATCCAGGATTTTATAGTATTTTCTTTAAACACTTCATAATTTAACAATTTGCTATATGAAGTATGAAAGTCATGGCATCGGAGACCCTTTCCCAGTATTTTTCCACTGTACCATGTACCAAAAAAAACACATGAAATCAATTAACGACTAGAAACAAAGTAAGTAAAGTTAACTGCTAACTTCCACATTCATATTCTTTGAACTTAAAAGACTAAGACGAAACATATGAGCAACCAAATTAGCGGGGAATAAACATTTATAAACCAGACAAGAGCTTCACAAAGTTATGACACAAATTTAGCTGCTAATCTACACGGACGGGCCAACAGCTTCGTACAGGTTGGGAGTTCTGTCAAACTTTCATACGATAACTTCAACTGTATTAATAGCAACCGATAGATCTTAATAGGGGGCAGGTAATGCACCATGTCAAAACTAATAGTTTGATAAGTTCTGTCAGATACTGATGAGCATGACTAGTTATCGAGAGTTTGAGATTTTTACGGGAAAATCTTTCATCCCCCGGCCACGTAGATGGAGAAGAAGTCACCACACACGCGCTGTGCCTACATAGTGGACCTGGCAGTTTAGTTGACATGGCAGTCCATGTAGTGGTTCCAGGGTCATATCTTTCAATTGTATCAATTGCTGTATTCTTTCGGTCCTCTCCTGAGAATTCATCTCCAACTACTGCATACAGATATCTATCAATGCGGAGACGGGCATTGCTTTGAGAGCTTTCGTCATTAACCGATTGGCATGGTCATTTTTCTTTGGGTTTGAGATTTTTGTCTTAAGCACGACTTTACTCCCGAATGGAGGAGGACCTCTCCTTTTTGAGGGTGAGGGAAAGGCGAGCATTGCAGCCATGTAGTTGGGTTTAGCACAAAGAGCACAACATCCAGCCTTGAGTGGAAACTTCTCAGCTGGAGAGCCAAAGATAGCGTCATCCACCTTGCTCAATGGCCACTTTGCACACGCTCCCTTTCTAAGAGTCTCAATTTCATTTGAAAAGTCTCCACAGATGTTGAGGACGTAGAGTGTATTCTCACGTGGATCGGCCAGGACGGCGCCGTTCTCGTGCCACCTCCAGTCAATCTCAGGGTGTGGCCAGGCTTTGGAGAGTGACCACTGGTCAGTTTTCAGATCGTAGATCTGAATCATCAGATCCCCACACATAACGATGATCACCGGGTCTTTCCCGGCAAATGCCATCTCTCGCATCACATACGATTTGCTTGCTATCAGCATTGGTGCTTTTTTATGCCAGGTCGCTTTCTCCTCATATGGATTGAAGCAGTTCATTGCTGGTGAATAGGACTGTTTACGCTTCATGGAAAATCTCTTCCACCCCCCAGCCACGTATATGGAGAAGTGGGGGCCTGAGCACACACAAGCACTGTGCAAACACAGGGGATCTGGTAGTTTAGCTGACAAAACAGTCCACGAGTCGGTTCCAGGGTCGTACCTTTCAATAGTACTGGTTGCCTTACATTTACGGTCCCCTCCTTTGAATTCATTTCCACCTAGTGCATACAGATATCGATCATCGTGGACAAGCGCAAAACTTAGTTTATGGCTCTTCATATTTTGCATTTTATGCCACTTTAGTGTGCTTGCATCAAACACATGCCATGACTGAGTTGGACCAGCTTCGGCAATAACCAGGAAGTTGTTGAACTCAATCACGGCACTCACTCCAAAGATGAATTCTGGAATGCCGGGTACATTGATATCTGTCCACTTTCCATCCTCTTCCAGCGCAGAAACAGAGTAGGTATACATATGACGAATACACACAGGTTGAGGTTTGCTGCGTACACTGGTGGGCCGCATCATCCGTTTATGGATTGGTCGACTGTGATACTCCTCACCAAGCTGAACGTTGTATTTCCATGACCCGTCAGAATAAATCTTCATCTTCTTTACAGCCTCAAGCTGTGCTGGAGTGAGCAGAGAGAACCGTACATGGCTCATCAGACTGTCTAAGTGCTGTTTGCGGTTTTTATAATCTACATCCAGCCAATCCTTGATGATGAGAAATAGATCCCATTCGCCGTCCATCCACTGCTTGATAGGGACTACAAACTGTTCATAGGTCAGCTTGGCATACCCATGAAGCTTGAAACCCTTCTCCATATTGTCCGCCATGTATTGCCGGCCTATTTGGGGGTCTGAATATCAAAGAGGCTTTCACTGTCCTATTCCTGCCGTGAAATTGCCTGGAAATAAAAATGAAAGCACCTTTGGACATGCAGAATTGTTTTCTTTAATCCTTAAATGGCTACACAGATTACTGGAACAGTAATGACGTGCCCATTCATAATAAATATTAATTGTCTTCTGACCACACCATCAATTCTTCCAGCAGATATAGCACCCTGATTTTGGAGGAGTGGGGGAGGGTCAAGAGGTCCAGGAATAATCCAGCCCCACTGCTTGTCACATATTACCAGACTTAGATTTTAAATTATTGTACTACCTGCAGCTAGAGTCTGCTTTTCGTTACTTTAGGTACTGTATTATGGTTTTTAAAACTCTTGTATTCACTGCTCCTTGGTTCTGAAAACATTGCATTATCCGCATCTGTGTCTGATTCACCTGGTATTTGTAGTTTGATTCACCTGGTATTTGTAGTTTATGTAGGAGAATCCATGGCATATGTTTATCACAATGGCTTAGTGGAAGTAAGAGTTGGTTGGTAATACGTTAACCAAACCTCTCTTGCATGCATTACAAATTTTTTAAAGGTCTAGGTGCCAGTTATAAAATGGAGTATTGTATACCACTTAATGTTATATTTTCAGATTCTGAGAAGTAAAATTATTAGATCAATGTTCAGACAGTAGGACATTAGTTCCTGTAGGAACAAACCACATGGACTAAGCAATGTTAGAAAGCTATTGTAGTTTTATCGTTTATATGTGAATGTAATTCAGTATATATATAACATATTTACACTTTGAAAACGTATTATCCAATATACATTCATTAAGCACAATCATGTTTTGAAAAAGAGCGTTAGTTTGTTTTTAATCAGTTTTATTCAGATAATTTATTCAATATACATACAAAAATAACCTGACCAAGCAGAACGGGTCAATGACAATCAATATTTTTCATGGTTATATAATTAGATACAAATCTTTATTTCATGGTGATACGGACTGACAAGGTTAAAGCAATAGGAGAGCCGTTCCTCAGTGTAGCGTGAAATAAGGTTGTATTTCACGCTGTGGCCGTATTACACGCTACAGAGGGTCACATGACCTGAGCGAAATTCAAAATGGCGATCTCATGGACGTAAACAAAGCGGTTCTTGGGCCATATTGCATTAGGCCTATGGCCAGCGTGCAATACGGCCCAAGAACCGCTAGTACAATAACCAGTGACTCGGTGACTTTAGCGTGCAGCTCTGTCTATGTATATTCCTTTGATATTACCAGGAGGCCCGGATAAAATTTTTACATGTTATACAATTAAGTTTCACATAAAAGTGTGTAAAATTCAAGCATATAATACATTGACTATGAATATATTCCATACATGTATCTTCAGGACATCTTTTAAAGTAAATATAAATAATGTATAAATTGCAATTATATACTTTACATTCTTAACATATTCATTCCGATACCTTCTACATGACTCTTAACAATTCATTGTCATCATCACAGTCCGTTTACTGGATCGATACCGTTTCAATTAGTACAGACTGCAATACTTGCTGAGGCTTTTACTCTTAATGTGAAGGATGTCTAAATTTTCAAGTGCTCCATTCCCTACAACACAGTGCTACACATAACGGCTAATGGACCTATCCTGAGTCAGGATGTTAGAACCTGACATCAGAGCGTCTGTGGTGACCAGGACACTGAGAAAAAGAGAGGTCCAGGATCCCAGTGTAGGTTACATAAGAGGGTGGTGTAAGAGATGTTAAGATAACGTGGCTGTCATAGACCAAACTTAACAGTCCTGTTATCACTAATTTGCTATAAATGGTAAATTGATTTACATTACACCAAGTAATTAACATATCTTGATCATTTCTCAGAATTACTCAGTATTAAAAAATCTTAAACTGAATGAAAATATGGCTCTGTCGCCTGCATGTTGAAGCAATTGCAAACCCAATTTTGGCAAATTATCCAAATGAAAAATCAATAAGAGAAGTCCCAATTTTGATCCTTGCAGTACTCTGATTGTCAAATCTTGCAACTTAGAATAGCTCCAAAACCTATGAGCCTGGGCACTAACAGTACCTATTTGTGATAGGACTTGATTCTTGTACATATTCTACTATCATAAGCTGTCAGCTTAACTCATCCCAGCACTATATTTAATGTCAGCACCAACCCCAAACTTGGCAGCAAGAATGTGATGAGAGCGTAGCACACAGGGTTCTGTGACTAACTTAGCTTTCAGTCAATAAAAGTTGATCGATCAAGTTTAATGTCCCAGCGCACACTATCTACTTTATAGGACTGCTTCAAGTGAGGAGTCATCATTCGATAGGAGGACCACTTCCTAGCATTGCCACAATACCGTAGATCCGATAGGCGATCCTATAAAAATTCTATTTTCCTAAAGCGCACTGATAACACTGAAAATGTCATTGATGTATTCTATTTTCTTGATGGTATCTGGTTCATTATATTCATCGTCAACAATTCTGGTTATCGTCTACGCTTTGAACGCTTTCCCTGAGAAGTTTTACCTACAGTTGGAGGGGCAGTCTCAATTGGTCTTGTGGATGGTGTAGGCATAGCGAGGACTACAGCCAAGGAATCTGGCATGGCCCGATGTCCCCAACATCTAGACTCAATTGGGAATGTTTCTACTGAAACCGCAGAAACATCTTGATTGATCTTTCTCAGCTGCCACTTTGCCCACACTGCTTCCTTAGGCTTCTTGAACCGTCCCTCTACGATGTTCAGGACATAGAGTACATTCTCAGTTGGATCAGGCAGGATGTAGCCTTTCCTGTGCCACCGCCAGTCAATGCCGGCATGCGCAATGTTAGTGCTAATGCCATTCACCACTGACCACTGGTCGCTTTTCAGGTCATAGTACTGAATCATTAGATCATCACATACAGTGATAATTGCTTTATCTTTGCCATCAAAGGTCATCTCTTGCATTACATATGGAACATTTTGAATCAACATCGGGGCTTTCTTATGCCAGATTGCTACCTCTACATTTGGATTGAAGCAATTCATTTCAGATGAATAGTCACCCTCTTTGGAGAGTCTGTCCCACCCCCCAGCCACGTAGATGGAGAAGAATGGCCCCGAGCACACACAGGCACTTACTTTGGCCAGTGGCTTCGGTAGGCTAATTGACATCACAGTCCATGTGTCGGTTCCAGGGTCATATCTCTCAATGGTGTCAAGAACCTTTGACTCATCAGAGTCCCTTACGTTTACACTTCCTCCTATCGAATAAATGTATCGATTATCATGCACAAGGGTAAAATTAGCTCTAGGCTGTTTCATGCCTTGCATCTTTGACCACTCGAATGTAAATGGGTCAAACACATACCAGGTTGTTTTATGGTACTCATCTGCAACAACGATCAGAAAGTTGTTGAACACAATCATGGCATGAGGTCCGAGAGAAAAATCTTGAATTCCGGGAACATCAATTTCCCTCCATTTTCCGTCCTCCTCCAGTGTATACATACAAGGAGCCTGCTCCTCACTGAAGCATACAGGTTGAGGTTTACTGCGTACACTGGTAGGACGTAGCATCTTTTTATGGATTGGCCGCTTCTGATAGTCCTCACCAAGTTGGATATTGTATTTCCATGACCCGTCGGAGTACATCTTTATCTGTTTTACAGCTTCAAGCTGTGCCGGAGTGAGCAGAGAGAAACGTACGTGGCTCATCAGACTGTCCAAGTGCTGTTTGCGGTTTTCGTAATCTGCATCCAACCAATCCTTGATGTTGAGAAACAGATCGTATTCACCACCTATCCACAGTTTGATGACAACTAACAGTTGTTCACATGTCACATTAGCATGCCCACGGACCTTTAAAATCTCATCTATATTGGTCGTTATGTATTCTATGGTAGACTCAATATCAATATTGTCCTGGCTGTCCTTGGCTTTTTCAGAAGCTGTGCTGTGCGCGATGGCCTGGAGAGAAAAAAACATAAATTGTGACACACACCTCATTTCTGAGCCTTTTAAAGGCAATAAGTATAGTGCTGGTAGCTACCAGGGGTTACAATGGAAGCCTCGCAGGAGCTACATTTCCATGTCGGTTTCTTCTCTATTGACATGCAATAAATGGAAAAGTTCACTCATCGGAGTCCATTTACATTGCTTTCACTCGCAGAACTTTGGTCTAGAGTTTCGGTACAATGTTAACTGCAAAGCTTTTGCGTAGTTTCTCTTTCTTTCTGTATTACTTCATCCATGCAATCCAGACTAATTGGTTATGCTTTTCAAGATTGATGGTAGGCCTTTGATGACCATGTCTATAAGAATTTTGGTATTGTCTATGCTAGTGGAAGGGTCTAGTCTTGTCTCTAGCTGTTGATACATATTGTGTCTCGTGGCAGGCATTGATTAATTCATAAATTGATCGATGTAACAACCCTGCACATGTTAAGTACTTAACGGGACTGCGTCAATTTAGCAAGGAAGTCTTCCATAAGCGGTGGTAATTTCCATTAATACGGGTATTTAAATTTGTATTTGATGATCTCACCATTCCCCCACCCGCCCACGCATCTTTTCAGGGAACGAGATATCAAATCAAATAAAGTGTGCCATGGCATAACTAGAAATTTAAGATGAGGATAAATCAATAGCATAAATAAGTGAACCAGAGCCTGGTGCAAGTTATATACAAGGAACCAAAGTATCATTGATTAGCATGTATATGCCCTGGCTTAGTAGAGTAACAATATTCAGACCTTTTATTCAGCTTATAGAATTGTCCTAATGTCTTGTCCCTTAGGCTTTTATGTGAGAATTTACAGTAGACATTATCACACTTTCAAGTGCTTGATTGGGTTGTTAAACGTCTAAGTTGGCAAGGGGTCAGCCACAAATAGTGGTAGTCTGCCTGGTTAAAGAATTTTCCCAAGCTGCAAGATATCATATGAAATAGTTCATGATAGACCCTAGTCCTCATTTTAATTTCTTACCTGTGCTGCCCCTTGACTTGGTGTCGTTACTCTTGGTAATTTGGCATGTTCCGGCATGTAGTAACGGGGCTCGTCAGGCAGAGGGTTGTGGCAGCCCTCACACGTGTTGTAGTCAGAGCTCAGCTGTCCACAGGTGGGGCATACCGCATACTTCCCTTCCACTCTCTGTAAAAAACATAAGTTGTATGAGACACATTCCGTTTCCTTTCATGAAAGCATTGACTCCACCTGTAAGCCCAACCCCAGAAATGCCTAGCGTTAACCTCTCTGATAAGCATATAAGATATTTGGGAACATTTTTCCAATTTATCTCAAAGGAAACATTTTTTATATGATGATTCCCAAGTTGGAGCCAATTATAATTATATGAGCAGAATAAAGCATTATTTACCAGAACAAGGTTGGCTTATCAGAGGCTTTACGGTATATAAAATAAGATATTTAAAGTTTCTCTATAATTTAATATATTAAATCTATAAAGCCTACTTCTTTTTTTCAAAAGTGTTTTATTGGGTAAAAGATAACAAATACAAAAGTAGATGCATCATCCTAGCTTAGGCGCATTGCCTTGCTTCCACTAGGTCCCCTTCATAGACAATTTTGACTGATATGCTTATTCTCCAATAGTCATTAGGAGCCCCATTGGAATTTATTTGTCTTAATCAAAAGGGTTTTCGGGTGTTTTTGAGTGATGGGCGTTATATACCTACCACTTTTTGGGGTCGGCCAGCTGTAATATTTGCTTCGGTTATTTTTGCCAATAAAGCTGCAACAGTAAGAAAAAAAGCAACTTAAGAAGCAGCATGAGATGGTTGATCGTTTTAGTTTCATAATCAACATGTGACACAAAGGAGAAAGACTAAAATAGGTTTCCTAGAATTTATACATATGGCACCTGGTTGCACTATAGTAAACCAGAGCTTCGCAGAACAAGATCCAGTTTTGGCATGGTGTGATGAGAACTGCCCTTTCAGAGCTTACTCTAAATTCCCGCTTTAAATTGATAACAATCATGCCTATAAAAAAGGGTGCAGGGGTTTTAAGTTTGCTTCAGTAATAAAATCCCTTAATATCAGGACTCCCAAATTGAGTGAGGAGTGCGGGTTATATGTGAGATGTGAGTTATACATGGGAAGCTACAGTATTGGATTTACTTCTGCACATGAAATAGATATGACAATGGTAATGGAGGAAATGATTTCAGCCAGACCTCGGACACCAGGGAGGTGTCTGATAATGGACATGATCTGCCATCCACCTTCAAGGGTCAAGAAGTCTTTAAGCAGGGCAACTCACCGCCGGATCTGGGATCATAAGCTCTGGAGCCCACCTGCCCTTGCCCTGGTGTTGTTACTCGTGGTATCTTGGCATGTTCCGGCATGTAGTAGCGGGGCTCGTCAGGCAGAGGGTTGTGGCAGCCCTCACAGGTGTTGTAGTCAGGGCTCAGCTGTCCACAGGTGGGGCATACCGCATACTTCCCTTCCACTCTCTGCAGAAAACATAAGTTGTATGAGACAGATTCTGTTTCATTTTATGAGAGAATTAGGGAGTGAAGTTGACTCAACCTATAAGCCTACTGCATGCTTCCCTTCCACTCTCTGGAGACAAAGATGTGTAGGATAAGGAGACAGTATATTCAATGTGAAAGATATATCTGGAACATCTATCATGTATTTATACCCTTTACATGTGTAAATAAGGAACTTTAATTCATGGACACTTTCTGGTGTAAAGAAAGGGGGAGGGTTATTCAGGGGTGGATGCTTATTATGTCACATGGTAATGAATATTATCCTAGTTGATGTGAATATTGAGCTACTTATTTGATAGAAGTTATTTGATACTGAAATTATAACACTTGAGATTTCTCAGTTACAGGGTGTTAAAAACCTACCACTTTATGGGTCTTCTTGACGCTGGCTGCCTTTTTATTTCCTTCTGATTTCTTCATGCTAAATCCAGTTGTTGTTACTAATATCCCTGCAACTGTGAAAGAAAAGCAAGTGTGAGTGGCTGGTTCTTAATTGTACCTTTCAGTAAAAATTAGGGATGTCATCGATACCCCCTACATTGAAATACAGACATTTCATCTATTCTGATTATTGCATCGAGAAAACCATCATATCGATACACCCTTTGATCCCTGAAAAGCTGGAAGAGCCCCCTTTTCAAAACTTGAGGATTTTGTAAATATTCGACAAAGAACAAAAGATATCATTCAAAAGGCAATGCAAGCCTGGAAATAAGGTTAACAGTGCCCAACAGTTCATTTTAAAAAGGCTTACAAATGATTCTAGAAAAAATATCAATCCCTGACCATAAAATTTGTGGTCTTTGGATAGAACAGGATGTATTAAAATATGGTATGTCGTGCAGCAAAGTCACATGCAGTAAAATACACGTTTGTGTTGCTGATTTTAAGTTATGTCCTACTATATTTTGACATCAACAAAAATCTGAGAATCGAGACCAAAAATCGCGATAATCAGAATCAACAAAAATGAGATGTCAATGACATCCCTAGCAAAAATAGCACATATGAAAAGGGCTTAAATGGGTTACCCATGATCTATACACCTTGTCACATAAAATGTCTTAGTCCATAAGAATTTGTATATGTCCTAGACTATTACTAAAAGCTCTTTAACTGCTCAGCTTTAATAGCTGTTGAAGGTTGCATGAGGATACACCCAGCACGTGGTGTGGCCAACGTCACCGTGTCAATTCCCGCATTTGAGTTGACAGTGTTATTGTAACATGTCTTCGGTCCGGATACTGGAACACCATTTTTTTCTTATTTGTGTCACGCTCGCACATGGGTGTTTATTTAAAACGAAGTTATGGTATACTTCAAAATTAAAGTACCCATAGCCAGACCCTATGTGTGGGTTATAACATTTTCTCAAAGTCTAGGTGCAGGTTTTACGAGGATGAGGGGTGTGAGTAGTACGAAAGCCATGTATAAATTACAGGGATGAAAGTCGACTATGTCAAAAAAACTTTAAGATATAACATACCTCATAACTACATTATAGAACACTATGAATGTTTATGCATCTATAGACACATATGTAGTGCTGTGCAGCAGGATTTGTCATGTCTATATTCTCCTGGACATCATCTCCTGCTGAGGACAAGCATTTGTCATGTCCATGTGGTCATGGACGTTATCTCCTGCTGAGGAGAATGAGAAATCTGTCCATACACTCTCCATGCATAGCACCTTGGTTTCAGTGGCTAAGCCTCATGTGAAGAGTGTAAATGGATAGGACTATAGAGGAGATACAGGACTTCAAGCTTTCTCAAGTTAACTTGAAATTGGCTGAGAAAAACTTGACACTGAGATCAGTGTGGTGTAGTCTGTCTGTGTATGTGTAGGACCACTGAGGATGAACCAGTGATGATTCTGACGTCTTATCATAGGATTACACACACAAAATAAGTTTGATTGAGTTTATATTGAGTAATTATCAAATATATCCTAAATGAGCCAACAGCTAAATATCCTAATTATATTTTTTGTGATTGAAAAAAAACTTGATTTCAGGGAAAAACTTAAAGACTTTCATCCCTGAAATTAATATATGTACTCCATAACACCAAAGACAAAACAAGCACAAAAGGAGGGTTCAAGCAACATAGAGGAAAGCTAAACAACTGCATAATTAATTTTTAGCAAAAGCATAAGGCCATAAAAAAGTTTTATCCTAGTAAAATGGCCAAAAATAAACAGGGTCGGTAGGTTAGACCTTTTATTTTTATTTTTCGTTTTTTTGTGAAAAAAATGTGAATTTTAGTGGTAAAAACGCTAAAATATTATAAATCTTTAAAAAAGAGAAAATGCCTTAAAAACATTAGGGTCGGCCCCAAAATTGGAGGGTCGGATGGAATACCAGAACACAAGTTTTTATTTTTTAGGCCTAAACAAAAGCAAATAAATTTATGTATTCTAGCTAACTACCATTACCAATTTAGTAGAAAATATAGGTAAGTACATCAGAATGATCAAATCCTGAGTTTTAGGAAATCAATATACCAAAAACAAAAGCATGGGTGAGGCCAAAAGAAAAAAAAAGGTTTGTTTCAGGTCACCTGACCGACCCTATCAAAACAGGCCGGACCCTAAGTTTTTTTAATGCAATTTTGAAGAAATTCCACATTTTTACCCTTTTAGGAGCAATTTTCGGGTGTTAGGAGAGGCTTGCTAGTACTTTCATGTTATAAAAAAAAAGTTAAATTTTTTTTAAAAATCCAACCTTCCGACTCTACATTTTCTGCCCATGTTACCTGGAACAAACCTTTTTTTTTTGAGTAATAGGAAAAGAAAAGTATAGTGTAGTTACCAGCTCGCACCTCTGTCTTGTTAATGGTGATGTCACAAGCAGTGCGGGAACAAACGAAGGAATCGGAGAAAGCAAAGTGTGGAATTAAACGCGCTTCTTTAAGCTCTCCAGAGCACTTGATATCTACTTCCATTTGCCAACACCAGTCAAATAGGGATTCAGTGCAGGTGGGGGTTCAAAGCGTGAAATTTTCCCATACCATAGCATTAATACACACCAAAGGGGCCAAACCAATGAAACCATAAATAAATCATGTCTGAAACCTGAAACTCGCAAACATCAGAATCCATAATATGTTCAAGCTTTGGAAGTTAACCAGTGAATACTGTGCACATTTTTCATCATCTCCCCCTGCATTGGCAGAAATCATAGTGCCTTTGTTAACAGGATGCATGGATGCAGCCCCGGCGAGTAACTCGCCAGGACTGCATTCAAGTTTGAAGGGGGGGGGGGTAAAAAATTTGGACCCCTTGACCCGGGGGGGGGGGGGGGGTAAAAAATTTAGACCCTTCTGGGGAGGGTCAAAAAAATTCAACCTGTTTTCAGTGAAAAAGCCAGCGCGTTACTATGCTACAAAGAGGCGCGAACGTGCACAATTTTCTGCCTGCCGGGGGGGGGGGGGGGGGGTAAAAAATTTCGACCCCTCTAGGGGGGGAGGGGGTGAAAACATTTCGCGAAATCTCCCCCCCCCTTGTTGTTCAAAAATGAGCACTGCCTTAGTGGGTTAAAGGGTTTACACTACATGTATTACAAGTTCGGCTAGTTTTTTTTTCATTTCATGGTGAATACGACACTCCCATTGACTTAACCAAGGGAGGCCGTATTTAACACCCCCCCGTAAAATAACCCTCTCTGTATTTCATGGCCTTCTAAATCATTAAAATTGATTATTTAAACACTATAAAATAGCTTTTTCAGATCAATTAAGTGGAATTTTGATAAATATAATTAATGATAACATGAAATAAACACAAAGGAGCACTCGTATAGTTCCCCACTGAGGGTTATTTCACTCGGCTCCGCCTCGTGAATTAACCCACAGTGGGGAACTATACTCGTGAACCTTTGTCTATATATTTTTCTCAAGATCTCCCATTAAAACGATGATGAAGCTATATCATATCATATGTCATATCGGTGTAGTTTCCCTGTACAGCTAGAACAATATTTCCATGTGTTATCTGAGTAGGTAGACATGGGGGAAGAACAGATACTAATTAATTGATTGTTACTTAGGCAGTTTAATGTCCGGAGGGCACATTGCATTGCATTTTCAGAACTATTCACCTGTTGGAATGTCTCAAATCTCAAATCTAAACCAAACTTGTCAGATGTCCATTAATGGCTAATGGTTATGTAATAGTTAGACTATGGTTATGAAAGGGTAAATAGAATTAACCACAGCTTTATAAGCTTTTGCAATCCATTTAGTTGTAGGTTCACTAGATCTCTTGCGATAAGAATTTGAACACATTTTACTAGTACATTGCCTATTCGGTTAGCCCCCTTTGGAGAGGCGTTATCTTTGGGGAGATAAGCCTGATAAGGCCCACGCTGTACTGTGTGACGTAGGTTCTGCTCCCAAGAATTAGGGGGTGCTCCTTCTTTAGACAAAGGGAGTCGGGGGGGGGGGGGAGGAATTTTGTGAGGTTTTATCAATTTTTTCCACTCTATAAGTTTTCTTTGTCCGTCCTCAACACCCTCCCCCCTCGCCGTTGTTAAAAGATGAGAGATGGCTATTCCCAGACTTCCTCCATATATTACGAAATTCCCTGACTTTCCACTTTCTTTTCACATTGCACTTTCCCTGACTTCCCCTGGCTTTCCATGACCCTGTAATAAGGTAGGCACTTACCTATATATTAACGGTTTGTGCTGTGTATTATATCTTACACCAATGGATAGATCTCGTTAAAAGAAGTGAATCTGCTTTTTAAATGAAGTCTTTATGTGAAGTTGAAGTTAAAATATACATGGTTAAAGGTCTCATATCAACCCAATAATTCTGCCACAATATCCCATAGTTAAGAGTTTAGGTGTTTGTGATGGGTGTGATCTTAGCAGGCAGGGTAGGTGAGGCAGCCAGGGCCACAGGCACCCTCCTGGGCCGAGTGTAGAGCCACAAGGTCCGCCCACACTAACATCACACCCTGCCTGCACCCCCTGTAAAGGTGGTAGAGGGCTATCGATTTTGGAGTAGCATTTAGAATATATTGCGCAATTACAAAAATAAATGGCATTGACTATTTCTAGACCAGAATTGACAGGAGAATGCTCGGAAATAATTTGTTTTAGTGTGCAACATCATCTTCTTATAGTAAACGGCTGCTAAACCTAGCACAAAAAAATCTCAATTTTTGTTGAAATTGATGTCAGAAACGGAATCTACGGCCAATTTAACGGCTATACATAGGTCACTTGATTAAGTTCTATTTAATTATCTTCTTTTGATTAAAAAAATGCATGTGTGCAGAGAAGGGCCACAGGCACCCCCCTGGGCCGAGTGTACAGCCACAAGGTCCGCCCACACTAACATCACACCCTGCCTGCACCCCCTGTAAAGGTGGTAGAGGGCTATATTTTCCCTACGATTTTAGCGCAGCATATAAAACATACTGCGCACAGTCAGAAAGACATTACATAACAATTTTCTAGACCAGAATTAACAGGGGAATGCGTGGAAACAATTAGTTTTGGCGTGCTCCATCATTTTCATATAGAAAATAGCCGCTAAAGTTATGTTTCAACTGTATTTCCGGAAAAAACTCATTTCTTGCTTACCCAGTAATTGCTAAATCATTTATCTAAGATATACATCGAAATCGCACCATCAATACCTTTACAATGATACCCTTTGAGTCCCAATACTCCTTTAAATAACTTCAGACTGAGCATTTAAAGAAACCATATGTTGAAACTCCCCTTTAGAAAACATATCACACATTACACTGCCGCGGCCGTCAGAACGGCGCACGGGAGATAGGTCAGTGCCTAAATAAGGCGGCATAACTGACCCTACACACATCCAGGCCACAGTGCTGGTGAGCCTTTAAATCCCCGGAGGAGTGTTATGCTTGCCTTATCTAGATTAAAATGTCCCTATATTTACCACTTGGGAGTTTACGTAGAAGGTATCAAAGCTAAAAGAGGGTGCAAGGAAAGAAGGGGTTTCCTTTGTTTTCCATATACCGTACATAACTACATATGTGTACCGGTACCAATTATTGACTACATTATGGAGACAACAAGTCAGGGAGACATTGTATGCTAGCGAGTGAATTGACCCAAATTTGGCGTTGGGCTAGCTTGGAGTTTGATCTTCATGCTTCTTTTTTTTAAACCTTAGGCCACACCAAATTATAGAGTTGGTCTACGAATTTACAGGGTACCCACACAAATTTCATTTTCAAATTCCATGTGTTTTCCCTGAGCCACGGCAGAATTTCCCTGTGCTGTTTGCTTAGGAACTGTTATTAATATTCATAATTGGGTAGTCTGTCAGGAGTCAAAATTATGAAAATCTACAAGCCAAGTAGTGCATTCTCGTGCTTTTTGAGAATAGATTATACCACCACCACCATTATGGTTTCAAAATGTTTTTCCCTGTGTGCAAAAATATTTTTTTTCATGTGTTTTCCCTGTGTTTTGGAAACATTTTCAAATTCCATGTGTTTCCCTGACAGGGAATCGATTTTTCCACTTTCCCTGTTATTCCATGTTTTCCCTGTTTGTGGGTACCCTGAATTTAGTTTTTCAGGGCGGGCGATTTTTCTGCTTTCTTTTTTGAGAGAAAAATCTTTTTCCTTTTCTTTTTTACAAACTGAATAGAAAAGTGCACCTTATAAGGGAGTGACCTTTTTTTTAAGTGAGCCTAGGCGAAACGTACAAGTACGCTTCAGTATTGAATTCCATGAAGCTTAGGGACTGTTCATTTATTAGTTATGGGGGGGAGCGTAAAAAAAATAGGCCCCCTTTTTGTTTTTTAGCAAAAAAGCCAGCACATTTCTTTAGTTTAAAGGGGGGATATTTGGGGGGGGGGGGAACAATACATTCCACACATCCTCGAGGGAGGGGGGGGGGGTGTGTAAAAAATGTCCATGCCTCCAAGCGAAATCTCACCACACGACCCCTCCCCTGTAATTAATAAATGAACACTCCCTTAATCTCACCAAATAGCTCCAAATGATCTTCATGTTCTACCCTTCGCCAGTCACTTCGTGCAGTTGTCAGAATCCATGCAGAATATGCAGCATTTAATTGACAAACTCAATGATTCCCGACGAATTCATGGACATTGTCAACAATACCCTACTATTAGAACTAGTCTACATCGTTAATCGTTTGCTAATATCAACATGTGGGATAGAAAATAATTAGCTTATTTATAAAATTCATGACAGATGTCTACATAAACAATGATGTTAAGTCTCTGGCCGATACAGAGAAGTAGCAACCCCCCCCCCCCTCCCTTTTAATTTTTCATCCCTATAAATGCCCCCCCCCCCTTCTTTTTTAAAGGCCCCAGGCAGGGGAGTGCTGTGTCATTTGTTGATTTTAAGAAATGGCAATCACTCAATGGCAATGGCAATGTGAATGTCCCTTGTCGAAAAACTTGCACCCCCCTTGAACTTTCAATACTTTGCAGACATGGAGGGGCTTCTAGTCCCTGAACTTCGGCAACATGCAGGCTCCCCCCCCCCAAAGGAAATTTATTTACGCCCCCCCCCCCTACACCCTCATGATGAGATGTCGAAATTATTAACGCCCCCCCCCCCCCCCAAATAAAAATTAAAAATTAAAAAAAAAAAAATCATTACTGGTAATTTTATAAATGAACGCCCCCCTTGCCTTGGCTCATGGAATTTCCCACAGAAAAATGATGGTGAAAATAACGAAGCCGGTTATTTTTAGGTGTTGAAGTCACATGTCTCAACCACTCCCCCCTCCACTCTTTTACCAAGGAACATTAATAACGAGAGACGTCCTTTTAGAAATGCAAAAAATGAAAAATGATGAATCATGAAAAGTTGGAAAACCTGGCTCCAGCCCGACGCGCGGGAAACGCCGAGACGTTTTGACAACCATTATTTAGCCTGCAAACTTAATTTATCCATCACCTAACTCGGTACTTTGAATGAAAGAATGATCAAATAGTATTCCTACCTGACGGGGAGTAGCTGCCACCTCAGTTTTTAGATGAAATGATACGTCTTTGTGCCGTTTTTGTAGACCCGATTTCTCTGTTGTGAAACCGCATGCGATCCTGGACCGGAAGAGGCTGCAGTGGCGCCGCCTGATGTGAAAACTGGGAACTAGAGCTGAAGCTGATTCCTGGTGGTACCAGCGCAGCCTCTACTTCCTGTATTGCAAAACGTGAAGAAAACAAAACGTCTCTCCTGCAAGAAAGGCGATTTTCTTATACTTTCTGACCTTGGCAGTCGCTATAAGAAAGGTAGGAACAATTCATGCATGTCTGGTGTCTTAATGTTAAGTTTTGTGGTGCTGATGCTAAGATTTGCAGCAAATATTGCATGAAAACGACCCGGCGTTTCCCGCGTGTTTTGTGCGAACGCGGTGATAGGATACCGTCCCTCGTGGATAGAGCACACTCAACAGTGCCAGTACTACTGCTGCTGTCCACTGCTCTGGGCTTAGGCTGGAGCAACCAACAAGCTATCGAGAGGGGCCGCTCAAATGGTCTACTGCCAGTACCGTAGGCGTAGTAGACTATTAAAGTGGTACTACTAGCAGTACAAGTACATGCTAGTTCAACTAGTACCGGGTAGTTGCCAGTAAGTTACAAAGTAGTATGATACTTGATAGTATGACGGCAGAGCTTACCAAGCCTTCGGGGGTGTTCATTTATTAATGACGAGGGGGGGGTGAGATTTTACGAAGAGGCGTGAACATTTTTTACGCCCCCCCCCCTCAAGAGCGCGTAGAACGTTTTGTGCTGCCTTGGCCGGAGGCGCTGAAAATTTTTCGCCCACCCCCCTTTGAACTATATTATAAACGCGCAGGCTTTTTGGCTAAAAAGGGGCTACATTTTTTACGCCCCCCCCCCCCTCAAGAGGGGTTAGAATTTTTTACACCCCTCCCTCTAGAGGGGTTGGAAATTTTTAGCCCCCCCCCTCCAAACCCACCAGCCCCCTCTGTAAATAAATGAACACTCTCTAACGGGCTGGCTTTTTTGCTAAAAGGGGGCTAACTTTTTTACACCCCCCTCAAGAGGGGTCAGAATTTGTTACGCCCCCCCCCCCCCTCAGGAGGGGTGGGACATTTTTACGCACTCCCCCCTGGCCCTGTAACTAATAAATGAACACACTTTTATTACGTTATTATTTTCACTGATGACCAAATCATGTTGAAATGATTGACAACGATGAGGGGGGGTGCGGGGTAAAGTGACTCAGACAGTGACTGGGCTGAATTTATCCACCCTAATCCGTAGAAATGATGTATGAATTAATAAATGACCACTCCCTTTTTAAATGTATTACAGTGAGTGTGTAGCTGGGTGTTTGGTAACTTTGTATCTGTAACACAATAATGACATATACCGGTACTTGACAAAGGCAACTGAAAGGTGATTGTGATAGATGTGTATTGGATTTGGGGTACTGCTGGGAGGGCTGGAATTTTTTTTTTTTTTAAGTTGTGTTCAGATAACATGGCAGAAGAAATAGGGTCGGCATTAAAGTCCTACTCTCATCAGTATACATATAAATATAAAACTAAATATTATCTCCTTCATCGAAGAGGAACATGTGTTTTTATCTTTTTGGAGAAGCAGCCTGCCTCTGTTCCTACATCTACAGTATTGTCAAAGTAGAGACGCCTGGCTGAGGGTCACTCAAAACACTTTGATCTTTTGACTTAAGAGGGAGTTTTAACTTTTAGTTGTGTCGATTTTCCCTGCAAGTCCTGTCATACTTTTCCCAGGATAAGATACTCACCAAAGACATGACACGATAATATGCAATCTATTACTAGAGCTCTTTACCATACCAGTTATCATATGACGTTTAAAAAAACCTTGCTTCAGTAAATGTGTAGGAGCGGGATTTCTATCTTTTGGCTCACCTCATAGATTCGATCATCCTTGATACAATCATCCAACTTCTAATCACTCAGAAACTTGAGGAAGTCTCCTCTGCAATGTCAATGGGACGTTAAACTACACAAACAAACAAAACAAAAACTGTGTGTTTTGACGTTCCACCATCTATATACCCTCCCCTAACATTTAACAACAAAAATAATAAAGAGAGTTTTGGGGGGAATGGTTTGACCTGAAAGGCTGGTTTAAAAAATGACAAAACCTTAGTGTCATAAAAAGCACGAGGACTAGTGAACCCATAGTAATATACGTCTGTAGGAATTAAGAGAAAACTTGTATTCTGGTCTTATTTAAGAGAGTGTTCCAGTAAACAAAAAACGTCATACAACTTTATATTAAACGTTCCTATATGGCTCCTTATTATGGCAAAACTTAAAAAACGTTATTTTGACGTAGATTAATGTATTCTTGTTAGCTGGGGGGTGTGTGTAAAAAGGCGTCCCCTCTTTTAGGGTACTTTATTAGCTTTTTCAAAATGCTAATGGTGGTTCCCCAGCCAGTATACAACAATACTCAGCTCAAGATTCGGATTATAGGAAGAGGTGGAGTACGCCAAAGCTGCACCCTGGGGGGGGGGGGGGAGATGTGAGGACTAGCAATTTCCAAAAGTCTAGGTCCTGGGGACACAAAGGTTTTTCCCTTGGAGCACTTCTATGTGAGATACAGGTTGTACGCAGGAATTCACAGTACTGTAAAACCTTGCGTATAAGCCCAACTCGCGTATTAGCCGCACCCCGACTTTGCCCTGATCCTATAAGCCGCAGAGGGCCTCTGAACAACCCCTGGGAAAAACTTGCGTATAAGCCGCAACCCCAACGTTGATGAAGCACACAACGCGTAGAGTTCTCCTGGTGGCCCTGTGTGGCCTCCTGGCGGCCTGTGGGGCCTCCATGAGTCCCTCTCCCCCACCCCGACCTAATGTTAATATTATGTAGTACTTAGGCCTACAGTTACATGTATACGGTGCTCACCCCCCCCCTCCCATTGGCGTATGTTAGGATGCTGGGGGATTAACGGTTGGCTGTATGCAGTAGTTAAATGAAAGAGTAGGACAGGGGGGTGTCACTAGGCCTACCCCAGACACGCCCTGCTTGCCTGCCCTTTGAGATTTTCACAGCTTTCAGTGGCGGCGGAAGCGTGGGGGGATATGCAACCCCCTCTCCCCCCCCCGCATGTACATGCAATGTAGGTGGATACAGGCTCCCACTAGTGCCATTTTGTGTCATCAATGAAATGACAATATCAAAAAACTCACGTATAAGCCGCACCCCGACGTTGGGCCGATCCTACAAACCGCACCGCCGATCTGACTCGCATACTAGCCGCGGCTTCTACACAAGGTTTTACGGCAGTGGGTGAGGGGGTGGAGGTTGGGATGAGACTGTCTAGGACTAACACAGCACAGAGAAGTACTGATTCAGCTAGTTGTTGCACATCATGTAGTTATACATTGTTACCAAACAAAGGTCTCACGCAAACAGGGTTCCCACATGTCATGGAATGTCATGGAATTTGAAAGCTGTCTGGAAAGTCATGGAATGTCATGGAATTTTGTACAAAAAAATTACTGTGTGTCATGTAATGTCTTGGAAAATGTAAATTATGGAATTAATATAAAAGAATCTCCTAGAAATCTCCCATTTGCTTTCTTGATTTTAGAATTTTTCTTGGAGCCAAGCCTCCCCGACCCCCACAAGAATGTTATAAATGTCATGGAAAATTGAGATTTTTGTCATGGAATGTCATGGAATTCAATTTGAATATTTTGTGGAAACCTTGCACAAATGAAAATTGACCAAAAGTACAAATGTACATATGTTAGACACCTGCCCTTGTACAAGTACAAATTTCAGGAAATCTCCAACAGCTTCAGGCAGCAGTGAAATACACAAGAAGGAGTTTGTATGTGGAAAAGTCTGATGCACTAACCTCAACCCTAGAAAGGAAATTATTTATTTGCTGTCATTAGCGAAATACTAGTAGTGATTAATCCACTGTATGTGAAATACTATTGACATTTTTGAAATGTGTTGTATTTTTTTTATTTAACTCACAATTTACAAGTGGGGAATAAGGTACAAATATAAAACAAATATTGGACTTTCTGTATCAGAACATAAGAAACATCTCATGATCTCCATGTTTACCATTAAAAAGTCTCCGGATGTGTGATTCCAGATGCGGTAGTTTCTCAGGTCCTCTTTCCTTTCATTCCAGGCATTTTATGTTACCACACACACTAAAGCACTTTTTCGGTCGAAAAATAAACAATCTGGCCGAACCAAGTGAGCCTAGCAAGATGCAGAAGTAGCAAAATGGCGCAGGATAACACATCGGCCGATGATTCCTATGTAACACCAGATGTCAGGCTGGTGCAAGCCCTGCAGCACTCATGGAAAGAGGAGCTGTTAGTAGACTACACCATCCAAGTTGGATACGAACAATTCAAAGTGCACAAAGTGGTCATGGCCTCCGTCAGCGACTACTTCAAGGTCATGCTGACAGGAGCTATGGTGGAGAGTAAGACTGACAGTGTAAATCTCGAAGGACAAGATCCGCTCGCAGTATCCAACATTATAGAATACATCTACACAAATAGGATAACTGGGGCACGAGCTAGTCCTGAGGACCTTCTGGGTTGTGCCGTGTATCTCCAAATTCCGTCAGCCATTGAAGCAGCTAGCAGAATGATACTGTCAAGGATAGACATTGACAACTGCTTTGATATCCTGGTGACCTTCAACGGATACTTTCTGACCGATGCTGCTGAACGGACGAAGGACTACATGAGGACTAACTTAGATGAACTTCTTGAGCAGGTAGACAACGCAAACTGTTTTCAAGCCATGGCAAGATTTGAGAAACATGATCTGAAAGATGCTGTGAGATACACAAGGAAATACCTGAATACTAATGTGGATCAGATTCTGGAGGTGCATAGTCTCGACAGGCTCCCATACGATGATGCTTTGATTCTAACCAGACATTGGTTAGGAGCAGAGCCAGATCTGATCCTCACTATCAAAGATTGGGTCGAGTCTGATTACGAGAACCGCAAACAGCACTTGGACAGTTTAATGAGCCACGTACGGTTCTCTCTGCTCACTCCGGCACAGCTTGAGGCTGTAAATAAGATGAAGATGTATTCTGACGGATCGTGGTGGCACAGCGTTCAAGAGGCTCAGCAATATCACAAACAGACCGTCCACGTAAGGATTAAGTATGCTACAAGGAGCAGAACGACACCTGTACAACAAGTTGTATGTTTCAGTGACGACACCACTTCCACCATGTATATTCTAGAGAAAGACGGACATTGGGAATCCAAGAAGGTCCCAGCGACACCGAAGTTTGCAGATGGTGCAGTTGCCTCGATTGAATTCAAGAACTTTCTGATTGTGTGCGAGCGATACTTCAGTCAGAAATGGCACGTGTTTGACCCGATGTCACTGACATGGTCCAGCATGGCCGGCATGAACACACGGAGGGATAACTTTGCCCTGGTGCATGACGAGAAGTATCTGTACGCGTTGGGTGGATGCACAGACTTAGGTGAGGACTCCTACCGTGTGATTGACACTATGGAGAGATATGATATGGAGGTGGACACGTGGACCATCATGACCGCCAAACTCCCTGTACCGCTACACAGACACATAGGCTGCTTGTGTTACGGCGCCTACTCCTCCATCTTTGTCACAGGGGGGCAGACAACCATCGATGATGACGACTATCAATCCTCGACTCAGTTAAATTGTTTTGATCCGCATCTAGATCCCATTGTGTGGAAGAGCAAAGCCCCCATGCTGTTATCTGGCCCGGTCTTCTCAATGGCACAGATGTACTTTGGCAATAGGACTGTTATCATTGTGCTGTGTAAGTACAAAGTTATTCAGATCTACGACTTGCATTTCAACCAGTGGTCACGCTGCAGTATAGCCGCTGACTGGCAGTGGCACGACAACGGCACGGCCCTGTCTCATTGCCCAGACAATGACCTCTACATTGTTAATGTGTGGCGCAATGAGACCGAGCATGGTGTATGTGCAAAGTGGCTGCTCGGCAGAACGTATGGTAAAGATGTTAACAGAGAATTGCTGAAGTTCCCCATACTGACTGAGGATTGGGATGAATACCCAGCCAAGAACTACATCGCTGCGGTGCTCTCCTTTCCCACACCACCCATGAGGAGAGAACTCCCTGAGGTGTGAAAGATGTGCCCAAAACTACATCTCTCTCTTATCACATCATCACTATGGGTCGCAAAACAGTTGCCTGGGAGAACCTGGCGAGGCTGAAAAAGGACCTGGCTTATGAGTTCTCTGTGGTCTCAAAGCTGTGGTTGAATTGAGACATTAAATAAGCTAAACTTCTCACCTCATGATGTCAACATCAGCCGTCTCATTCTTGTCCTTATGCCATATGAGGATTATTTACAGAGCTGAATTCTTAGTCTTGTGTGTCGTCTACGCAAATTATACAACACAGGCAGCCAATGTTTGTACAAAAATCACATAATCTGAAATATTGCTCAAACAGAAAGTCTGCCTGACAATGAAAGTAACCCCATGGTTCAATCTGTGACAGGATACAGCTAATGGCACAATCAAACACTAAATGATTTAGGAGTACTGTAAAACCCCGCCTATTAGCCGAAATTAAGGAGTAGTTAACTATTTAATTTTACATACCTGTATTTTTATCGTTAAATACCAGAGAGATTATATTTGTGACTATAAGTTATACAATATTGATTCTACATGAAGGGTGGCTGATCCATCCTATTTAGGGAAAAGTCCAAATAACTCATTAGATATACATGTGTGTATCCTGTGTCTATATAATGCATCGACTGATGAGGCCAAAAAAAAGGGTTAAGTTTCAGGTCACCCGACCGACCCTAGCAAAAAAGCTGATCCTACGTTTTTTGTGCAGTTTTGAGGAAAATTTCATATTTTTACACATTTTGGGTCATTTTTAGGGTTTACACGGAGGATGGCTAGTACTTTCATGTTAAAAAAATAAGATAAATAAATATCCGGCCTAGCAACCCTAGTCTTTCTTCCCATGTTACCTGAAACATACCTTTTATTTTTGTTGGCCTTATCATGCAGTGTGATCTGTGTTGGGAAAAAAAACAAAGACATTATATTTCACTGCCATGTTAACAGGTTTTCGCAATACTTTTGGCGTTTGTTTTACTTTGTCTGAACGTGTATATTTCATTTGATTAATTACATATGATGATACATACAGTGATACATATTAACCTTTCCTAGGTTTTCATTGTTATTCTTATGGTGATTAATGTATAGTTCCAACCCTCACTGCTACACCGTATTACACAGACCTGCTTTTTTATCAGTCTCAAAGTATCACTTTTATTTATAGCGAGATCTCAGACCGTTTTGTAAAACGTTACAAAATAAATTGTTTATTGATTATCATGAATACGAAATACTGCTGATTGGCTTTCAAGATTCAATTTTCTGTTATGAGAGATATTTATTTGTGAGGAGAATTTAACCATGAACATTGTATCATGGATCGTTATCAACCCACGTTCACTGTCCTAAATAATTGTGATAGTCAGTTGCAAAATGTCAATTAGTATACATTATAAAACTAGTTATCTCACTTGACAATCAGGGTTTATATCAATGTCCTAGTACATAATTATAATCATTATTTTTTCTGTAGCAGATGATCTACTACATTGTGAATTCCTGCATATAACTCACCTAGACTTTGAGAATATTGTGAAACACCTGGAGTATGAAAAATGCTACATTAGTACTATATTGTACTGGCACAAAACCTTGTACAGGCTGCTCCCCCAAACTCCCAATTCTACATGAGGCATTTGGTTTACATGCCGAAATTTACAGTAGTTTTATGTTCTTTTTATCTTATACCAGCAGCTCTGCTGCCGGAAATATTGGCCCGGGAAAATAGTGGAGACAGCGTTCGTCTGACCTACAATACTGCATGGCGGGAATGCCTTAGCATATCGCAAATAGGTTCCCAGTGGCGTAATATTTTCAATCTCCAACTCTGAGTCCAAGGTAGAACTTATTATGGGGCCAGCTTGGGGCGCAGTACATCGCTGGGTTGCGACCTGTATTACTGGTATGTGTAAAAATAAGTGTGAATCTAGGACATTAACTTTTTTTTATGTCTGTAGAAACTACTTGGAATTATATTTTATCAATTTATATGAGTATTATATGATGCAATAACCGAGTGTGATATACTATGTATTGAATAAAGAATAACAAAACTAAATATTTATGAGAAGCTTTGTGTTTAAAAAAGAATGAGAGAACTGAACATAATCATTAGAAGTTTTTATTTTCCAATTCTCCTGGTTCCTTTCGGGTAATTCCCCCTGTGAAATGGCAACTTTCATTGAGAATGCATGAGGCGGTACAGTAATTGCTGGTAGCACCTCTTAGGCTCTTACAAGTCATCATTACCAATAAATTATTATTTAAAAATATGGCTAACACATCTTAAATTCATGATTTGTAATGGACGAGAGTAATGAGAGTAATTAGGTAGTGGAAGCACAGTATTTAATGCTCCCCATTGAACACAATTTGGCTGTATTAAATGGATTCCCTTCCCTTAATTAAATGGCTTAAAATTAAGAAATAAACACAAATGCCAATGCCCATTGGTACCGTCTCTGTTATATTTCACTCGTGGGGGCTGGGGCAAATACAGGCATATACAGCTTCGTAGGATATGGCTCCAGCCCCCACTTGTGAAATACATCAGGGAAGGTATCAATAGGCATTAACATTTGTCTATAAATTCTTTGGTATCATTTTTATAGAATAAATGAAAATCTGCAAATTCGTGAGTATTTGAGTCTGCCCCTTCCCCCTATTCTTAGAAAATGCTATCAGCTGAATTAGGCCCCAAATCCCAAAATCCTGGTCAATAGAAGTTTTATAGTATATAGGTTGCCCAGTTGTTTCCTTGGTGGTTCCAAATCCAGAACTCCCCTCCCCCTCCTCCTCTACTCGACCACTCCCTTAGTACTGTCCAAAACCACATCCCAACAGCCTATGCACTATGGACAAGACCTTGGGTTAGTATATACAGGTACCCAAACTAGTAATATATCAATTCTGAAATCACCAGAGTGTATAAATAGTGATTGAGCTCTTGTTTATTTCCAGAGTTTTAACAAACATCCATAATAGCCTATCTATGGATGTCAACAAAAGATCTACCATGTCATCTGAATCTGCCATGGCTGTGGGCGCCTGCACCCTCTGGCAGGAGAAGCTGCTGTTGGACTACACTATAGAAGTGGAGGCCGAAGAGTTCAGAGTTCACAAAGTTGTCATGGCCTCTGTCAGTGACTTCTTCAAGGCCATGCTGACAGGAGGCATGGTGGAGAGTCAGACTGACAGAGTGAGACTGGAAGGACAAGATCCACTGGCAGTATCCAACATGATTGCGTTTATCTATACTGGCCAATTGCCTTCCACCCAAGCTTGTATGAAAGACTTACTAGCTTGTGCTGTGTATTTACAGATCCCGGAAGCTATTAAAGTGTGTGCACAGTTGTTACTGGTGGAAATGTCAATTGAGAACTGCCTGGAGATGTATTCAGTCTTTGAGACCTACTCTCTGGTGACTGAGATGGAAGAGACACAGACCTTCATGATATCCAACATTGAAGCACTCATCAGAGCCTGTAAGCCCCACGAGATGTCTGACGATGGATTCCGTATATTTTGTGGGTCTTGGAGAAAATCAGAATGGGATCTGTTTGTCTTGATAAAGGAATGCCTTGATGTCGATTCTGAAACCCGAAGGGATCACCTCGATGATTTCATGAAGCACATACGGTTTGGCCTCATGTCTCCAGCTGAACTACAACGTGTCATGGAAACAAACCTTTACGCTGCTTCTGTTGGTCCCTGGCGAGTTCTTGTTGAACAAGCTGTTAGATACCACAACCTGCCGATACATCAGAGAATTATAGAAGATTCAGAGCAGACACGGGTCAGGAATGAACCAACACCTGCATGCTTTGTAACAGGTTTTTTCATTCACGGTAGTTATATGTGTTACGTATTGCGCCGGGAGAACACTTGGCAGCAATATAGAATCCCAGGGTATTTCTATGGCAACCCACATGCACTTTTGGAAGTGAATAACTTTCTATTTGCATGCTTTCAAGATCCCAATCATGCATGGTGTATTTTGGACCCTCATACATTGGAGTGGTCGAGAATTAACCCCTTGGTAATAACAAGAACACAATTTGGCCTCACGTTACATGAAAAACATCTCTATGCTCTCGGGGGGCTGATACAGGAGAATACAGACGTGATTGAGCGATACGACTTTCAATCAGATACCTGGACCATCATTGACAGTAAACTACCACTGCCACTGAGAGATCCCAGTGCATTCACAATCAATGGGTTCATCTACATTCTTGGTGGAGAAAAGCCAACTGGAGAATGGTCATCACGCTTAGACCGCTATGATGTGTCAAAGAACACTTGGCAAAGTATGGCAGAAATGCCTACAGGCCCAGGCGAGCACCCGATCACCTGTCTTCTTGAGTTAGGTGGAGAGCAAGTCATTGCTGTCATCGATGAGGATTTCAAAGTGGTGTGGTACAAGCCGTCAGCTGACCAGTGGTACTCTTGGTACCTCTCAACTCAAATAAAGAGCAAGATGTTTTGGCACAGTAAAGGCAAGGTATTAGCTAAACGAAATACCCTTTACTTCCTCGATTTCATTTATGACGATGGCTCTGAAGATGATGGCTGGGGCCATCACTACGCAGGTAAAATCTCAACTGGCTGTTGGAAGATGACAATCACAGAAAATAAAGTATGCAATGAACCCAAGATCATCTTGGAGAAACTCGCTGAGTATCCCAAACCCTTTAACGGGGATGAGCTTACCGAGCCTTCCTTCTTCTCTGCAGTCCTTGCAGTAAGCCAACAATCAGAGGGTTAATCAGGGGGTTCTTAACGTTATGTTGACAGTTGTAGTTTGTTGCAAAAGAGGGACATGGTTCAACCAGGATTCAAACCCAGAACATCACAACTCCTAGTATGCTACTGCTGGCCCAGAAAAGCTTTATATTTAGCTCTCTCTATGACTTGCTCACAGGAGGAAATAAGAAACTGATATTGGGAAGGACAAGTTGTCAACTGCTGATGCACAAATGCAGTGTTTGTTAAGTTTGGCTGTGCATTGTTGTATATATCACGCTGACTGTGGAAGTGTTACCAGGCCTTGGATACCTATACTTCATATTGATACCACTTACCAGCAGTTTGACGCAAGAATTGTGCATCTAAACCTCATGGATAAACCTTTCTAAGCTTTATTACAGACTTTCTGAGAAGCACACATAAGTCAGTAATGTCTGTGAAGCTTTTGTCTGTGATGAACAAGTGTATTTACATTGTGTGAGAATTTAGAATAAACTATCACAAAATATACGTTCAAATTGTGTGTTTATTAAACTAATAAAACTTTTCCGCAACCAGCATCAGCAGAATATATCACAACGCTCAACCAGTCTCTTGTATAACGGTATTAACCTACAGCATGGGTCTGATAATCAACTACTCCCGTAGGGAGGTGTCATTATTTGGGTCGGTGGACTTCCACACAAGTGAACTTTTGTAAAGCACAACCTAACTCACACTTATACACTGTAACCCAGATCTTGAGTTAGGTTCACAAGCAGGTACCTAAACTTGAAACGCAGTATTCAACGTAATAAGCGAACTGTGTGCTTTAAAAATATTTTAAGTTAAAGAGCAAAAACAAAATTTAATTCTAATAGTCGCACACCTCCTACCCATTTAACCGCCATGTTTCTAGAAGTTCTTTAGCCTCAGAATTTGACCTATTTTAGGGCTTTATACAGGGGTGTGAAATCTCCGCGGAAACGCGGAAATCCGCGTTTTTTATCTTCTAAGGGACAGTTCCTGAGATTTGTCCAGATCCAATGAGAAATTTATTTCCCTTTATGTAGGGGGGGGGGACTTAGAAGTATTTTCAAACCAGAACACCAAAATATATGAAATTTCACCATTCTGCTTCTAGATTTTCAAAATTTTCTTGGGGGGGCATGCCCCCAAACCCCCCTAGTAAGGTTAAAGTATATAATTTGGAACGGTTGGAATCAGATCGTTACTTCACGCAGCATCTTCAGCGGAAACCATTTTTTTCATTTCACACCCCTGTTTATAGCCTAAAAGCGAGCCAAAAAAGGAGGATATGGGCTTATTTAGTCGAATCCCGTACAGTCAGGTCTCGATAGTCCGCCACTTGTGGTTGCAGGTTTATGAAATAATGCAGTTCATTAAATGCTTTAAAAAATGTATAGCAATTGAATATTGAGTTTGTGTCAGATAGTAGTTTACTTCACAAGTATCAGTCTTGTATCGTAAAGCTCTATTAGCCGACCCCCCTATAAGCTGAACCATGACTTAGAGGAAAGAATGGGCTTACCACTAAGTCTAGCGTAGAAACACAAAACCCCCGATAGGACCCAACTAACTAGCGGAACTGCCAACTTGAGAAAAGAAATAGCCTTTTAGGAAAAATGGTGGGGAAATCGGCAAAATAAATATGTGTCACAGATGGGGTTTTACAGTAGTTCATGTGTATGTATAATAAGTAAATATTGATACTTTATGGGAAGACAACTTGTCAATATTACTGAATGATAGAAAGCACTGTATCCATCAAAATATTATCACTATTGAAGACATGTACCCTTTCCCTACTGGATGAGACAGCTGTGTGTATTTATGGTTGGAGGCATTGTAAAGAATATCACTATAAGAACATGCTACATACTTCACTGATGAAGATCCTTGATTATTCAGGCATCCATTACCATTATAGATGTAGTGCTACACATCATTGAAAAGCTTATTTTATGGGCATAATTTTCGCACACATCATAATTTCACGCACCTGAGCATGTGCACGAAAAACGTGAATATATGTATCGAGCGAAAATTAATACGTTTACAGTATCTAATACATCTGCCTGTGTGGTTAGGAACCCTTAGCTAGTGCTACAACTCTAGCTCCTTCCTTTTCCCCTCCAGCATCACTTTTTTAAACTCCACTAAGTTAGCTAAATGCTCATGTCTGTTGGCAAGTGGAGACTTGTGGGGACATGGTCTTAGCTCTGACCCACCGGCAGTATACTTCTCGTGCTGTGCGGCCATTAACAAATCCTCACTGGTTTCTTATGTCTTCCAAATATCCACATCCAAACGGTGGTGGCCCATACAGGTTGGACAGTTTGTGGACTCTTTACCTTCAATATCCACCTGAATCCTGTCCCTTCACATACCCTGGCAAAGTAGATACCACCGAGCCTAGAGCAAGAATAACTGTCTAGGACAGGTGAGCTAATGAACCAGGCCCAATATGGCCGCCTGTGAGGGTGACATAGTTCCTCCTGGTGTCAATATTAGTAACAACATGTTCTTGCACATATCTACCTGCGTATGTTGTGCCTGATTTGTCTCATGGATATTTATCAACAAATGCTCCATCTATTATCTTCCATTATCTAAAAAGGAAAAATAAATGATAGTAAAGTAGCGTTTCTGTCTTTCTAGGATTCCCATAGGATCTGACAGTCATCTATTGTGCATCATCGCTAACATCGGCCATGTTACCTGAGATCGGTCTAGCCAAAGGCGCCTGCACCCTCTGGCAGGAAGACCTTCTGCTAGACTACACCATAGAAGTGGAGGATGAACAGTTCAGAGTCCACAGGCTTGTAATGGCCTCTGTCAGTGACTACTTCAAGGCTATGCTGACAGGAGGCATGGCGGAAAGTGGCAGGGACAGAGTAAGACTAGAAGGACTAAATTCATGTGCAGTTAAGAATGTCATAGAGTACATCTACACTGGGCAGTTTGGCGCTGCTGAAGCCAGTCTGGAGGATGTTCTAGCCTGTGCAGTTTATCTCCAGATCCCAGCTGCGGTTAAACTATGTACTGCATCTCTGTGTGAGGAAGTCAACAAGGAAAACTGCTTTCATATTCTGTCACTTTTCAAGGCCTACATGATTGAGGATGGTATTGAACACACAGGCAAGTTTGCAAAGCATAATATTGATGCAATCATGGATAAGTGCACACCTGAGGAAATATCATACAATGAATTTGTGGTCCTGATGGACTTTTGGGAATGGTCTGAATGGGACCTATTTGTAATTGCTAAGCAGTGGCTAGAGGCCGACTGCGAGAGCAGGCAGGATTACACAAACGACATCATGACTCGTATACGGTATTGTCTACTGTCCCCAACTGAACTCTCCTACATCAGAGACACTGACATGTTCTCTCATTGTGAGGGATCGTGGAAAGATCTCATTGATAAAGCTGTTATATACCACCACCTTCCCACACACCAGAAGGTCCTCGATGAGTCAGAGCAGGCCAGAGTCAGGGCCGACCCTACTGTGGCAAGCTTCAAGCTGGGTCCTGTCACCCTGTGCACATTGGACAAAGAGAACACCTGGGTACACCATGACACAATCAATCCTCCAGCCTTCCAAGATGCTTGGTTGGTACCCTTCGTGGAAGCTAATAACTTTGGCATTGTTGCTGATGATCACATCAATGAAACAAAATTCTTCTTATTTGATCCTCGTACATTGACCTGGTCTGCCATGGCCTCCATGGGAATACCCAGAGCAGAATGTTCTCTAGTGTACCATGAGAACTACCTCTATGCCCTTGGTGGGATTGACGGAATGGTAGAGCCTAGCATAGAAACTGATGTCATTGAGAAGTATGACTTTCAGACTGATTCGTGGAGCACCGTCAACAGCAGAGTGCCTGTTCCATTGTGGGGGTCCCGGGCGGTTTCCATCGCTGGCTGTATTTACATTCTTAAAGTATTGCATCCTGATAAGGTGGGTGTAAATAGGCTAGACTGCTTTGATCCACGAGACACTACATGGGTAGAAAAGGCGTCTCCTCTTAAAATGCTGACTGACCCTGATATCAAACATTGTTGTCCTGTGGTGGTAGAAATGTATGGTGAGTCGGTTCTTGTCATCTTTGACGTACGTTTCAGACTCTTCTATTACACACCATCCACTGATGAGTGGTCAATCGATGACTACGCGCTGTCTCCATACCCAAAATGGGGTTGTAGTGGCAAGATACTTGCCAGTGGAAACACTATCTACATTCTCAACGTTACCCATCTCACCTATGAGGATGAAGACGATGATGAGGGAACAGTAAAGGAAGCATGCTGTCAGAAGTGGACGTTTGGCAAACAGATGACCAACGAACTTCTGGATGATTTTCCCATATCTGACTCAGATGGCGGCTACTTCTGCGCCTTGCTCTCCCTCTCACCTCCCTCACTGAAGGGTAAATGAACTCAAGTCACTGAGCTGAGAATAACAAATATATCACATTCACAATCTCAATCAATGCATATAAACTACTGTATGTGTATGGAAAAGTGGGCTGATGAGTTTTGGGGAAAGTTTTGACTGCCTAGGACTTATTATTAAAGAGGTTTTAGATGCATCTTAGATGATTCTTGAAATGTATATATGTGAATTTAGTGAACTGCTTCTATGATAAGTAACTGATAATATGTATCAGAGTTTTTACACAATCATCTTAATCCTAACATGTAATAGAAAATACCTCCAGGTTATTCTCTTTACATGTGATGATCTCTAGATCTGCAAATGATGGAAGTGCCACAAGTTAGTTTGCTGTTGTTAAATGATGTAACTGCTACTTGTTGATTTGTTTATTGAATAAATGTTCAAAACTTATATGTGGGTTTGTGCTATCTTTCATTGGAATTGGTTTTGATCATGTCAGGTTTCTTCATTGTAAGAAGTCAGTGTTGTTACATCCTTAAGGGGGAGACACCAGAGACTATGACTATGGTTGGTAGAAGGCCTTTTCAAGTTGATAAATGGCGATCTAGCAGTAGAACTATTACAGCGAAAGAAATTGCATGATGCCAATGAGCTTTTCCAACATGCCCAGCAGAACAATAAATGGCACATCCACTGTGTACGGACCTAGACCCTTTGAGCTCCCTGTTCTACTGTCCCTTCCATCTATCATGAGGTGTGCCGTTTTTATGAGTTAAGAAGAAAAACCATTTAGCCATTGCGTTTGTCATCCGTCTTGTCAGTACATGGCTCAAACTCTTGACTTATGTTGTTTTAGGATAATGGAAGGACAAATCAGAAAATTCTTAATATATTTAAACAAGTTCATATTATTGAAAGGTATATATCTCGGCTCCTTGGAACACTTTATGATACATCTCTAACCCTAGCGGTTCATTTTTTATTGCCTCACAAACTCGATTGTCCGTTTTCGGGTGACTCCGAGACCAAAATAAGGTGATTATGTACATAATGTCTTAAAGTACATAACAGCAACTAATAACTTTGTTTACAAACTGGGACAACATATATCTTAAGGCATACCAAGAATGGATACCCTCAGAAAAATAGATTTTGAGATAGAGCTCGATGAATATTGAAGATTTATCAAAAATATTAAAATTTTAACAACATACACTCATTTTACCTTAGTTCACTCGAAATGGTTTAATTATTTGTCAAAATTACTCTACAATATCCTGATGGTATATACTTTAGGAAATATGGACCATTAGGATCCTTTGTTGAACCTACTTGGCAGAGTACTGGCCTACAAAGCGGCTATTTCACCTTATTTTGGTCTCGGAGTCACCCGGGTGACTCCGAGACCAAAATAAAATATTGTATAAATGTAGGTTAAATGAGTGGAATCATCAGATTTCTGGCTTAGAGCATTAGAGGGGGTGGATAGGAAGCAGTGGCACTAGAGATAACTAAAATATATACGATATCAACAATTCCGTGTGGGTTTTACTATTATCAGCAAGGCGAGTGACTCCGAGACTAAAATAAGAGGGTGACTCCGAGACCAAAATAAGTATCACAATACACATTTGGTCCTGGAGGCTGGAATATTAGATTTTTTTCAAAATGTCTTTTCTCTGCCAAAAGACACAATAGTTACCTCACGATCTGGGGTACAAGGGATACTGTTTGGATCTTGTTTATTTACTGTATAGTGGTATCAAAATAAAAGGACATTTGAAAACTTTGCTGACAATATACACTTAAATGGCTGTGGAGAATAAAAATACGGTACATATCAAGTGAAATCCTTGTAAATTAATTGACTATACCATAGGCCTAATAGAAAATGATATTAGGGATAGGCTGTTACTGTCTTAGTAGACATGGGAGACATGTAAAACATGTCATCTAAAGGGTTTTTGACGTTTTTAAGGGTTTTTGGGCCTTTGGAGGGCCTAAAAACGAAAAATATTGGGCCAATACACAAAAAAAAGAAAAATCCTGAATTGTTGGGATGTTTTCTCACATATACCAAATCTTTGAAAAGATTGGTGCAAAACTGGTTATTCTGTAGGGATATACCGTATTCGACGTAATAAGCGCCCTCCCCCTAATAAGCGCCCCCCCCCCCCCTTTTTTCAGATTTTTTCACAGATTTTTAATGTGTTCCTCCGATTTTGTTACTGATTTTCAAACCTGTATGTAACATGGAGCACTTCACACCTGTGCAGGTGTTAAGGCCAAGCTAAGTGTGAAGTGATAGGGGTGTGTAGAAGCCTTATAGAGGCCACTGAGGCCTGTATACAACAGCCATGGGGGGCGCTTATTAGAACGATTATTTGAGGCTGATTTTTCCCCTTAAAATAATCTTTTAAGCGCCCAGGGCGCTTATTACGTCGAATACGGTAAGCCTGAAGAGGGCCAGAAATAGCCAAAACAACATAGGTCAGAGGTTTGAGCCACATATGTAATACTTGATGCCTTTATAGCTCATTTTGGTTTTGAATCTATGTAGTACATCTGGTTATCAAAGGCTATGGTACTATGGTACTAACCCAGATATGTCAGACCAGGCAAATAAAATGGCACTTGCGATCCTTCTAAAAGAGACATGCCCGGGCATGTCTCTTTTAGAAGGATCGCAAGTGCCATTGATGGATAGGTTCAATCACTCATCTCATAGATGCAATCATCCATAGATGCGATCACTGCTGTACTGGGCAAGCAGCATTTAGATAAAGCCATATCCGACTGTCAGGTAGACTGCCACGATTTGTTGATGGCTTCCTCAATAAATTGAGATAGTCCCTTAAGATACTTAATGCGCTGGGACATTAAGCACACTAAATCAATCTTTTATATTCCTGAAGAAATACTCTGGTATCTTCCTATGATTTCTAGAATCAGCTACTATTGCGACACATTTATTTCAATATTTCTGATAATTTGCTTACCAATTTGTGATTTATTTATTTTTTAAATGGTTGTAGACATTGTTGAAGTAAATAGGATTACATAGCCAAAAGAAATATGTGAATACTCCGAGCAGAAGTGGATTTATGGCCTGAAATAAGATTTTTAGCAAATTATACATGTTGAAACCCCGGGCTCATACTCGGGACCCCTCTTATACAAGACTTAGTCAGCTTTCCCCAAGGCTCTTACACGGGGCAGGCTTAAACACGGGGCCCGGCTTATACACAAGGAAATAGTCTGTTTAGCATGCTTTGGTTTATAGATGCTTATCATTAACTACGTTGTATCAGTGTAAAAGATTTTAGTAAATAAGCTTTTTTGTCTTTCCAGGTTTCTCATAGGATCTGACAGTCATCTATAGAGGATCGTACGCGGTCACTTCCATCAATCATGTTGCCTGAGATTGGCCTAGCAAAGGGCGCCTGTACCCTATGGGAGGAAGAATTGCTGTTAGACTACACCATAGAAGTGGAGGATGATGCATTCAGAGTCCACAAAGTGGTCATGGCCTCTGTCAGTGACTACTTCAAGGCCATGCTGACAGGAGGTATGGTGGAGAGCCGTGAAGATAAGGTGAAGCTTGATGGACAAAGTTCTCTTGCAGTGCGGAATGTGATAGAGTTTGTCTACACTGGACAGTTTGGCTTCACCAAAGCGAGTGCAGAGGAGCGTCTGGCATGTGCCGTGTATCTGCAAATTCCTTCAGCTATTGTAGCATGCACTACTTCTCTGTCTGCGGAGGTAAACACAGAAAACTGCTTCGGTATTCTGTCCATCTTCAAGTCCTACGGTAATAAAGATGGTATAGAGCACACAATCAAGTTTATCAAGAAGAATATTGATGCCATCGCTGATGACTGCAAATCTGAGGAACTGACACACAAAGAATTTGTGAGCTTGATGGACTTTTGGGAAAGGTCTGATTGGGACCTATTTGTCATAGCTAAGGAGTGGCTACAAGCTGACTATGAGAGAAGAAAGGATCATATCAATGACATCATGACTAGGATCCGGTTCTGCCTGATGTCCCCAACTGAACTGGGAAACATCAGAGTTGACATGTTCTCTGACTCAGATGGAGAATGGCATGACCTCGTTCAGAGGGCACTTGTATACCACCACCTTCCCACACCCCAGAAGGTACTGGATGAGTCGGAGCAAACCAAAGTCAGACGATATGCTTCTCCTGTCTGCTTTGGTCTTCCTCAGCCTTCTTCAGCGATTGTCTACTCATTGCAAAAAGATAAATCATGGGTATCTGGAAGTGCAGTCAATCCGCCACCTTTTTTTAAGGCTATGGTCAAACCGTTTGTGTCAATTAACAACTTTGTCATTGTTTCAGATAATATGGAAATTCACGAACAAAAGTGGTTTATATTTGATCCCAGAACATTGACCTGGTCTGCCATGGCCCCCATGGAATTTCCCAGGAAGGACTTTGCCCTGGTATACCACAACCGAGAACTGTATGCGCTTGGTGGAACAGAGGGAATGGAGGAGGAGGAGCCTCAGAACACTGATATCATTGAGAAGTACAACTTTCACACTGATTCCTGGAGCCGTATTGTGAGCAGAATGCCGGTTGCATTGTCAGAGTTCCAAGCTGTCTCCATCGCTGGCTGCATTTACGTTCTGGGTGAACCAGGAAGCGAGGCTGTAGACGACACAAACAGGCTCGATTGCTTTGATCCGCATACCGATACGTGGGAAATAAAGGCCACTCCACCCAATGTGTACACAGACGTGGTAGTTCTAGAGCTGAAAGGGGAGAAGGTGCTCGCTGGCTTTGATTATGGCTTCAGACTGTGCTACTACAAACCATCCACTGACCAGTGGTGCCAGTATGTCACTCCCGTAGCTATTAACCTCAAGGTGCACATTGAGTTCAGACTTCTGTCCAGTGGAAACAGTCTGTACCTGTTGAGCTTCATCCGGGAGAGTCGCGTAGCCGGACAGAAAACCTGGACCAGAAGGTGTTGTGAGAAATGGACATTCAGCCAGGATGGGCTCGAGATCGATTCTGGTATTGAGGAGTTTCCCCTCAGAGACTATGATTTCTGTGCCTTACTTGCTCTCACACCACCCTCACTCAAGAGTATATAAACTCAGCGGCCCGGAGCAGAAGCAAGGAATATATTAAACTGATTTTCCTATAGCTTTATGCTAATGGCCTCAAAGCAGGGAAACATGATGCCTGGGAACATTATGTATGCTGATATAGCAGTAAAGTGTTGGCGTATACACATTAAACATCAATCCTGTAGTTTCACTGCCAGCCTTTCTAGGGTTTGACCATGGGATCCTGGGATTAACTGTCCGACACTTTTATAAACTGTGCTACTTATTTACTATTATATAACTGTCAGATGGTGCTTGCCCTTATACAAAATATAATGCTCCATGTAAAATTTCTTCTATGGTAGATGACCATGTATTTGAGACCAGGCAAATGAAATAACACATGCTATCCTGCGAAAAGAGCAAGAGATGTACCCTGGCAGTGGTTTCCCACTTCACCACATAGATTCAATTATTCATCACCTAGATCCGATCATCTATAGATCAGATCACTGCCGTATTGAACAATTTATTTTCCCTCCATGAATATGACCTGTCTAAATGAGGTCAAACAACTCACTCACTTAACCCTGTGTTGAGGTGTAGGCTTGTGCTTTGGTAGCTGTCTAAGACACAAAAGACTTGCAGTAAGTTCAAGGGTTTTCACTGTGCACATTTAAAGATGTTCATCAGTCATAGGTCTGGGTTGACAAAAGCCCATGAGTATCAATATGTTATCACCTGTATGCATGTGTGTAATGAATGCAGAGTGGTGGACAGAACCTAGAATAAACAATGTGTTGATATGAATGAATTTAATAAACTTTGATGATTTCTTGTATTCACTTCACATAGAATTTGTCCTCTAGATATTACACATAACTAAGCGGTTTATATATGAGTTGATAAGTCGCTCGTTTGCACGCATTAAAAAGTACACACTATGGCAAACAGAAACTGAACAACACTTGCTTTCTGTCCAAATAGATGTAGATAGAATGTAGACAAACTGTTTTAGCAAGATGTTGGCTTCAAAGCATAGAAATATTAGATTGTTGCTGAAAGGGAAAATGAGATGAGTTTGACAGGACTGAAGAGACTGGAACTACAGTGGCGATACCGTATTCGACGTAATAAGCGCCCTCCGGCCGATGATATCCGCACGAGGATCTCGTGCGTATAGCGGCCGCTATTCGCACGAGGAGCTCGTGCGAATAGCGGCCGTTATTCGCACGAGGAACCGGCGAGAGAGGCGACGGCGAGAGAGGCGACCTACACAAGGAACCGGCGAGAAAGGCGACCTGCACGAGGAGCCGGCGAGAGATGCGACCTGCATGAGGAATCGGTGAGAGATGGGACATAGACAAGCAATCCCTTTGTGGGCCGAAATTATTTAGTGTAAATAGGGTACATGGTAAAGTACACATTTTGGGGTACTACGTCACAATATGTCAGGAAATATGTATCAATAAAAATAGAAAAGGCTGCACATAACAAAGAAAATATTATGTTAGTGAAAAATGTACAGGCACCAATTTGTCAATGAAAATAATACAGGGCCCCATATAACAAATATAATAAAATATTCACGATCAATAACAGTGCTCTACCACTTAAATAGTGGGCATGGCTATACGGGCATCAATTTTTGTTCATCATTTTCCTATGAAAAAGCATGAGATATTCATTAATTTCAAAGAAAATATAATACACAAGCATTTTATACTATTGTGGTGGTTCGTAGTTATTCTAACTTAAGGAACAACGAGAATGGCATTTTCCAGGTGCGAGAATATCAGACTTTATTACAAAAGCAACTTCGGTTCCTTAACAAGGGGAACGATCGGTGTGAAATCAATACACACAGGTAATCAGGTTTCTCTATGAATATAGGAAACGGTCAGTATAGTCTTAGTATACAACTCGGTCCGCACGGTCGGACATAGTGAAGTCTATCGTCAGTCGGGCCTGCACTGACTGCCTTCCAGGTAAACACACGGGTCTTATATAATCACCGGCTCTTAGGTCACGTGGCCAGGTGGGTGGGTCAGCAACCCACCTGAGAGCGGCACACGGTAACCTGAAGAGGACCTGCGTCCTCTCCCGGGAACTGTGTGCGCTAGCTCCAGGTAGAGAAGCCGAGTAAACAGTAGACGTTACCCGGAAATACCGTGTACGAGATTAATATGTAATATCATGCCCCTACACTATTATATATAGTTATTCGAACTGAACTGGATTTATCCCTTTTTTCGTACCCGGTAATTTATTATGTAACACACCCCTGATGCATGTATCAGAGTCACATAATATATATATGTCGCCTCTCTCGTCGTCACGTCGCCTCTCTCGTCGTCACGTCGCCTCTCTCGTCGTCACGTCGCCTCTCTCGTCGTCACGTCGCCTCTCTCGTCGTCACGTCGCCTCTCTCGTCGTCACGTCGCCTCTCTCGTCGTCACGTCGCCTCTCTCGTCGTCACGTCGCCTCTCTCGTCGTCACGTCGCCTCTCTCGTCGTCACGTCGCCTCTCTCGTCGTCATGTCAAAAATATAAATTCTTTACGGGGATCGAACCCTGGCCTCATAGGTTGAAGACAAACACTCTCACCATTACACCATAGAGGCCTTACTGCTGTGCAAGAAAACAATGTGCTATATCAAATTATCGTCATGCATGTCCCCTCTCGCCATGTCCTCATGCATGTCCCCCCTCTCGCCATGTCCCCTCTCTCGCCACGTCCCCTCTCTCGCCATGTCCTCGTGCATGTCCCCTCTCTCGCCACGTCCCCTCTCTCGCCGTTCCTCGTGCGAATAGCGGACGTTATTCACACGAGGAGCTCGTGCGAATATCGCTGGCGGCGCCCTCCCCCTAATAGACGCCCCCCCCCCCTTTTTATCAGATTTTCCACAGAATCTTTTGAGGTGTTCCTCCAGTCTGTTACTGTTTTCACACCTTTGTGTAAGATGGAGCCCTTAACACCTGTGCAGGTGTTAAGGCCAAGCCAGGTGTGAAGTCATAGGGGTGTGTAGATGCCTTGTAGAGGCAACTTAGGTGGGCCAGTAGTCTGCATATGACAGCCATTGGGGGCTCTTATTAGAATGACTATTTGGGGCAAATTTTTCCATTTAAAATATTTTTTTAAGCGTCCCTGCTGATTATTACGTGAATATGGTATAGATAAACATGGTGTCCAAAAGTTGTCCTTGGACAACCAGCCCTAGAGGGTGGCTGATAGTTACATGCACGGTCGTCACTTGGATATTATTGATCATACAAACAATGGTTAGAGAACCACCCAGGGTTTTCATAACTGGGTATCACCATTAGTTTACGCAATACTAGTACAGCATTTGTAGCATTTGGTTTCAACTAACATAATTCCAAGTGACCTCATTGGTGGTGTTACTCTAAATGTTCACTGCTACTATTAAAGCTTTATAGCCTGTAGTTACTGTAATACTATATTAAATGGTGAAGCTTCCATTCCATAGGTTCTTTCACTTGGACTGAGTTGATATAGTATTGATAATTGTACATAGGGCATGTAAATTCTTCTAGATGTTTATCAAGATACACCCTTCTCTTGATGGTCTTGCAAGAAGCTGACAAACCTGCTTGTTCTCCTCACTGAATACAATGTATGAGTATACAATAAATGAATATATAAGCATGAATCTTTATACTTACCGTAACTGCCCGTTTAATAACAAATGCACTTATAAATGTCAAGCCCCTATTACCCCCTGCACTTTTACAGGGACAAGGAACTGCTTATAATATGAGTCCTTTAAAGAGATTTTTTGTTTCAGAGTCCTACCGCTGTGCTTAAACAAGTGATTACAGTATGTTTAGTTCAGCTTGTAATAATACTTTTCTGTCTTTCCAGGGATCCCGATACGGTTGGCTGAGGCGACCTGTTGCTGTCCATTCTGTGCACAGATCCATCTGTATGTTAACCATGGCACCTGAGGTTGGCCTGGCCAAGGGCACCCGCACCCTTTGGGAGGAAGAGCTCCTACTAGACTACACTATAGAGGCAGAGGATGAACAGTTCAGAGTTCACAAAGTTACGATGGCCTCTGTCAGTGACTACTTCAAGGTCATGCTGACAGGAGGCCTTAAGGAGAGTCAGGAAAACCGTGTGAGACTGGAAGGACTAAGTTCTCTTGCAGTACGCAATATGATTGAGTTTGTCTACACAGGAGAGTTTGGCAGCACTAAGGCCAGTGCAGAAGAGCGCCTGGCATCTCCCATGTATCTCCAGATCCCTGCTGCTGTTGAACTATGTACTGCATCTCTGTGTGATGAAATAAATGTAGACAACTGCCTCCATATCTTTTCCACCTTCAAAACCTACTCTGTTGATGATGGCATTAAGCGCATCACAAGATACATACAGGCTAACATGGATGACCTTGTGAAGCCTGGCAAACTGAAGGACATGACCTGTGAGATGTTTCTGAACCTGATGGAGTTTTGGAGGAAGTCGGAATGGGATCTGGTTAAGACAGCCATACAGTGGCTCAAAGTGGACTACGACAAACGGAAACAGCACATCGATGAAGTCATGAGTCATGTACGCTTTATGTTACTGTCTGGTGATGAATTAGTCACGTTATTAGAGGGAGAGATGTTACCAGATACAGAACCAGACCTTCGATGGAAGAACATTGTGGTGGAAGCTCTGCAATACCACACTCTTCCTACCTACAGGAAGGTACTGAACGACACGGAGCAGTCCACGGTTAGGAACGAGCCAGCCCCTTTCTTGTTTGGTGTTGATGGTGATGATGATGATCTATATCTGGAGGATATGTATGCCTTGCATGAAGGAAAATCCTGGAAACGGTTTGCTTCAGATGATAAAAACTTTGTATGTCCTCCAACAGTCGTCTTAGTGGTTAACAACTTCCTGATTCTATGTGACCGTTATGGCACAGACTGGCTCATATTTGATCCAAGGAGATTTTCCTGGTCCAACATGGCACCCATGGACAAACCCCGACGTGGCTTTGCCTTGGTCTATCACCAAAGACACCTGTATGCCCTTGGCGGCACCATGCTTATGGATGATGATGAAGTGATAACCGAAGGTGAAGATGAAGACCCATCGACTGACAATATAACTGATCTGATAGAGAAGTACGACTTTGAGACCAACACCTGGAGTATCATTGGAACCAAACTGCTTGATCCGCTGACTCTCCATGGAGCCTTTTCCATCGGAGATTGTATCTACGTCACCTTTGGGTGGGTTGATGATCAACAGGTCTCGACTCAGTACTCCCGCACTGTAGATTGTCTTGATGTAGCCAAAGACACTTGGACCGAGAAAGCTCCTTTCTTGGGAGATTCAATGCTGCGTGGCACACACCTTGTACAGCTAGGTGGGGAGCAAGTCATCGCTGGGTTTGATCTGGACTTCAGACTTCACTACTACACACCATCCACAGACCAGTGGTTGGTCTACAACACATCCCCACCTACTGAACTCAAATGGCATAACAGAAATCAGGTGCTAGCCAGAGGCAACTGTGTTTACCTTTTGGACCTGTTGTCCATCAAAGCTACACAATCAAGGTTGAGTTCACAGATAAAATTGGGTCGTGGAGCGTGTGAGAAGTGGACCCTGGAGGAGAAGGAACCTAGCATTGACAGGGGCCTGGAGGGTCTGCCGGTAATGAGGGATACTACTTTGTCCTCAGCTAACTATTTCTGTGCCCTCCTGGCAGTAGGATGCCCTTCTGGCAGTTAAAGACCCAGATCACACGTACCTCTATGTTGAGCATCTTTGTGGAAAGCATCAACATTGTTTGTGAAGCACTGACAATTAGAAAAAGGTCTGCTAGGACTCTTGAAGATGATTTTAAGAATGAACTTACACACCTCAGTCACCCCAAAACATCAACCGGTGCTATTAAGATAATGGCTTTGAAGCACTTCATATAGCGCATACAGTTTTCTTGATTTGCCAACTGCTATTGTATCTAAATGTTTGTATACTGATAGTGACACTACATCTAGCTTAGATGTAAATTTGATAGCAGCAGGAATGCAATATGGAGTGTGTTTTAGGGTAGATTGTTAGCGACTTGTCGTTACAGGTACGATTACAGACTACTTTATTTTTCTTTGCGAACAGCACAAAAGATATTAAGTTCGAGAAACTCAAGACACACTACCATGTTTGTTTGACCCCCGAAATTTGGATGCACTTTTTTTTTGCACAGTCATAATATGAGGTTATGTGTAGCCATTGATGTCTATTACCAGGTTGTGTTCACTAAGTGATCAACTGTTAGATATAAGATTTTTCCCAAAGGACTCAAGTTAAGAACAGAAGTTTCTAGGTTAGAAATATTGACATAACTATATATGTATTTGAGAGATGAATGCTGATTGAAATATCACAAATATCTATAGATGTGCAAACTTCAACATGTTTAATAAAAAAAAGTTTAAATCAAGTTTATATTCACCTTTTCTTTGTTTTGCTTTCCACACGATTCCTCATCATGATATGAAGTGAGCGTTCCAAATGCCAGATTCCGTGCGTTGGTCGTAGTGGTTGCTGCTTAGTGGTGGTATAGAGGTTTAAGTTCCCTTCAAGCTTTAAGGGTGGATGGTTTTTATCACTTTAAGGTACTCAATAAAGTTGCAAGCAATGGTTATGTTATTATGTTACAGAAGTTCTGAAGATTGTGTTGACAACAATGGCTGCTAACAGGATGGACACGGGCCTCGCTCCAGGCGTCCTTGACCTTTGGAGGCAGAAACTTCTACTAGACTACACACTACAAGTAGAAGGACGCGAGTTCAAGGTCCACAAGTTTGTGCTCCTGACTGTCAGTGAATACTTCCAGAGACTCTTGGGGGGATCTTTCAAGGAGAGCACTACTGACAGAGTAGAACTCAAAGAACTGAGTGCAGAAGCTGTGTCAAAGACGATAGAGTTTGTTTACACGGGTGATGAACGGATCGTTGATGCCAACCTAGAAGACATCTACAAATGTGCAGTTTACTTACAGATGCAGAAAGTCATTGAAATTTGTATAACGAAACAGCTAGTCGGTCTGAAAGTCGAAAACTGCATGGAATTCCTGTCAACTTGTATTTCGTTCTCATTCTCTGAAGGTCTTGAGAAAGTGAAAGGCTTCATCAAGTCGCACTGGAAGTTGGTGTATGAAGAGTGTCAACATGATGAAATGCTGTACAGCTGTGTCCTGGTTATCATAGAGAACTGGGGGAGGTCTGAGTGGGAGCTGGTTCTGTACATCAAGGGCTGGGTCTATGCCGACTGTGAGAAGCGCAAAGTGTGTGTCGACAATCTCATGTCTCAGGTCAGGTTCTGCCTCCTGAGTCAGGCTGAACTGTCAGCAGTTCAGGAGCTGGATGTGTACAGTCAGTGTCAGGGTGCATGGAGGCAGCTGGTGCAGCAGGCTGTGGACTACCACTCACTGCCCGTACACAAGAAGGTGCTACACCAGTCAGACCAGAGCAAGGTCAGGGGTGGGGGCTCACTGGGGCTATTCTCCACAAATGATGATGATTTTGATACATTCTACACTTTAGATGAAGACTCTTGGAAGAAATCTGAAGCTAGAAATGCACCTAGGGCCACTTCCAAACTGCCCTATTTTGTAGAAGTGAACAATTTTCTGTTTGTATGTATGGATCGTGGTTCTGGAGAAAACTGGCATCAGGAATGGTGCGTCTTTGACCCGCGCAGCCTGACATGGTCTCCGATAAGCAGCATGGAAACCCCTCGGGGTAACTTTGCCTTGGTTCACTACAACAACCAGCTCTATGCACTCGGGGGGAAACAAGGACCGATGACTAGTTATGGGTACTTCAAGGGACCAGTTTCTGACACCACAGAAGTGTATGATATTGAAACAAACACATGGGGTATCTTTCAGCAAATGCCCACTCCTGTTGAACAGCACAGTGCTTGTGTGTTGGGTGATGCTATCTATATCTCCGGTGGTGAAGGGCAGGGATATAACAGGAGCCCCAGTAAAGCGATGATTTGTCTGGATTTGGGAAACTCCTCCTGGAAGGAGAGAGCCCCGATGTCAAGGGGACGAATAAAACATCAGATGGGTGTAATGTCGCTTCTGAAAGACGAAGTTATTGTAGTTGTAGACCGGTGGTTTGCAATTGAGTACTACAAGCCTCAGTCTAACCAGTGGACCGTTTTTGAGCATGTTTACACCCACAGAGAAGTCAAGAAACTAGAAGTAGGACTTACCAGCGCGATCCTCATGCACGGTAATACAGTGTACCTGCTTGACGTATTTGGTAGATGTAACTGGGATTGGGATCACAGTGAGGGTTATGAGTCTGATGATGGTAGAAATGTGTCGTACTTCGATCCTGATGACGGCATCCTCCCGGAGGAACAGAAGAGTGTGTGTGTAGAGTGGCAGGTACTGAAGGGTAGGAAGGCCATACGTGAAACCATTCTGCCTGAGATAGATGGGTTTGATGATGTGCACGCCTTTGGTACAGTTCTGTCTGTTCCACTGATGTCTTTGTTAGGAACCAAAGAAGCCTTAGGCCTAAAAAAAGAAGTTGTATTCCAGGAACATGGCCAAAATTAAAGAGGGTCGGTAAATCAATTACATTCTTGACCAATTTTTAGGACCATATCAATAACAATATGGTTACGTTCCCGCCCAGCACCATGTTGTTATTGAAACTTTCTTCTCACGGCACACCCAAAAGCACCAATGTTCACACTTAGTATCCCCTGCAGCGAAGCTGCTGGTTTAGCTTAAAAGATATAATTTTAGTGGAAAAATAAAATTAAAAAGTCATTTTTCAAAAATAAAATTGTGTGAAATTAAGATATTGTCTGCTGTACAGAAATAAACGGCTCAATCAATCACAACTTGCCTCCTTTTTCTACTGTGTTTTAAGTTTAAGTAAAGTATTACATATAGGATCAATAACAGTAAGAGACAGGCTATGGTTTGGTCATGTTTATTTCATTGTAAACCACATCAATCATTGATTAACAAAGATATAGTTTAACATTGTTCATAGTGCCTGGTAACACAATATGCCCACAGGTCAACTAAGACAGATGGCAGCACTGTCTCTTGTCAACAAGTAGTTGAGGCAGTTCACACACTTCACACTAGGGGGACTCACTGGTCCATACATTTGTCGTCGGGATACACCAATGCAGCGCCGGCAAGTGACTCGCTGCTTCTGAATAAAGGCCTCCCCCTTGTCCACTTTAAGCAAACACAGGGTGTTCTACACATGCAGGTAATATAATAAACACAACAGAAGAGGCTGGGTCTGAGAAGTTGATTCGTGAGGAGAATTGTCCAGTCAAACACACAAGTTCTGCAATTAGATAAAAATAAAGAAAAACAAAGTGATTATTTCGCTCCATGGTGAGTAGTACATCAGAGGGTAGACTAACAGGAAAGCTGAATGAAGGATACTTTAAGTTTAATAAAAATGACTTTTGTGCACATTCTCTCTCATACCTATGATACATGTGGTTTCATCAACGTGTACACTTACCTGACTGAATGTCTACTGGTGTTGCTGTGTCACGAGTCTTGGGAGCTCAACAGCTGACCACACGGAAAGACAAGGTCCCCTGGGTAAAAGGATTAAGGGTTACATCTTTAGACACATGAATTAAAAAGTCTTATTTATTAAAGTAGAGACAAATTCAAACACAAATAGAATTCTCATCTGGTTTAGACATGTTCACTTATTTCAGGCACAGGTAGGTAGACCTTTTGGGCAGACTTTGAGCCCAGTTGCTTGCCGCGGATGGGGACTGCAGTACGTGTGACGACGTCAACCGACTTGCAGCACGGGACGCCAACGTCTTGTGGTACACATCGGAGGCAGGCGGAATACAATGCTGTGTGCAAAATAAAAGTGAAAGTATTAGAACCATGAATGTATTTGTGTTGTTGTTGAGAATGTGATCCTATTCTAACAGCAGGGGATGGGAAGGCACTGTAAAAGTGGACCTCTATACATGGTCAAATGTCAATACATAGAGAAAACTTTAATTCTATTCTGTGCCATTTTAGTTTTAGCCACCAGCAGTTTATCTATTTTTGTTTCAGTCAGTAGACCTTTGTGGGTGGGTCTGTCACTACAGTGCAAGCTAAACAAGCATTAATAGAGCACCCCTAGTAGATTCTACACATTGTTGACTCTCAACAAAATGAAGCAAATTGAAAAATAATACACACATGTAGTAGGCTACATTGTCTAATCCACTGAGTTTTATTAAAAACATTTTTTTAACCCCCCCCCCTGCCAGAAGGGGCTAATTATTTTTTGCCATGCCCTCCCTTTGTTTAAGAATTGACCACTCCCTGATCACATGGTACAGCATGGTAGACTTCCTCTGTAGGTGGGTGGGTCTGTCACTGTAGTGACAGCCAAGCAAACCGAAAATAACACCCAAATACTCATTTTTGGCTGTGAAAAAAATTAATTAAAATGAAATCTTGTCTGATTTTGACATGTAAATAGTCCATTTCAATCAGAATTTGGTCAGCTCTTCAATTCTGACCTTACCTAAGCCCTATATAGAGTGCCTGCCGCTTTTCGGCAAACTCGTCGACATTTGAAAATCAGAAAAATTTGAAGAAATTCTTTTTAAAAATCATTTCTGAGAAAAATCTCAATTACTCAGCTGTTTACCGACCGATTTTCAAAATTCAAACTTTGCTGGAAAGAGGAGATTCAGGGCTACAACCCCAAATGCAGCCACAGTGTCCCTATGCCATAATAAGGCCGGCGCAGCGGACGATACGCAAATTTTCGGCACTCGGAAATTGTGAATAAAGCTCCAATGTAGGCTAGAGAAGGCATTTATCTATCCAGGCAGACTACAGCAGCCAAAGACAAAATGCTGTGACTTGCTGTTAGTAAGGAGTGTTGTTTGAAGAGGAGCTAGAGTGTTTTTGGTTGTTTGTTGCTGTTGGGCATGAGAAGACTGTGGCCAAGTTTGGTGGGGGTGAGAGTCATGAGAAGACTGTGGCCAAGTTTGGTGTGGGGGGTGAGTGAGTGCATAATTAGGGAAAGAATCAGTCTGCAGTGAATAGCAGATGAGCTCTGAGTGGTCTAAATAGTTTGGTATATTTTTTGGAAATTGTGTTAGAGATGAGAATAGAGTCAGAATAAGGTCTCATCATGATGAGAGATGTATATAAGCATGGTTGATTGTTGTGAAGGAATTGTTTGGGGGTCCATTTGGGTTGGGTCAGAACTGAAATTATTCACTTCCAAGATGGCTGACCATGCAGGTTTGTTGACATGATTCTATGACCAGCATTCTAGTATGTTGGTGGTTGGATGGATATTGATTAGATAGGATTCAATAATATGACGCCAGTCTATTGTTAGTGTGAGAGGTTGCTAGTCTTTCTTGATTTTGATGTAATATTACAATTAAAACATGTCTTGCTCAAAAAAGGCCTTTGGCTGTTGAGACCAAATGTTCTCAAGATCACTTTTTTTGATTATGTTAAAAGGCAGTTGTATTGGGCGCTGTTTTTGGTTCATGGTATAGAAGGGACTTTAAGGACAGTAAACATGGAGTGGATTCGGCTGGAACCCTCATTTAAAGCTATTTCCTCTACAGGCGTCTTCCAACCTGATCTCAAGCGCTGGTGTGACGAGCAACTCGTCTTGATCCATAACCGGTGTGTGGGGGGAGCTGGTGGCTGCCTCTTGTGGACGGGGGCAGCAACTGGCAAAGGTAAAGACAATAGATACGGCATGAAGGCTGTTACTAAAGTAGAGCTAGGCCTGAAAAACAAGCCAATGTCAGTCCACAGACTGGTCTACATGTTGAAGCACTATGATCTAAGGATTCTTCATTCAAAAGACAACAAACTAGAAGTTTCGCATCTCTGCCATACCACGTTGTGTGTGAACAGCGACCACCTCACCCTTGAGACACGGAGTAAGAACGCCGACCGCCGGACCTGCAAGCTGATGCGTCACTGCTCCAAGGCACACGACCCATATTGCCAGTTTCCATAACAGTGTTAGTATATCCAACTTGTAATATTCTAGATTAAGGTGTTTTTTCACTGTTGGTGTTCAATATTTACATGTTGATGGGACTTTGCAAAGCACAGCCAGAAATTAAAGTGATTCAAGTTGGGTGTCGTCCTAGTCTGATGTCCAGGTAATCCCTGCCGCTAGGCCGCGTCCTCGTCTGACGTTCAGGAAAACCCTGCCGCTAACGTGGGTCCTTGTCTGACGTCCAGGATTAGTCTGCCGCTAACATGCGTCCTTGTCTGACGTCCAGGGAAACCCTGCCGCTAACGTGCGTCCTCGTCTGACGTCCAGGGAAACCCTGCCGCTGACGTGCGTCCTCGTCTGACGTCTAGGGTAACCATGCCGCTAACGTGCGTCCCCGTCTGACGTCCAGGGTAATCCTGCCGCTAACGTGCGTCCTTGTCTGACGTCCAGGGTAACCCTGCCGCTAACGTGCGTCCTTGTTTGACGTTCAGGGAAACCCTGTTGCTAACATGCGCTGGAGGCTTTTCCTGCACTTGGACTTGAAATGGATACCCTGAATAAAACCTCATGAAAGGTCGTTCCTACACGTGGACCTCAAGTCAATACTCTTTAAAAAGAACTCACAAAAGGTCATGCCTACATTTGAGCCTGAAGTGGATACCCTGAATAAAACCTCTATAAAAGACGGATACTAGGCCTACACTAAGACTTGAAGTGGATGCCCTCATTTAAACCTCACTGACAGGCCATTCCCACACTTTGACCTGAATAAAACCTCAGGATAAGCCTGCTGGTAACGTGTGTCCTCGTCTGACGTACAAGCAAACCTTGCTACTACCATGTGCCGTCGTGATACTCTTCAAAAAGAAATCTCAGAAGGCCATTTCTACACTTGAGCCTGAAGTGGGTACCCTGAATAAAACCTCTATAGAAGACGGACACTAGGCCTTTACTTGGACTTGAAGTGGATACCCTCATTTAAACATCACGAAAGGTTATTCCTACACTTGGACCTCTGGTTGATACTCTGAATTAAACTGCATTGAAAAGTCATTCCTACACTTTGACCTGTAGTGGATACTCTGAATAAAACCTGGATGAGCCTGCTGCTAACATGTCTCCTTGTCTGACGTCCAGGGTAGCCTGCCACTACTGTGCGTCCTTGTCTGACGTCCAGGGAAACCCTGCCGCTAACGTGCGTCCTTGTCTGACGTCCAGGGAAACCCTGCCGCTAACGTGCGTCCTTGTCTGACGTCCAGGGTAACCATGCCACTACTGTGCGTCCTTGTCTGACGTCCAGGGTAACCCTGCCGCTGACGTGCGTCCTTGTCTGATGTCCAGGGTAACCCTGCCGCTAACGTGCGTCCTCGTCTGACGTCCAGGGAAACCCTACTGCTAATGTGTGTCCTCGTCTGATGTCCAGGGAAACCGCTAGCTACACGCAATTTCTGCACTTTGACTTGAAATGGATACCCTGAATAAAACCTCTATAAAAAAGAGAATACTAGGCCCATACTTGGACGTGAAGTGGATACCCTTATTTTAACCTACCGAAAGGTCATTCCTACACTTGGACCTCAAGTCAATACTCTTTAAAAACGACTCGCAAAAGGTCATGGCTACACTTGAGCCTGAAGTGGATACCCTGAATAAAACCTATATAAATGACGGATACTAGGCCTACACTAGGCCTACACTACACCGATCACTTCGAGTTTTATTTTTGAAAAGCTACCCAGAAACTCCTCCGGAACACAAATTTGGTGGTGAAAGTCCTGGCGGTTTCTGCATGAGAGCACTTCAAAGTTCATGACATGCCTCACAATGTCACCACCCTTGTGCCATTAGTACACGGGGATGGGACTCGTGCCGGGGAAACTCACCCAGCCCGGACACCGTTAGGATTGAGACAGATTGAGAGGTCTTTCTTGATTCGGTAAGTGGTGGTGCATGGCCGTTCCTAGTCGGTGGAACGATTTGTCTAAATTCCGATAACGAACGAGACTCTGACCTGCTAACTAGTCCGTCGATTTACCTGGTCCGTCCGGTCGACACCAACTTTTTAGAGGGACAAGTGACGTACAGCCACGCGAGATTGAGCAATAACAGGTCTGTGATGCCCTGAGATGTTCGGGGCCGCACGCGCTACACTGAAGGAATCAAGGTGTCATTCGTCCTGGTCCTGAAGGATCGGGTAACCCTTTGAACCTCCTTCGTGCTAGGGATTGGAGCTTGTAATTTTCCCCTATGAACAAGGAATTCCCAGTAAGTGCATGTCATTGATTACGTCCCTGCCCTTTGTACACACCGCCCGTCGCTACTACCGATTGACTGGTTTAGTGAGATCCTCAGACCGGCCCCTGGCATGGGGGGCAACCGTCGAGCCATGTAAACTTGATCATTTAGAGGAAGTAAAAGTCGTAACAAGGTTTCCGTAGGTGAACCCGCGGAAGGATCATTATCGAACTGGTCGAAGCCTTAACCGGTGGAACACCAAGATTGTTCGCAGTCAGGAGTTTGTACTGAAAAAAGGGACTCCTCCCGCCGATGGTGAATTGGTGCTGGGTTGCCTCCCGAATCCCAAATGCTGGCACGTTTCATACGCGTCGCTGGGGTACCTGCGTCTCAGAGTTTTCTTGGACTCCGGAGACGAGAGCAACGCGCACCGGTGGGCTTCGGTTCCCGATTGCTTGCGACGGTTCAAAGAGTCGGTTTCTCTGCGGCCCCATGACCCAACCCGATTCCAATCAAAGTCCAACTTTGGAGGGAGGCAGCGGAAATGCTCCTCACTCCAACGGTTGACGGGTGCTCACTGTTGCTGTGACGCGCAGACCGGTGAAACCAAAATTACAACTCTCAGCGATAGATCACTCGGCTCATGCGTCGATGAAGAGCGGAGCCAGCTCCGTTAATTAATGTGAATTGCAGGACACATTGAACAGCGACATCTTGAATGCATATTGCGGCCTCGGGCATTCCCAAGGCCACGCCTGTTTCATGGTCGGTTGACCTCTGGAAGTCCGTTCTCGTGCGCGCCTTGAGCGTAGTAGCGTCAGTTCACTCACGGGTGGATTGCCTCACTCTGTCGCTTCAAATCGAGACTCTCCTTTGCCTCGGTCCGTTCTGATACAGATCCGGTTGCACGGTGAAACCGCCGGCAGCAAAGGGGGGCGGTAGCCTGCTTAACTGCAAAGTCGTCCACCCCAACTTCTCCCTCGATCGGGACTATCCGATGCCGGCCTGGAACGACCAATGCCAACTGCTCTTAGGGAGGCAGGGCGAAGGAACCAAAATCGGTTTTTCGACCTGAGATCAGGCGGGATTACCCGCTGAACTTAAGCATATCACTAAGCGGAGGAAAAGAACTAACAAGGGTTCCCCTAGTGTCAGCGAGTGAAGCGGGAATAGCCCACCACTGAATCCCCTGTTGCTGCGGCAGTGTGAACTGTGGTGTTTAGGACAATCACTGGCGCGGCGTGCTCCGGTCCGAGTCCTCCTGATCGGGGCCTTTCTCATAGCGTGTGTCAGGCCTCTAGTCTAGGCAAGCCAACGTGCCTCTAAACGTCCTTGGAGTCGGGTCGTTTGGGAATGCAGCCCAAAGTGGCTGGTAAAATCCATCTGAGGCTAAATACTGACATGAGACCGATAGCGGACAAGTACTGTGAGGAAAAGTTGAAAAGGACTTTGAAGAGAGAGTTCAAGAGTACGTGAAACAGCTCAGAGGCAAACTGATGTGACCGCAAAGTCGCCTCGTGGAATTCAACTCTTCCGAGGGCTCGGAGCTTCTGATTGAGGATCCTCATGGGACTGCTTTGGGTGTTTGCGGCCTCCTTTCCACGAGGAGAGAAGTCCCGAGGAAAGCTAGCCGGAACGCCTTCGGGCGCCTCCAGTCTTATAGTCCCTGGGTACGGAGGCCCGCCGGTGAACCGAGGGACAGCATGCCGCCGCTTCCTCCTCCTTCAGGATGGCGCGGGCCCCTGCCTAATTTGGTCGGGTCGAGGATGGACTGTTTATAGTTTGTTCCGACTGCTGGGCTGATCGGCTCTGGGTGTGCTCCTGTTCGGAAGCCTAGGGTCCGTGGCGAATCGATCGGCACCCCATCAGACCCGTCTTGAAACACGGACCGTCTTGAAAAACGCACCGGCGCAATGAAAGTGACAGGGCGTTCGCATCCATGGCAGGATCCGATGTCTCTGGGCGGCCACGCACTGCTGGCCTGTCTCGGTCACCACGTCGAGGAGTCAAAGCAAGAGGGTACACGTTGGGACCTGAAAGATGCCTGAGTAAGACAAAGTCAGGGGAAACCCTGATGGAGATCCGTAGCGATTATGACGTGCAAATCGATCGTCGAACTTATAGGGCCAAAAGACTGTCGGCCCTTGAAAAACCTGGGGACGCCGGTGAGATTTTCGTGCCCGACCATACCCATATCCACAGCAGGTCTCCAAGGTGAACAGCCTCTGGTGATAGAATGTAGGTAAGGGAAGTCGGCAAATTCAATCCGTAACAAGGATTGGCTCTAAGGGCTGGGCCGGTCGGGCTGGGGTGCGAACTGGGCCTGGAACCGGCAGGGGCTGGAAGAGACGTCGTCGGCAACGGCGCGTCAAGCTTGGACCGTCGTCGGGACCTTCCCATGGACCGCCTCAGCTGTGCGGTGTCGGCTGCGGGCAACTGTGGTCGGCCCATCCGCTTTGTCCGTCGTCCAACAGCCAACTTAGAACTGGTAGGGACCGGGGGAATCCGACTGTCTAATCAAAACAAAGCATTGCAATGGCCGTAGCCTGGTGTTAACACAATGTAATTTCTGCCTCGTGCTCTGAATGTCATGAATTAAACTGCACTGAAAAGTCATTCCTGCACTTTGACCAGTAGTGGATACTCGGCTAACTTACAGGCTTGGGTGGCCATGCTGGTGGTGCGGGATGGGGGGACAGCGACGCAGGGCTACTGTGGACTACTGCAGTTCTAAGACATCCTTCTTGGAGGAGCTAGCAAATGTGGTGACATGCACATCAATTGTAGAATTGTCATGAAGCCCAATGCACTCCACCCTCCACGTATACAGGCTATTATACATGGTGATGGAGACTCTGTATATATATATTCATGGGTATACTCTGATGAGAGGACTAAAGAATATCATCAGTCTAACAACTTTAGACATACTGTAGCAAGTGCTTCATCAACATGTTTTATCAAGTTTGTGTGAATAATTATTGTCATGTAAACCTGTTTTGTGATCTTCTTTTAATTCAAGTGGTTTCCAGATGATTGAAAAAAGACAAGCTGTTGAATATATATAAACCATAGCCTTGCTTCTCTGAGTCGCCAGGGCTGCATTCATGATGACCAAGGGCATGTACTATGGGGCCCTTAAAGGGTGAGTGTATCAAACCGTATAGGTCAGCATGATAGCTGAATGCAGCCAGCAATATCTGTGCATGGTAATTTAGCAATGGCATATATAAAGACTAAGAGATTGGGGGAATACAAAAGGCTGTTTTGAATTTGAATTCAAAGGGTGTGAGGGTGCGGAAATATGACATTTTGCTATGTCATGCTCAAAATATGAAATGGTTCACACTACTTATAAAAACTAAATATTGTAAAAGATAGCATAATCTCTCCATGGTAATTTAGCAATAGGTTCCCCGTATTGGCATGTATAAAAGCTTAGAGATCAGACAAATATAAAAGGGTGCGTTGAACTCGAATTTAAGGGGTGGTATATGAGGATTTGGAAATATGACTATTTGGTGTGCCATGCTTAGAATATGAAATGGTATTTTAATAAACTAAATATTGTGAAAGATAATAATATCTCTCCATGGTAATTTAGCAAAAGATCCCCTCTATTGGCATGTATAAACGCTTAGATATCAGACAAATATAAAAGAGAACGTTGAACTTGAATTTAAGGGTTGGTGTGGGGGCATGGAAATATGACTATTTGCTATGTCATGCTCATAGTATGAAATGGTTCACACTGCTTTTATGAACTGAATATTGTGAAAGATAATAATATCTCTCCATGGTAATTTAGCAATAGGTTCCCTGTATTGGCATGGACAAAGGCTTAGAGATCAGACAAATATAAAAGGGTACGTTGAACTTGAATTCAAGGGGTGGTATATGAGGATTTGGAAATATGACTATTTGGTGTGTCATGCTTAAAATATGAAATGGTTCACACTACTTATATGAACTAAATATTGTAAAAGATAGCATTATCTCTCCATGGTAATTTAGCAATAGGTTCCCCGTATTGGCATGTATAAAAGCTTAGAAATCAGACAAATATAAAAGGGTATGTTGAACTCAAATTTAAGGGGTGGTATATGAGGATTTGGAAATATGACTATTTGGTGTGCCATGCTTAGAATATGAAAAGGTTCACACTACTTATATGAACTAAATATTGCAAAAGATAGCAATATCTCTCCATGGTAATTTAGCAATAGATTCCTTGTATTGGCATGTATAAAGGCTTAGAGATCAGACAAATATAAAAGGGTACGTTGAACTTGAATTTAAGGGGTGCTGTGGGGGTTTTGGAAATATGACTACCGGTATTTGGTTTGTCATGCTTGAAATATGAAATGGTATTTATATAAACTAAATATTGTATAAGATTACAATATCTCTCCATGGTAATTTAGCAATAGATTCTCTGTATTGGCATGTATAAAGGCTTAGAGATCAGACAAATATAAAAGGGTACGGTGAACTTGAATTTGAGGGGTGGTGTGCGGATACGGAAATAGGGCTATTTGTTGTGGCATGATGGTAGATGCAGGAAGGTAGAGATTCAAGGCTGCATTGGTGCATCATGCCGCCACATGGACATACACCTGTTGGTGGATACGCAGGGAGGTAGAGGTACATGGCTGCATTGGTGCATCATGCCGACACATGGACATAAACCTGTTGGTGGACACGCAGGGACGTAGAGGTACATGGCTGCATTGGTGCATCATGCCGACACATGGACATACACCTGTTGGTGGACACGCAGGGACGTAGAGGTACATGGCTGCATTGGTGCATCATGCCGACACATGGACATACACCTGTTGGTGGACACGCAGGGAGGTAGAGGTACATGGCTGCATTGGTGCATCATGCCGACACATGGACATACACCTGTTGGTGAACATGTAGGAAGGTAGAGGTACAAGGCTGCATTGGTGCATCATGCCGACACATGGACATACACCTGTTGGTGGACATGCAGGGAGGTAGAGGTACATGGCTGCATTGGTGCATCATGCCGACACATGGACATAAACCTGCACATGTCTAGTTGGCCAGTCAGAGTTAATGCTACTAGAGCAGTCAGGGTAACATGTTATTCTATCTGTACTAACCAAGGGCATGATGTATCAATTTGCTCTTAAAGTGTTCCACTCCTTTTGGAATGTATCAACCCCATAGGGTCGGCATGATGCTTGAATGCAGCCCTGGTGAGTAGGTCTGTAGTTACTCACCAGGGCAAAATCATAATCAAATATCACCTTACCCTGGTAAGTCTCATTTAATTCTACAATTATACATGTTGAAACCCCGGGCTTATACTCGGGACCCCTCTTATACAAGACCTAGTCATCCCCCTGTGTTAGTGGGGACCTTCATGATGGGGGCATGAAGGAGTAGAATAACTTCATCGGGAGCCTTCCATAAAACCAATGGGCATAGTGATTGAGCTCTTGTTTATTTCCAGAGTTTGAACAAACATTCATATCAGCCTATCTATCTATGGATGTAAACAAAAGATCTACCGTGTCATCTAATGCTGCTATAGCTGTGGGCGCCTGCACCCTCTGGCAGGAGAAGCTGTTGTTGGACTACACTATAGAAGAACAGGCTGAAGAGTTCAGAGTTCACAAAGTTGTCATGGCCTCTGTCAGTGACTTCTTCAAGGCCATGCTGACAGGAGGCATGGTGGAGAGTCAGACTGACAGAGTGAGACTGGAAGGACAAGATCCACTGGCAGTATCCAACATGATTGCGTTTATCTATACTGGCCAATTGCCTTCCACCCAAGCTTGTATGAAAGATTACTAGCTTGTGCTGTGTATTTACAGATCCCGGAAGCTATTAAAGTGTGTGCACAGTTGTTACTGGTGGAAATGTCAATTGAGAACTGCCTGGAGACATATTCAGTCTTTGAGACCTACTCTCTGGTGACTGAGATGGAAGAGACACAGACCTTCATGATATCCAACATTGAAGCACTCATCAGAGTCTGCAAGCCCCACGAGATGTCTGACGATGGGTTCCGTGTATTTTGTGGGTCTTGGAGAAAATCAGAATGGGATCTGTTCGTCTTGATAAAGGAATGCCTCGATGTGGATTCTGAAACCCGAAGGGATCACATCAATGATTCCATGAAGCACATACGGTTTGGCCTCATGTCTCCTGCTGAACTACAACGTGTCATGGAAACAAACCTTTACGCTGCTTCTGTTGGTCCCTGGCGAGTTCTTGTTAAACAGGCTGTTAGATACCACAACCTGCCGATACATCAGAGAATTATAGAAGATTCAGAGCAGACACGGGTCAGGAATGAACCAACACCTGCATGCTTTGTAACAGGTTTTTTCATTCACGGTAGTTATATGTATTGCGCCGGGAGAACACTTGGCAGCAATATAGAATCCCAGGGTATTTCTATGGCAACCCACATGCACTTTTGGAAGTGAATAACTTTCTATTTGCATGCTTTCAAGATCCCAATCGTGCATGGTGTATTTTGGACCCTCATACATTGGAGTGGTCGAGAATTAACCCCTTGGTAATAACAAGAACACAATTTGGCCTCACGTTACATGGAAAACATCTCTATGCTCTTGGGGGGCTGATACAGGAGAATACAGACGTGATTGAGCGATACGACTTTCAATCAGATACTTGGACCATCATTGACAGTAAACTACCACTGCCACTGAGAGATCCGAGTGCATTCACAATCAATGGGTTCATCTACATTCTTGGTGGAGAAAAGCCAACTGGAGAATGGTCATCACGCTTAGACCGCTATGATGTGTCAAAGAACACTTGGCAAAGTATGGCAGAAATGCCAACAGGCCCAGGCGAGCACCCGATCACCTGTCTTCTTGAGTTCGGTGGAGAGCAAGTCATTGCTGTCATCGATGAGGATTTCAAAGTGGTGTGGTACAAGCCGTCAGCTGACCAGTGGTACTCTTGGTACCTCTCAACTCAAATAAAGAACAAGATGTTTTGGCACAGTAAAGGCAAGGTATTAGCTAAACGAAATACCCTTTACTTCCTCGATTTCATTTATGATGATGGCTCTGAAGATGATGGCTGGGGCCATCACTTTGCAGGTAAAATCTCAACTGGCTGTTGGAAGATGACAATCACAGAAAATACAGTATGCAATGAACCCAAGATCATCTTGGAGAAACTCGCTGAGTATCTCAAACCCTTTAATGGGGATGAGCTTACCGAGCCTTCCTTCTTCTGTGCAGTCCTCGCAATAAGCCGACAATCAGAGGGTTAATCAGGGGTTTCTCCACGTTATGTTGACAGTTGTAGTTTGTTGCAGAAGAGGGACATGGTTCAACCAGGATTCAAACCCAGGTTATCTTAACTCCTAGTATGCTACTGCTGGCCCACAGAAGCTTTACATTTAGCTTTTTCTTCAGGCATGGGATTTTGCCGGATTTATCTTGATTTCCGGATTTATGAAGGCCAAAAGAAAAAATATTTTGACATCAATAAGGGGGGGGGGTCTCTAGAGGCCTTCATGCCATGCAATGTATACAAAATGCCCCCCAGATAACATCCTTTGGCTGCTTTTTGGATTTTTCTTCAGAACCCAATCCCATACCTGTTTCTATGACTAACTTACAGGAGAAAATAAGAAACTGATATTGGGAAGGACAAGTTGTCAATTGCTGATGCACAAATGCAGTGTTTATTAAGTTTGACGGTGCATTGTTGTATATTTCACGCTGACTGTGGAAGTGTTACCATACTTCATATTAATACCACTTAGCAGCAGTTTGACGCAAGAATTGTGCATCAAAACCTCATAGATAAACCTTTCTAAGTCTTATATCAGACTTAGGGGAAGCACACATAACTCAGTAATGTCTGTGAAGCTTTTGTCTGTGATGAACATGTGCATTTACATTGTGTGAGAATCTTGAATAAACTATCACAAAATATACGTTCAAATTGTGTGTTTATTAAAGTAATAAAACTTTTCCGCAACCAGCATCAGCAGAATATATCACAACGCTCAACCAGTCTCTTGTATAACGGTATTAACCTACAGCTGGGGTCTGATAATCAATTATTCCCTTAGGGAGGTGTCATTGTTGGGGTCGGTGGACTTCCACACAAGTGAACTTTTGTAAAGCACAACCTAACTCACACTTATACACTGTAACCCAGATCTTGAGTTAGGTTCACAAGCAGGTACCCAAACTTGAAACGCAGTATTCAACGTAATAAGCGAACTGTGTGCTTTAAAAATATTTTAAGTTAAAGAGCAAAAACAAAATTTAATTCTAATAGTCGCACACCTCCTACCCATTTAACCGCCATGTTTCTAGAAGTTTTTTAGCCTCAGAATTTGACCTATTTTAGGGCTTTATAGCCTAAAAGCGAGCCAAAAAAGGAGGATGTGCGCTTATTAGGGGATGTGCGCTTATTTAGTCGAATCCCGTACAGTCAGGTCTCGATAGTCCGCCACTTGTGGTTGCAGGTTTATGAAATAATGCAGTTCATTAAATGCTTTAAAAAATGTATAGCAATTGAATATTGAGTTTGTGTCAGATAGTAGTTTACTTCACAAGTATCAGTCTTGTATCGTAAAGCTCTATTAGCCGACCCCCCTATAAGCTGAACCATGACTTAGAGGAAAGAATGGGCTTACCACTAAGTCTAGCGTAGAAACACAAAACCCCCGATAGGACCCAACTAACTAGCGGAACTGCCAACTTGAGAAAAGAAATAGCCTTTTAGGAAAAATGGTGGGGAAATCGGCAAAATAAAAATGTGTCACAGATGGGGTTTTACAGTAGTTCATGTGTTGTATAATAAGTAAATATTGATACTTTATGGGAAGACAACTTGTCAATATTACTGAATGATAGAAAGCACTGTATCCATCAAAATATTATCACTATTGAAGACATGTACCCTTTCCCTACTGGATGAGACAGCTGTGTGTATTTATGGTTGGAGGCATTGTAAAGAATATCACTATAAGAACATGCTACATACTTCACTGATGAAGATCCTTGATTATTCAGGCATCCATTACCATTATAGATGTAGTGCTACACATTATTGAAAAGCTTATTTTATGGGCATAATTTTCGCACACATCATAATTTCACGCACCTGAGCATGTGCACGAAAAACGTGAATATATGTATCGAAAATTAATACGTTTACAGTATCTAATACATCTGCCTGTGTGGTTAGGAACCCTTAGCTAGTGCTACAACTCTAGCTCCTTCCTTTTCCCCTCCAGCATCACTTTTTTAAACTCCACTAAGTTAGCTAAATGCTCATGTCTGTTGGCAAGTGGAGACTTGTGGGGACATGGTCTCAGCTCTGACCCACCGGCAGTATACTTCTCGTGCTGTGCGGCCATTAACAAATCCTCACTGGTTTCTTATGTCTTCCAAATATCCACATCCAAACGGTGGTGGCCCATACAGGTTGGACAGTTTGTGGACTCTTTTCCTTCAATATCCACCTGAATCCTGTCCCTTCACATACCCTGGCAAAGTAGATACCACCGAGCCTAGAGCAAGAATAACTGTCTAGGACAGGTGAGCTAATGAACCAGGCCCAATATGGCCGCCTGTGAGGGTGACATAGTTCCCCCTGGTGTCAATATTAGTAACAACATGTTCTTGCACATATCTACCTGCGTATGTTGTGCCTGATTTGTCTCATGGATATTTATCAACAAATGCTCCATCTATTATCTTCCATTATCTAAAAAGGAAAAATAAATGATAGTAAAGTAGCGTTTCTGTCTTTCTAGGATTCCCATAGGATCTGACAGTCATCTATTGTGCATCATCGCTAACATCGGCCATGTTACCTGAGATCGGTCTAGCCAAAGGCGCCTGCACCCTCTGGCAGGAAGACCTTCTGCTAGACTACACCATAGAAGTGGAGGATGAACAGTTCAGAGTCCACAGGCTTGTAATGGCCTCTGTCAGTGACTACTTCAAGGCTATGCTGACAGGAGGCATGGCGGAAAGTGGCAGGGACAGAGTAAGACTAGAAGGACTAAATTCATGTGCAGTTAAGAATGTCATAGAGTACATCTACACTGGGCAGTTTGGCGCTGCTGAAGCCAGTCTGGAGGATGTTCTAGCCTGTGCCGTGTATCTCCAGATCCCAGCTGCGGTTAAACTATGTACTGCATCTCTGTGTGAGGAAGTCAACAAGGAAAACTGCTTTCATATTCTGTCACTTTTCAAGGCCTACATGATTGAGGATGGTATTGAACACACAGGCAAGTTTGCAAAGCATAATATTGATGCAATCATGGATAAGTGCACACCTGAGGAAATATCATACAATGAATTTGTGGTCCTGATGGACTTTTGGGAATGGTCTGAATGGGACCTATTTGTAATTGCTAAGCAGTGGCTAGAGGCCGACTGCGAGAGCAGGCAGGATTACACAAACGACATCATGACTCGTATACGGTATTGTCTACTGTCCCCAACTGAACTCTCCTACATCAGAGACATGGACATGTTCTCTCATTGTGAGGGATCGTGGAAAGATCTCATTGATAAAGCTGTTATATACCACCACCTTCCCACACACCAGAAGGTCCTCGATGAGTCAGGGCAGGCCAGAGTCAGGGCCGACCCTACTGTGGCAAGCTTCAAGCTGAGTCCTGTCACCCTGTACACATTGGACAAAGAGAACTCCTGGGTACACCATGACACAATCCATCCTCCAGCCTTCCAGCAGGCTTGGTTGGTACCCTTCGTGGAAGCTAATAACTTTGGCATTGTTGCTGATGATCACATCAATGAAACAAAATTCTTCTTATTTGATCCTCGTACATTGACCTGGTCTGCCATGGCCTCCATGGGAATACCCAGAGCAGAATGTGCCTTAGTGTACCATGAGAACTACCTCTATGCCCTCGGTGGGATTGACAGAATGGTAGAGCCTAGCATAGTAACTGACGTCATTGAGAAGTATGACTTTCAGACTGACTCGTGGAGCACTATCAGCAGCAGAGTGCCTGTTCCATCGTTGGGGTCCCGGGCGGTTTCCATCGCTGGCTGTATTTACATTCTTAAAGTATTGCATCCTGACAAGGTGTGTGTAAATAGGCTAGACTGCTTTGATCCACGAGACAATACATGGGTAGAAAAGGCGTCTCCTCTTAAAATGCTGACTGACCCTGATATCAAACATTGTTGTCCTGTGGTGGTAGAAATGTATGGTGATTCGGTTCTTGTCATCTTTGACGTACGTTTCAGACTCTTCTATTACACACCATCCGCTGATGAGTGGTCAATTGATGACTATGCGCTGTCTCCATACCCAAAATGGGGTTGTAGTGGCAAGATACTTGCCAGTGGAAACACTATCTACATTCTCAACGTTACCCATCTCACCTATGAGGATGAAGACGATGATGAGGGAACAGTAAAGGAAGCATGCTGTCAGAAGTGGACGTTTGGCAAACAGATGACCAACGAACTTCTGGATAATTTTCCCATATCTGACTCAGATGGCGGCTACTTCTGCGCCTTGCTCTCCCTCTCACCTCCCTCACTGAAGGGTAAATGAACTCAAGTCACTGAGCTGAGAATAACAAATATATCACATTCACAATCTCAATCCATGCATATAAACTACTGTATGTGTATGGAAAAGTGGGCTTATGAGTTTTGGGGAAAGTTTTGACTGCCTAGGACTTATTATTAAAGAGGTTTTAGATGCATCTTAGATGATTCTTGAAATGTATATATGTGAATTTAGTGAACTGCTTCTATGATAAGTAACTGATAATATGTATCAGAGTTTTTACACAATCATCTTAATCCTAACATGTAATAGAAAATACCTCCAGGTTATTCTCTTTACATGTGATGATCTCTAGATCTGCAAATGATGGAAGTGCCACAAGTTAGTTTGTTGTTGTTAAATGATGTAACTGCTACTTGTTATTTGTTTGTTGAATAAACGTTCAAAACTTATATGTGGGTTTGTGCTATCTTTCATCGGAATTGGTTTTGATCATGTCGGGTTTCTTCATTGTAAGAAGTCAGTGTTGTAACATCCTTAAGGGGGAGACTATGGTTGGTAGAAGGCTTCTTCAAGTTGATAAATGGCGATCTAGCAGAAGAACTATTACAGCGAAAGAAATTGCATGATGCCAATGAGCTTTTCCAACATGCCCAGCAGAACAATAAATGGCACATCCACTGTGTACCGACCTAGACCCTTTTAGCTCCCTGTTCTACTGTCCCTTCCATTTATCATGAGGTTTGCCGTTTTATGAGTTCAGAAAAAAAACCATTTAGCCATTGCGTTTGTCATCCGTCTTGTCAGTATATATGTAATATTTGATGCCTTTATAGCTCATTTTGGTACCAAGGGAGCAGTGAATTGCAATGCATGGTGTAACTTTCATTTTTTTAAATCTCCACATATGCACTAGGTCTTTGGTGGCGGCGCTTACAAATGACATTCAGAGTAGTGCATTTATTTAAACAAGTGTGTGTCTGGGCAAGCTTTACTAATCAGGTGGAAGACTCCCGGCCTGCTAAACCAGCCTGGGCAGCCTGCATTAACAGGCTGCCTGGAAATACGGACCAGGCTGTATCCTTGGTCCAGTCCTCCACCTGCTAAGCCCCTCCTGTGGTGAACATACCCTATCTCAGTTATAGCAGCAGATCTTACTGCACGTCCAGTAACAGTCAGAGTGCAGTCGGGACAGGTACTCAGCTCTATATATAGGGGCGCTGGGCCTTTAAGGTGATGGAGCAGATTCCTACCATCATTTCACACAGTTTCCATCAACATCATTTTTCCCTCCTCTGAAAATACCTCTGCTGTAATTGGTTGATATTTTTAACCAGGCCAGGGAAGAAATGACTTTCCTGCACAAAACATACTACTTTTGATGACGGTTTGCATTTTGAACACCATCGCCAGGAAACAGTCACCGGTGTTAACATCTCCAAGTGGAAAAAAAACAAGAAACTGTAATTAGGGCCAATTGATTGGTTGTTAGGTAGTTTAACGTCTGGATGGCACCTGGCATTCCAGACGTGTAGTGCAATGGATAGAATTGAACAAGCATCTATAATTTAGGAATTGCTAGCCCAAGACCAGCTAACAAACTACAAGGTTCTTGACTCTTGATACCTGAGTACTCACAGTAGATATAATATATCTGTCTTGTTGTGCCAGATTTGGCTTATTGATGCTTATCAACAAACTTCATATTATTCTCAACGGTTAGAAAAGAAAGGAAATATGAAAGTTAGTAAATAAGCCTTTATGTCTTTCCAGGTTTGTCCAAGGATCTGACAGTCATCTATAGAGGATTGTGTACTGTCAGTACCATCAGCCATGTTGCCTGAGATCGGCCTGGCAAAGGGCGCCTGCACCCTCTGGGAGGAAGAGTTGCTGTTGGACTACACTATAGAAGTGGAGGATGAACAGTTCAAAGTCCACAAAGTGGTCATGGCCTCTGTCAGTGACTACTTCAAGGCCATGCTGACAGGAGGCATGCTAGAAAGTAGGGAGGATAATGTGAAGCTTGAAGGACTAAACTCACTTGCAGTGCGGAATGTGATAGAGTTTGTCTATACTGGACATTTTGGCTTCTCCAAAGCGAGTGCAGAAGAGCGTCTGGCATGTGCCGTGTATCTGCAAATTCCTTCAGCTATTGTAGCATGCACTACTTCTCTGTCTGCGGAAGTCAACACAGAAAACTGCTTCAGTATTCTGTCCATCTTCAAGTCCTACGGTAATAAAGAAGGTATCGAGCACACAGTCAAGTTCATCAAGAAGAATATTGCTGCAATCGCTGATGGCTGCAAACTCGAGGAGCTGCTATGTGATGAATTTTTTATCTTGATGGACTTTTGGAAGAGGTCTGAATGGGACCTGTATGTTACTGCTAAGCAGTGGCTACAAACACAAAGCGAAGACTATGTGAATGATATCATGACTAGAATACGGTTTTGTCTACTGTCCCCAACTGAACTTCAATGTGTTAGACAGGAAGCAATGTTCTCTGACACAAATGGACCATTGCAAGGTCTTCTTGAGAAGGCTTTGGTATACCACAACCTTCCCACACACCAGAAGGTACTGGATGAATCAGAGCAATCCAAAATTAGGAGTGATCCTACCCCCGTAGGAATTAGTCTGAATCCTATATCTCTATACTCATTGGACAATGAAACATCTTGGGTGCATCATGATGCAATCGATCCGCCAAACTTTCCAAGATATTGTGAAATGCCCTTTGTGGAAGTTAACAACTTTGTTATTGTTGGTTATCAAAGTGATAGACATGAGGAGAAATTCTACATATTTGACTCAAGAACACTGACATGGTCTGCGATGGCCTCCATGGGAATACCAAGAGAACACTATGCCCTAGTATACTATGACAAATACCTGTATGCCTTTGGGGGATACGACAGAAGAGGTGTGATTAGCACAGTAACTGATGTCATTGAGAAATATGACTTTCAGACTGATTCTTGGAGCACCCTCAGCAGCAGGATGCCTGTTGAAATGACCGGTGGACATGCCGTCTCAATTGCTGGCTGCATTTACGTTGTCAAGTTTTTGCGACCCTATCAAATAGACAATAATATGAATAGGCTAGACTGCTTTGATCCAAGGGACAATACATGGGTAGAGAAGGCTTCTCCACCAGAGATGGAGACCAACCATTCAGCTATACTTTGTAAACCTGTGGTGGTAGAACTCTGTAGCGAGTTGGTACTGGCCACCTTTGATGGGTATTTCGCACTGCACTATTACACCCCATCCACAGACCAGTGGTCGCTCAACCACTCCACTCGATATAATCCCCTGAAATGGTGTAGTGGTGAGAAAATGCTTGCCCGGCCTAACACTATTTACATGCTCAATGTTATGCGGGACACATATGATGATGCTGGAAGAATAGTGTCAAATAAGGAGGCATGCTGTGAGAAGTGGACATTTGACAAACAGGGTGTGATGACCAGTAAAATCCTAGATGATTTTCCCATGCCCGATTCAGAAGTCTGTGCGCTTCTCTCACTTGCAGCTCCTTCACTGAAGGGCCATTAAACTCAAGTCACCGGGTTAAGAATATGTTTAACCATTGTATCACATTCACAATCTTACTCCATGTACATGCAAACTATAGTATATAGATGAAGGAGTGAGTTGATAAGTTTTAAAGAAGATGCCTAATTAGTGACTGTGCCTTAGACATATATACTAAATTGGACCTTAAAGCTTTTAGATCCACCTTTGATGACCCTGTACATATGTGAATTTAACTACTTCTATGATAGATAAGTTGTTCATAAAGTAATTGCTTCCTACAAAAGAAAGTTATTTTCTGTGTGATGATTCCCACATTTACAAATGATGTAGCTGCTACTTGTTTATTTGTTTGTTTGTTTAATAAATGTTCAAAACATGTATGTGTGTTTGTGTTATCTGCCATTAAAACTAATCATGTAGTGTTCCTACATTGTAATGAGTCAGTGTTGTAACAGAGCCTTAAGGGGAGTCACCAGTGGCCCTCTGGCGCAGGTTGGTTGAATGTACAAGCAAGCAGATAAATGGTAAATGCTGTCAAAATTTGACTGAAGGAGACTGGCATGATGCCAATAGGCTTAGGGAGTGATCATTTTTTATCAACGGGGGGGGGGGGGGGTTGGTTGGCGGGGAGCAAAAATATTTGGACCCCTTGACCGGGGGGGGGGTGTTAAAATTTGGACCCCTCTTGGGGGGGGGTCAAAAAAATGTAACCTGTTTTGGGCCAAAAAGCCCGCGCGTTACTGTGCTTCAAAGGGCCCGCGCGTGCGCTGATTTCCAACCTGTAGGCGGGGGGTAAAAAAATTCGACCCGTTGACTAGGGGGTGAAAATTTTTTCGTACGCTCCGCGCGGAAAAACCAGAACATTGACCTGGTCTGCCATGGCCCCCATGGAATTTCCCAGGAAGGACTTTGCCCTGGTATACCACGACCGAGAACTGTATGCGCTTGGTGGAACAGAGGGAATGGAGGAGGAGGAGCCTCAGAACACTGATATCATTGAGAAGTACAACTTTCACACTGATTCCTGGAGCCGCATTGTGAGCAGAATGCCGGTTGCATTGTCAGAGTTCCAAGCTGTCTCCATCGCTGGCTGCATTTACGTTCTGGGTGAACCAGGAAGCGAGGCTGTAGACGACACAAACAGGCTCGATTGCTTTGATCCGCATACCGATACGTGGGAAATCAAGGCCACTCCACCCAATGTGTACACAGACGTGGTAGTTCTAGAGCTGAAAGGGGAGAAGGTGCTCGCTGGCTTTGATTGGGGCTTCAGACTGTGCTACTACAAACCATCCACTGACCAGTGGTGCCAGTATGTCACTCCTGTAGCTATTAACCTCAAGGTGCATATTGAGTTCAGACTTCTGTCCAGTGGAAACAGTCTGTACCTGTTGAGCTTCATCCGGGAGAGTCGCGTAGCTGGACAGAAAACATGGACCAGAAGGTGTTGTGAGAAATGGACATTCGACCAGGATGGGCTTGAGATCGATGCTGGTATTGAGGAGTTTCCATTAAGAGACTATGATTTCTGTGCCTTACTTGCTCTCACACCACCCTCACTCAAGAGTATATAAACTCAGTGGCCTGGAGCAGTAGCAAGGAATAGATTAAACTGATTTTCCTATAGTTTTATGCTAATGGCCTCAAAGCAGGGAAACATGATGTCTGGGAACATTATGTATGCTGATATAGCAGTAAAGTGTTGGCGTATACACATTAAACATCAATCCTGTAGTTTCACTGCCAGCCTTTCTAGGGTTTGACCATGGGATCCTGGGATTAACTGTCCGACACTTTTATAAACTGTGCTACTTACTTACTATCATATAAATGTCAGATGGTGCTTGCCATTATACAAAATATAATGCTCCATGTAAAATTTCTTTTATGGTAGATGACCATGTATTTGAGACCAGGCAAATGAAATAAGTATACAGGATTTGTTTAAGTTCCGTATTTCCCCGACAGATTGACCTCGAAAGGCTCCGTATTTCGTTGAGACCCTTCATTTATTTTTAAAGGCAGATGTCAAGTATTAAAGGAGAAAAAGACATTTTATTAACCTGTTTCGTCTAGCAGACTTCCAGACGCCGCCATGACACCTTGCTCGACTTCACTTCCGGTATTAGCGCATGCGTGATTCGGTTCGCAAAAATATAATCCCCCCCCCCTCTATCGCCTATATCGTCGTTTTTTATAAGAATTAGGCCTAATATGCTTTTAAAAACATTAATTTATTAAAAAGAAAGACGATCAATCGATAATTCATGAAAAAAATAATAAATGCTCGTTTACACCATCCGATTTACGATAGGAAATTCCGCTAGGACCCGATATTGGCGCTACTGTTTCTCTATGGGAGTTTCTAACGATCTTTTTTTTCGCCGATCTATCAAGTTAAGAAGCCTCGACCAAACATTCTAGGGGGTTAGGGCCTAATTCAGCTATTCAATGTGTAAATATAGGATGTTTTGTAATGCTTAGGCTTTGTTTCAAGCTAAAATAAAGTATTTTAACCCCCAAACGAAGCCAATGAAAAAAACGTGTCATGACGACAAATTCTTAACCAAAACGTCGCGCCTAGTCCGGGAATCGAACCCCGGTCTCCCGTATGGAAAGCCAGAGCGCTAACCACTAGACCATCTCGGCCACACATACAATGGAAGTCTCAGCGTACATATTTGACCCGCTGACCTTTGGTATCCTTGCGCCAGACTGGAAGTGAAGTTTTCGCGAAATACGGAGGTTTGAGGAAATACGGGGGCTGCTTATTCACCTTTAGCGCAATACGAGGCTCAGTGTCTAAGCCTACCCGACTTGATATTTCGTCAAACCATTTAAAAATAACACATGCTATCCTGCGAAAAGAGCAAGAGATGTACCCTGGCAGTGGTTTTCCACTTCACCACATAGATTCAATCATTCATCACCTAGATCCGGTCATCTATAGATCAGATCACTGCCGTATTGAACAATTTATTTTCCCTCCATGAATATGACCTGTCTAAATGAGGTCAAACAACTCACTCACTTAACTCTGTGTTGAGGTGTAGGCTTGTGCTTTGGTAGCTGTCTAAGACACAAAAGACTTGCAGTAAGTTCAAGGGTTTTCACTGTGCACATTTAAATATGTTCATCAGTCATAGGTCTGGGTTGACAAAAGCCCATGAGTATCAATATGTTATCACCTGTATGCATGTGTGTAATGAATGCAGAGTGGTGGACAGAACCTAGAATAAACAATGTGTTGATATGAATGAATTTAATAAACTTTGATGATTTCTTGTATTCACTTCACATAGAATTTGTCTTCTAGATATTACACATAACTAAGCGGTTTATATATGAGTTGATAAGTCGCTCGTTTGCACGCATTAAAAAGTACACACTATGGCAAACAGAAACTGAACAACACTTGCTTTCTGTCCAAATAGATGTAGATAGAATGTAGACAAACTGTTTTAGCAAGATGTTGGCTTCAAAGCATAGCAATATTAGAATGTTGCTGAAAGGGAAAATGAGATGAGTTTGACAGGACTGAAGTGACTGGAACTACAGTGGCGATACCGTATTCGACGTAACAAGTGGCCTCCCCCTAATAAACGCCCCCCCCCCTTTTTATCAGATTTTTCCCAGAATCTTTTGAGGTGTTCCTCCAGTCTGTTACTGTTTTCACACCTTTGTGTAAGATGGAGCCCTTAACACCTGTGCAGGTGTTAAGGCCAAGCCAGGTGTGAAGTCATAGGGGTGCGTAGATGCCTTGTAGAGGCAACTTAGGTGGGCCAGTAGTCTGCATATGACAGCCATGGGGGGCGCTTATTAGAATGACTATTTGGGGCAAATTTTTCCATTTAAAATATTGTTTTAAGCGTCCCTGCTGATTATTACGCGAATATGGTATAGATAAACATGGTGTCCGAAGCTTGTCCTTGGACAACCAGCCCTAGAGGGTGGCTTATAGTTACATGCATGGTCGTCACTTGGATATTATTGATCATACAAACAATGGTTAGAGAACCACCCAGGGTTTTCATAACTGCGTATTACCATTAGTTTACGCAATACTAGTACAGCATTTGTAGCATTTGGTTTCAACTAACATAATTCCAAGTGACCTCATTGGTGGTGTTACTCTAAATGTTCACTGCTACTATTAAAGCTTTATAGCCTGTAGTTACTGTAATACTATATTAAATGGTGAAGCTTCCATTCCATAGGTTCTTTCACTTGGACTGAGTTGATATAGTATTGATAATTGTACATAGGGCATGTAAATTCTTCTAGATGTTTATCAAGATACACCCTTCTCTTGATGGTCTTGCAAGAAGCTGACAAACCTGCTTGTTCTCCTCACTGAATACAATGTATGAGTATACAATAAATGAATATATAAGCATGAATCTTTATACTTACCGTAACTGCCCGTTTAATAACAAATGCACTTATAAATGTCAAGCCCCTATTACCCCCTGCACTTTTTACAGGGACAAGGAACTGCTTATAATATGAGTCCTTTAAAGATATTTTTTGTTTCAGAGTCCTACCGCTGTGCTTAAACAAGTGATTACAGTATGTTTAGTTCAGCTTGTAATAATACTTTTCTGTCTTTCCAGGGATCCCGATACGGTTGGCTGAGGCGACCTGTTGCTGTCCATTCTGTGCACAGATCCATCTGTATGTTAACCATGGCACCTGAGGTTGGCCTGGCCAAGGGCACCCGCACCCTTTGGGAGGAAGAGCTCCTACTAGACTACACTATAGAGGCAGAGGATGAACAGTTCAGAGTTCACAAAGTTACGATGGCCTCTGTCAGTGACTACTTCAAGGTCATGCTGACAGGAGGCCTTAAGGAGAGTCAGGAAAACCGTGTGAGACTGGAAGGACTAAGTTCTCTTGCAGTACGCAATATGATTGAGTTTGTCTACACAGGAGAGTTTGGCAGCACTAAGGCCAGTGCAGAAGAGCGCCTGGCGTCTGCCATGTATCTCCAGATCCCTGCTGCTGTTGAACTATGTACTGCATCTCTGTGTGATGAAATAAATGTAGACAACTGCCTCCATATCTTTTCCACCTTCAAAACCTACTCTGTTGATGATGGCATTAAGCGCATCACAAGATACATACAGGCTAACATGGATGACCTTGTGAAGCCTGGCAAACTGAAGGACATGACCTGTGAGATGTTTCTGAACCTGATGGAGTTTTGGGGGAAGTCGGAATGGGATCTGGTTAAGACAGCCATACAGTGGCTCAAAGTGGACTACGACAAATGGAAACAGCACATCGATGAAGTCATGAGTCATGTACGCTTTATGTTACTGTCTGGTGATGAATTAGTCACGTTATTAGAGGGAGAGATGTTACCAGATACAGAACCAGACCTTCGATGGAAGAACATTGTGGTGGAAGCTCTGCAATACCACACTCTTCCTACCTACAGGAAGGTACTGAACGACACGGAGCAGTCCACGGTTAGGAACGAGCCAGCCCCTTTCTTGTTCGGTGTTGATGGTGATGATGATGATCTATATCTAGAGGATATGTATACCTTGCATGAAGGAAAATCCTGGAAACGGTTTGCTTCAGATGATAAAAACTTTGTATGTCCTCCAACAGTCGTCTTAGTGGTTAACAACTTCCTGATTCTATGTGACCGTTATGGCACAGACTGGCTCATATTTGATCCAAGGAGATTTTCCTGGTCCAACATGGCACCCATGGACAAACCCCGACGTGGCTTTGCCTTGGTCTATCACCAAAGACACCTATATGCCCTTGGCGGCACCATGCTTATGGATGATGATGAAGTGATAACCGAAGGGGAAGATGAAGACCCATCGACTGACAATATAATTGATATGATAGAGAAGTACGACTTTGAGACCAACACCTGGAGTATCATTGGAACCAAACTGCTTGATCCGCTGACTCTCCATGGAGCCTTTTCCATCGGAGATTGTATCTACGTAACCTTTGGGTGGGTTGATGATCAACAGGTCTCGACTCAGTACTCCCGCACTGTAGATTGTCTTGATGTAGCCAAAGACACTTGGACCGAGAAAGCTCCTTTCTTGGGAGATTCAATGCTGCGTGGCACCCACCTTGTACAGCTAGGTGGGGAGCAAGTCATCGCTGGGTTTGATCTGGACTTCAGACTTCACTACTACAAACCATCCACAGACCAGTGGCTGATCTACAACACATCCCCACCCACTGAACTCAAATGGCATAACGGAAATCAGGTGCTAGCTAGAGGCAACTATGTTTACCTTTTGGACCTGTTATCCATCAAGGCTACACAATCAAGGTTGAGTTCACAGATAAAATTTGTTCGTGGAGCATGCGAGAAATGGACCCTGGAGGAGAAGGAACCTAGCATTGACAGGGGCCTGGAGGGTCTGCCGGTAATGAGGGACACTACTTTGTCCTCAGCTAACTATTTCTGTGCCCTCCTGGCAGTAGGATGCCCTTCTGGCAGTTAAGGATCCAGATCACACGTACCTCTTTGTTGAGTATCTTCGTGGAAAGCATCAACATTGTTTGTGAAGCATTGACAATTAGAAAAAGGTCTGCTAGGACTCTTGAAGATGACTTTAAGAATGAACTTACACACCTCAGTCACCCCAAAACATCAACCGGTGCTATTAAGATAATGGCTTTGAAGCACTTCATATAGCGCATACAGTTTTCTTGATTTGCCAACTGCTATTGTATCTAAATGTTTGTATACTGATAGTGACACTACATCTAGCTTAGATGTAAATTTGATAGCAGCAGGAATGCAATATGGAGTGTGTTTTAGGGTAGATTGTTAGCGACTTGTCGTTACAGGTACGATTACAGACTACTTTATTTTTCTTTGCGAACAGCACAAAAGATATTAAGTTCGAGAAACTCAAGACACACTACCATGTTTGTTTGACCCCCGAAATTTGGATGCACTTTTTTTTTGCACAGTCATAATATGAGGTTATGTGTAGCCATTGATGTCTATTACCAGGTTGTGTTCACTAAGTGATCAACTGTTAGATATGAGATTGTTCCCAAAGGACTCAAGTTAAGAACAGAAGTTTCTAGGTTAGAAATATTGACATAACTATATATGTATTTGAGAGATGAATGCTGATTGAAATATCACAAATATCTATAGATGTGCAAACTTCAACATGTTTAATAAAAAAAAGTTTAAATCAAGTTTATATTCACCTTTTCTTTGTTTTGCTTTCCACACAATTCCTCATCATGATATGAAGTGTGCGTTCCAAATGCCAGATTCCGTGCGTTGGTCGTAGTGGTTGCTGCTTAGTGGTGGTATAGAGGTTTAAGTTCCATTCAAGCTTTAAGGGTGGATGGTTTTTATTACTTTAAGGTACTCAATAAAGTTGCAAGCAATGGTTATTTTATTATGTTACAGAAGTTCTGAAGATTGTGTTGACAACAATGGCCACTAACAGGATGGACACGGGCCTCGCTCCAGGCGTCCTTGACCTTTGGAGGCAGAAACTTCTACTAGACTACACACTACAAGTAGAAGGACGCGAGTTCAAGGTCCACAAGTTTGTGCTCCTGACTGTCAGTGAATACTTTCAGAGACTCTTGGGGGGATCTTTCAAGGAGAGTACTACTGACAGAGTAGAACTCAAAGAACTGAGTGCAGAGGCTGTGTCAAAGACGATAGAGTTTGTTTACACGGGTGATGAACGGATCGTTGATGCCAACCTAGAAGACATCTATAAATGTGCAGTTTACTTACAGATGCAGAAAGTCATTGAAATTTGTATAACCAAACAGCTAGTCGGTCTGAAAGTCGAAAACTGCATGGAATTCCTGTCAACTTGTATTTCGTTCTCGTTCTCTGAAGGTCTTGAGAAAGTGAAAGGCTTCATCAAGTCGCACTGGAAGTTGGTGTATGAAGAGTGTCAACATGATGAAATGCTGTACAGCTGTGTCCTGGTTATCATAGAGAACTGGGGGAGGTCTGAGTGGGAGCTGGTTCTGTACATCAAGGGCTGGGTCTATGCCGACTGTAAGAAGCGCAAAGTGTGTGTCGACGATCTCATGTCTCAGGTCAGGTTCTGCCTCCTGAGTCTAGCTGAGCTGTCGGCAGTTCAGGAGCTGGATGTGTACAGTCAGTGTCAGGGTGCATGGAGGCAGCTGGTGCAGCAGGCTGTGGACTACCACTCACTGCCCGTACACAAGAAGGTGCTACACCAGTCAGACCAGAGCAAGGTCAGGGGTGGGGGCTCACTGGGGCTATTCTCCACAAATGATGATGATTTTGATACATTCTACACTTTAGATGAAGACTCTTGGAAGAAATCTGAAGCTAGAAATGCACCTAGGGCCACTTCCAAACTGCCTTATTTTGTAGAAGCGAACAATTTTCTGTTTGTATGTGTGGATCGTGGTTCTGGAGAAAACTGGCATCAGGAATGGTGCGTCTTTGACCCGCGCAGCCTGACATGGTCTCCCATTAGCAGCATGGAAACCCCTCGGGGTAACTTTGCCTTGGTTCACTACAACGACCAGCTCTATGCACTCGGGGGGAAACAAGGACCGATGACTAGTTATGGGTACTTCAAGGGACCAGTTTCTGACACCACAGAAGTGTATGATATCAAAACAAACACATGGGGTAGCTTTCAGCAAATGCCCACTCCTGTTGAACAGCACAGTGCTTGTGTGTTGGGTGATGCTATCTATGTCTCCGGTGGTGAAGGGCAGGGATATAGCAGTAGCCCCAGTAAAGAGATGATTTGTCTGGATTTGGGAAACTCCTCCTGGAAGGAGAGAGCCCCGATGTCAAGGGGACGAATAAAACATCAGATGGATGTAATGTCGCTACTGAAAGACGAAGTTATAGTAGTTGTGGATCGGTGGTTTGCAATTGAGTACTACATGCCTCAGTCTGACCAGTGGACCGTCTTTGAGCATGTTTACACCCACAGAGAAGTCAAGAAACTAGAAGTAGGACTTACCAGTGCGATCCTCATGCACGGTAATACAGTGTACCTGCTTGACGTATTTGGCAAGTGTAACTGGGATTGGGATCACAGTGAGGGTTATGAGTCTGATGATGGTAGAAATGTGTCGTACTTCGATCCTGATGACGGCATTCTCCCGGAGGAACAGAAGAGTGTGTGTGTAGAGTGGCAGGTACTGAAGGGTAGGAAGGCCATACGTGAAACCATTCTGCCTGAGATAGATGGGTTTGATGATGTGCACGCCTTTGGTACTGTTCTGTCTGTTCCACTGATGTCTTTGTCAGGAACCAAAGAAGCCCTAGGCCTAAAAAAAGAAGTTGTATTCCAGGAACATGGCCAAAATTAAAGAGGGTCGGTAAATCAATTACTTTCTTGACCAATTGTTAGGACCATATCAATAACAATATGATTACGTTCCCGCCCAGCACCATGTTGTTATTGAAACTTTCTGCTGGTTTAGCTTAAAAAAATACAATTTTAGTGGAAAAATAAAATTAAAAAGTCATTTTTCAAAAAAAAAATTGTGTGAAATTAAGATATTGTCTGCTGTACAGAAATAAACGGCTCAATCAATCACAACTTGCCTCCTTTTTCTACTGTGTTTTAAGTTTAAGTAAAGTTTTACATATAGGATCAATAACAGTAAGAAACAGGCTATGGTTTGGTCATGTTTATTTCATTGTAAACCACATCAATCATTGATTAACAAAGATATAGTTTAACATTGTTCATAGTGCCTGGTAACACAATATGCCCACAGGTCAACTAAGACAGATGGCAGCACTGTCTCTTGTCAACAAGTAGTTGAGGCAGTTCACACACTTCACACTAGGGGGACTCACTGGTCCATACATTTGTCGTCTGGATACACCAATGCAGCGCCGGCAAGTGACTCGCTGCTTCTGAATAAAGGCCTCCCCCTTGTCCACTTTAAGCAAACACAGGGTGTTCTACACATGCAGGTAATATGATGAACACAACAGAAGAGGCTGAGTCTGAGAAGTTGATTCGTGAGGAGAATTGTCCAGTCAAACACACGAGTTCTGCAATTAGATAAAAATAAAGAAAAACAAAGTGATTATTTCGCTCCATGGTGAGTAGTACATCAGAGGGTAGACTAACAGGTAAGCTGAACGAAGGATACTTTAAGTTTAATAAAAATGACTTTTGTGTACATTCTCTCTCATACCTATGATACATGTGGTTTCATCAATGTGTACACTTACCTGACTAAATGTCTACTGGTGTTGCTGTGTCACGAGTCTTGGGAGCTTAACAGCTGACCACACGGAAAGACAAAGTCCCCTGGGTAAAAGGATTAAGGGTTACATCTTTAGACACATGAATTTAAAAGTCTCATTTATTAAAGTAGAGACAAATTCAAACACAAATAGAATTCTCATCTGGTTTAGACATGTTCACTCATTTCAGGCACAGGTAGGTAGACCTTTTGGGCAGACTTTGAGCCCAGTTGCTTGCCGCGGATGGGGACTGCAGTACGTGTGACGACGTCAACCCACTTGCAGCAGGGGACGCCAACGTCTTGTGGTACACATCGGAGGCAGGCGGAATACAATGCTGTGTGCAAAATAAAAGTGAAAGTATTAGAACCATGAATGTATTTGTGTTGTTGTTGAGAGTGTGATCCTATTCTAACAGCAGGGGATGGGAAGGCACTGTAAAAGTGGACCTCTATACATGGTCAAATGTCAATCCATAGAGAAAACTTTAATTCTATTCAGTGCTATTTTAGTTTTAGCCACCAGCAGTTTATCTATTTTTGTTTCAGTCAGTAGACCTTTGTGGGTGGGTCTGTCACTACAGTGCAAGCTAAACAAGCATTAATAGAGCACCCCTAGTAGATTCTACACATTGTTGACTCTCAACAAAATGAAGCAAATTGAAACATAATACACACATGTAGTAGCAGGGGCGGCGGAACCATTAGAAAGTTGGGGGGGCAAAGATCTAACAATGTGTAGGACCAAGTGTAGGGCGTATCCAAATGTTGCAAGCGCAGCGCAGCAATTTCGCAAGCGAAGCGCAGCGACCAGACTAGGGGGGTCTGGGGGCATGCCCCCCCAGGAAATTTTGCATTTCTAGAAGCGAAATGGTGCATTCTGGTGCATTTTTAGAGCTTCAGGGACAGGATTTCCCCCTCTACTTTTGTAGTTTTTTCCTATACTTTCTATGGAAAAATGTGTGCTTCTCCCTCTCCACAAAAGATTTTATATTGACATTTTGACATTGAATAGTGCATTCTGATAATGTAAATTCAAACGTAGGGCCCTATGGTGACATATCCAAGCACGTCTGGAGGGGAGCTGCCCCCTTCCCTTAAGACAATTTTGATTTACTTTTGAGGATTTGAAAGTGACTAAGCCTATAGTGCAAACCCTGCTTTAATTCTGATGCACTACGTACCTGCATCATACCTGCATTACCCCCCCCCCCCCACCACACTCCACACGCAAACCCCGGTCCCTGCACTTGGGTTGGGAAACCACACCATCCATGTTGCGAAAACGCTGAGAAAGGGGTACTTTTTCTATGAATTGGTACGTCTGTGGAAATGAGAAGAAGGGGTGTTTTTTGCACTCCACCTCCGTGGAAAATAGAAATGGGGGATATATTCATCAATGGCTATATGATAAATACAAAAGTGGGTTTTATTAGGACCGCCATAGCCCCTATTATCCCCTGAAAGGCTCTCATAAAACCTATCTGGGCGTGTAGTCTACTTTAAATCATTGTTGTCTTATAGAAAACGGAACCTAGTATGTTTCTACCTGCGCAGCCCAAAAAATGGGTGTTTTTAGAGGTAAAAAGTCTCAGCGTTTTCAGCTTGAAAGGGGGATATTTTACCCCCAGAAATCAGTGGTAAGGGGGTAAATTTCCAAACTCAGCATAGGAAACAATCGGATCCCTACATTTGACAATGTACATTTGCAAATTTTGTACCACAGAAATACTAGGGTGTTTCCCCCCCCCCCCCCCCCAAGAAAATTCTGGAATTCGTGAAGCAGAATGGTGCAATATGAGGTATTCCAGTCTAGCCTGCAGAAATTACTATGATACCCCAATAGGCCTAGTCTATGGTATTTCAATGATTTCCCAAGAAAATTTTGAAATTCCAAGAGTCAAATGGTGTGTTCTGGCAAGATCTAATGTATGCTCTATTTGATTTAAACTTTAGGCCCCATAATGGTACAGTGAGGCAACCCTGAAACCTAATATAATTCTGGGAAAAGTTGGGGGGGCAAAAACATAGTCTTGCCCCCCCAACCTAAAAGTTGGGGGGGCATGTGCCCCCCCTGCCCCCCCGGTTCCGCCGCCCCTGAGTAGGCTACATTGTCTAATCCACTGAGTTTTATTAAAAACATTTTTTTAACCCCCCCCCCCCTGCCAGAAGGGGCTAATTATTTTTTGCCATGCCCTCCCTTTGTTTAAGAATTGACCACTCCCTGATCACATGGTACAGCATGGTAGACTTCCTCTGTAGGTGGGTGGGTCTGTCACTGTAGTGACAGCTAAGCAAACCGAAAATACCACCCAAATACTCATTTTTGGCTGTGAAAAAAAATGAATTAAAATGAAATCTTGTCTGATTTTGACATGTAAATAGTCCATTTCAATCAGAATTTGGTCAGCTCTTCAATTCTGACCTTACCTAAGCCCTATATAGAGTGCCTGCCGCTTTTCGGCAAACTCGTCGACATTTGAAAATCAGAAAAATTTGAAGAAATTCTTTTTAAAAATCATTTCTGAGAAAAATCTCAATTACTCAGCTGTTAACCGACCGATTTTCAAAATTCAAACTTTGCTGGAAAGAGGAGATTCAGGGCTACAACCCCAAATGCAGCCACAGTGTCCCCATGCCATAATAAGGCCGGCGCAGCGGACGATACGCAAATTTTCGGCACTCGGAAATTGTGAATAAAGCTCCAATGTAGGCTAGAGAAGGCATTTATCTATGCAGGCAGACTACAGCAGCCAAAGACAAAATGCTGTGACTTGCTGTTAGTAAGGAGTGTTGTTTGAAGAGGAGCTAGACTGTTTTTGGTTGTTTGTTGCTGTTGGGCATGAGAAGACTGTGGCCAAGTTTGGTGGGGGTGAGAGTCATGAGAAGACTGTGGCCAAGTTTGGTGTGGGGGGTGAGTGAGTGCATAATTAGGGAAAGAATCAGTCTGCAGTGAATACCAGATGAGCTCTGAGTGGTCTAAATAGTTTGGTATTTTTTTTGGAAATTGTGTTAGAGATGAGAATAGAGTCAGAATAAGGTCTCATCATGATGAGAGATGTATATAAGCATGGTTGATTGTTGTGAAGGAATTGTTTGGGGTCCATTTGGGTTGGGTCAGAAATGAAATGATTCACTTCCAAGATGGCTGACCATGCAGGTTTGTTGACATGATTCTATGACCAGCATTCTAGTATGTTGGTGGTTGGATGGATATTGATTAGATAGGATTCAATAATATGACGCCAGTCTATTGTTAGTGTGAGAGGTTGCTAGTCTTTCTCGATTTTGATGTAATATTACAATTAAAACATGTCTTGCTCAAAAAAGGCCTTTGGCTGTTGAGACCAAATGTTCTCAAGATCACTTTTTTTGATAATGTTAAAAGGCAGTTTTTGGTTCATGGTATAAAAAGGACTTTAAGGACAGTAAACATGGAGTGGATTCGGCTGGAACCCTCATTTAAAGCTATTTCCTCTACAGGCGTCTTCCAACCTGATCTCAAGTGCTGGTGTGACGAGCAACGCGTCTTGATCCATAACCGGTGTGTGGGGGGAGCTGGTGGCTGCCTCTTGTGGACGGGGGCAGCAACTGGCAAAGGTAAAGACAATAGATACGGCATGAAGGCTGTTACTAAAGTAGAGCTAGGCCTGAAAAACAAGCCAATGTCAGTCCACAGACTGGTCTACATGTTGAAGCACTATGATCTAAGGATTCTTCATTCAAAAGACAACAAACTAGAAGTTTCGCATCTCTGCCATACCACGTTGTGTGTCAACAGCGACCACCTCACCCTTGAGACACGGAATAAGAACACCGACCGCCGGACCTGCAAGCTGATGCGTCACTGCTCCAAGGCACACGACCCATATTGCCAGTTTCCATAACAGTGTTAGTATATCCAACTTGTAATATTCTAGATTAAGGTGTTTTTTCACTGTTGGTGTTCAATATTTACATGTTGATGTGACTTTGCAAAGCACAGCCAGAAGTTAAAGTGATTCAAGTTGGGTGTCGTCCTAGTCTGACGTCCAGGTAATCCCTGCCGCTAGGCCGCGTCCTCGTCTGACGTTCAGGAAAACCCTGCCGCTAACGTGGGTCCTTGTCTGACGTCCAGGATTAGTCTGCCGCTAACTTGCGTCCTTGTCTGACGTCCAGGGAAACCCTGCCGCTAACGTGCGTCCTCGTCTGACGTCCAGGGAAACCCTGCCGCTAACGTGCGTCCTCGTCTGACATCCAGGGAAACCCTGCCGCTAACGTGTGTCCTCGTCTGACGTCCAGGGTAACCATGCCGCTAACGTGCGTCCTCGTCTGACGTTCAGGAAAACCCTGCCGCTAATGTGGGTCCTTGTCTGACGTCCAGGATTAGTCTGCCGCTAACATGCGTCCTTGTCTGACGTCCAGGGAAACCCTGCCGCTAACGTGCGTCCTCGTCTGACGTCCAGGGTACCCTGCCGCTAACGTGCGTCCTTTTCTGACGTCCAGGGAAACCATGCCGCTGACATGCGTCCTCGTCTGACGTCCAGGGAAACCCTGCTGCTAACGAACGTCCTCGTCTGATGTCCAGGGTAACCATGCCACTTAACGTGCGTCCTTGTCTGACGTCCAGGGTAACCATGTCGCTAACGTGCGTCCTCGTCTGACGTCCGGGGTAATCCTGCCGCTAACGTGCGTCCTTGTCTGACGTCCAGGGAAACCCTGCTGCTAACATGCGCTGAAGGCTTTTCCTGCACTTGGACTTGAAATGGATACCCTGAATAAAACTTCATGAAAGGTCGTTCCTACACGTGGACCTCAAGTCAATACTCTTTAAAAGAACTCACAAAAGGTCATGCCTACATTTGAGCCTGAAGTGGATACCCTGAATAAAACCTCTATAAAAGACGGATACTAGGCCTACACTAAGACTTGAAGTGGATGCCCTCATTTAAACCTCACTGACAGGCCATTCCCACACTTTGACCTGAATAAAACCTCAGGATAAGCCTGCTGCTAACGTGTGTCCTCGTCTGACGTCCAAGCAAACCTTGCTACTACCATGTGCCGTCGTGATACTCTTCAAAAAGAAATCTCAGAAGGCCATTTCTACACTTGAGCCTGAAGTGGGTACTCTGAATAAAACCTCTGTAGAAGACGGACACTAGGCCTTTACTTGGACTTGAAGTGGATACCCTCATTTAAACATCACGAAAGGTTATTCCTACACTTGGACCTCTGGTTGATACTCTGAATTAAACTGCATTGAAAAGACATTCCTACACTTTGACCTGTAGTGGATACTCTGAATAAAACCTCTGGATGAGCCTGCTGCTAACATGTGTCCTTGTCTGACGTCCAGGGTAGCCTGCCACTACTGTGCGTCCTTGTCTGACGTCCAGGGAAACCCTGCCGCTAACGTGCGTCCTTGTCTGACGTCCAGGGTAATCCTGCCGCTAACGTGCGTCCTCGTCTGACGTCCAGGGAAACCCTGCCGCTAACGTGCATCCTTGTCTGACGTCCAGGGAAACCCTACCGCTAACGTGCGTCCTCGTCTGACGTCCAGGGAAACCCTGCCGCTAATGTGCGTCCTTGTCTGACGTCCAGGGAAACCCTGCCACTAACGTGCGTCCTTGTCTGACGTCAAGGGAAACCCTACTGCTAATGTGTGTTCTCGTCTGATGTCCAAGGAAACCGCTAGCTACACGCAATTTCTGCACTTTGACTTGAAATGGATACCCTGAATAAAACCTCTATAAAAAACAGAATACTAGGCCCATACTTTGACGTGAAGTGGATACCCTTATTTAAACCTACCGAAAGGTCATTCCTACACTTGGACCTCAAGTCAATACTCTTTAAAAACAACTCGCAAAAGGTCATGGCTACACTTGAGCCTGAAGTGGATACCCTGAATAAAACCTATATAAATGACGGATACTAGGCCTACACTAGGCCTACACTACACCGATCACTTCGAGTTTTATTTTTGAAAAGCTACCCAGAAACTCCTCCGGAACACAAGTTTGGTGGTGAAAGTCCTGGCGGTTTCTGCATGAGAGCACTTCAAAGTTCATGACATGCCTCACAATGTCACCACCCTTGTGCCATTAGTACACGGGGATGGGACTCGTGGCGGGGAAACTCACCCAGCCCGGACACCGTTAGGATTGAGACAGATTGAGAGGTCTTTCTTGATTCGGTAAGTGGTGGTGCATGGCCGTTCCTAGTCGGTGGAACGATTTGTCTAAATTCCGATAACGAACGAGACTCTGACCTGCTAACTAGTCCGTCAATTTACCTGGTCCGTCCGGTCGACACCAACTTTTTAGAGGGACAAGTGACGTACAGCCACACGAGATTGAGCAATAACAGGTCTGTGATGCCCTGAGATGTTCGGGGCCGCACGCGCTACACTGAAGGAATCAAGGTGTCATTCGTCCTGGTCCTGAAGGATCGGGTAACCCTTTGAACCTCCTTCGTGCTAGGGATTGGAGCTTGTAATTTTCCCCCATGAACAAGGAATTCCCAGTAAGTGCATGTCATTGATTACGTCCCTGCCCTTTGTACACACTGCCCGCGCTACTACCGATTGACTGGTTTAGTGAGATCCTCAGACCGGCCCCTGGCATGGGGGGCAACCGTCGAGCCATGTAAACTTGATCATTTAGAGGAAGTAAAAGTCGTAACAAGGTTTCCGTAGGTGAACCCGCGGAAGGATCATTATCGAACTGGTCGAAGCCTTAACCGGTGGAACACCAAGATTGTTCGCAGTCAGGAGTTGATGGTGAATTGGTGCTGGGTTGCCTCCCGAATCCCAAATGCTGGCACGTTTCATACGCGTCGCTGGGGTACCTGCGTCTCAGAGTTTTCTTGGACTCCGGAGACGAGAGCAACGCGCACCGGTGGGCTTCGGTTCCCGATTGCTTGCGACGGTTCAAAGAGTCGGTTTCTCTGCGGCCCCATGACCCAACCCGATTCCAATCAAAGTCCAACTTTGGAGGGAGGCAGCGGAAATGCTCCTCACTCCAACGGTTGACGAGTGCTCACTGTTGCTGTGACGCGCAGACCGGTGAAACCAAAATTACAACTCTCAGCGATAGATCACTCGGCTCATGCGTCGATGAAGAGCGGAGCCAGCTCCGTTAATTAATGTGAATTGCAGGACACATTGAACAGCGACATCTTGAATGCATATTGCGGCCTCGGGCATTCCCAAGGCCACGCCTGTTTCATGGTCGGTTGACCTCCGGAAGTCCGTTCTCGTGCGCGCCTTGAGCGTAGTAGCGTCAGTTCACTCACGGGTGGATTGCCTCACTCTGTCGCTTCAAATCGAGACTCTCCTTTGCCTCGGTCCGTTCTGATACAGATCCGGTTGCACGGTGAAACCGCCGGCAGCAAACGGGGGCGGTAGCCTGCTTAACTGCAAAGTCGTCCACCCCAACTTCTCCCTCGATCGGGACTATCCGACGCCGGCCTGGAACGACCAATGCCAACTGCTCTTCGGGAGGCAGGGCGAGGGAACCAAAATCGTTTTTTCGACCTGAGATCAGGCGGGATTACCCGCTGAACTTAAGCATATCACTAAGCAGAGGAAAAGAACTAACAAGGGTTCCCCTAGTGGCGGCGAGGGAAGCGGGAATAGCCCACCACTGAATCCCCTGTTGCTGCGGCAGTGTGAACTGTGGTGTTTAGGACGATCACTGGCGCGGCGTGCTCCGGTCCGAGTCCTCCTGATCGGGGCCTTTCTCATAGCGTGTGTCAGGCCTCTAGTCTAGGCAAGCCAACGTGCCTCTAAACGTCCTTGGAGTCGGGTCGTTTGGGAATGCAGCCCAAAGTGGCTGGTAAAATCCATCTGAGGCTAAATACTGACATGAGACCGATAGCGGACAAGTACTGTGAGGAAAAGTTGAAAAGGACTTTGAAGAGAGAGTTCAAGAGTACGTGAAACAGCTCAGAGGCAAACTGATGTGACCGCAAAGTCGCCTCGTGGAATTCAACTCTTCCGAGGGCTCGGAGCTTCTGATTGTGGATCCTCATGGGACTGCTTTGGGTGTTTGCGGCCTCCTTTCCACGAGGAGAGAAGTCCCGAGGAAAGCTAGCCGGAACGCCTTCGGGCGCCTCCAGTCTTATAGTCCCTGGGTACGGAGGCCCGCCGGTGAACCGAGGGACAGCATGCCACCGCTTCCTCCTCCTTCAGGATGGCGCGGGCCCCTGCCTAATTTGGTCGGGTCGAGGATGGACTGTTTATAGTTTGTTCCGACTGCTGGGCTGATCGGCTCTGGGTGTGCTCCTGTTCGGAAGCCTAGGGTCCGTGGCGAATCGATCGGCACCCCATCAGACCCGTCTTGAAACACGGACCAAGGAGTGCGCAAGTCATTGGGCTCTACTAAACGCACCGGCGCAATGAAAGTGACAGGGCGTTCGCATCCATGGCAGGATCCGATGTCTCTGGGCGGCCACGCACTGCTGGCCTGTCTCGGTCACCACGTCGAGGAGTCAAAGCAAGAGGGTACACGTTGGGACCTGAAAGATGCCTGAGTAAGACAAAGTCAGGGGAAACCCTGATGGAGATCCGTAGCGATTATGACGTGCAAATCGATCGTCGAACTTATAGGGCCAAAAGACTGTCGGCCCTTGAAAAACCTGGGGACGCCGGTGAGATTTTCGTGCCCTACCATACCCATATCCACAGCAGGTCTCCAAGGTGAACAGCCTCTGGTGATAGAATGTAGGTAAGAAGTCGGCAAATTCAATCCGTAACAAGGATTGGCTCTAAGGGCTGGGCCGGTCGGGCTGGGGTGCGAACTGGGCCTGGAACCGGCAGGGGCTGGAAGAGACGTCGTCGGCAACGGCGCGTCAAGCTTGGACCGTCGCCGGGACCTTCCCATGGACCGCCTCAGCTGTGCGGTGTCGGCTGCGGGCAACTGTGGTCGGCCCATCCGCTTTGTCCGTCGTCCAACAGCCAACTTAGAACTGGTAGGGACCGGGGGAATCCGACTGTCTAATCAAAACAAAGCATTGCAATGGCCGTAGCCTGGTGTTAACACAATGTAATTTCTGCCTCGTGCTCTGAATGTCATGAATTAAACTGCACTGAAAAGTCATTCCTGCACTTTGACCAGTAGTGGATACTCGGCTAACTTACAGGCTTGGGTGGCCATGCTGGTGGTGCGGGATGGGGGGACAGCGACGCAGGGCTACTGTGGACTACTGCAGTTCTAAGACATCCTTCTTGGAGGAGCTAGCAAATGTGGTGACATGCACATCAATTGTAGAATTGTCATGAAGCCCAATGCACTCCACCCTCCACGTATACAGGCTATTATACATGGTGATGGAGACTCTGTATATATATATTCATGGGTATACTCTGATGAGAGGACTAAAGAATATCATCAGTCTAACAACTTTAGACATACTGTAGCAAGTGCTTCATCAACATGTTTTATCAAGTTTGTGTGAATAATTATTGTCATGTAAACCTGTTTTGTGATCTTCTTTTAATTCAAGTGGTTTCCAGATGATTGAAAAAAGACAAGCTGTTGAATATATATAAACAATAGCCTTGCTTCTCTGAGTCGCCAGGGCTGCATTCATGACGACCAAGGGCATGTACTATGGGGCCCTTAAAGGGTGAGTGTATCAAACCGTATAGGTCAGCATGATAGCTGAATGCAGCCAGCAATATCTGTGCATGGTAATTTAGCAATGGCATATATAAAGACTAAGAGATTGGAGGAATACAAAAGGCTGTTTTGAATTTGAATTCAAAGGGTGTGAGGGTGCGGAAATATGACATTTTGCTATGTCATGCTCAACATATGAAATGGTTCACACTACTTATAAAAACTAAATATTGTAAAAGATAGCATTATCTCTCCATGGTAATTTAGCAATAGGTTCCCCGTATTGGCGTGTATAAAAGCTTAGAGATCAGACAAATATAAAAGGGTACGTTGAACTCGAATTTAAGGGGTGGTATATGAGGATTTGGAAATATGACTCTTTGGTGTGCCATGCTTAGAATATGAAATGGTATTTTAATAAACTAAATATTGTGAAAGATAATAATATCTCTCCATGGTAATTTAGCAATAGATCCCCTCTATTGGCATGTATAAAAGCTTAGATATCAGACAAATATAAAAGAGAACGTTGAACTTGAATTTAAGGGTTGGTGTGGGGGCATGGAAATATGACTATTTGCTATGTCATGCTCATAGTATGAAATGGTTCACACTGCTTTTATGAACTGAATATTGTGAAAGATAATAATATCTCTCCATGGTAATTTAGCAATAGGTTCCCTGTATTGGCATGGACAAAGGCTTAGAGATCAGACAAATATAAAAGGGTACGTTGAACTTGAATTCAAGGGGTGGTATATGAGGATTTGGAAATATGACTATTTGGTGTGCCATGCTTAAAATATGAAATGGTTCACACTACTTATATGAACTAAATATTGTAAAAGATAGCATTATCTCTCCATGGTAATTTAGCAATAGGTTCCCCGTATTGGCATGTATAAAAGCTTAGAAATCAGACAAATATAAAAGGGTATGTTGAACTCAAATTTAAGGGGTGGTATATGAGGATTTGGAAATATGACTATTTGGTGTGCCATGCTTAAAATATGAAAAGGTTCACACTACTTATATGAACTAAATATTGCAAAAGATAGCAATATCTCTCCATGGTAATTTAGCAATAGATTCCTTGTATTGGCATGTATAAAGGCTTAGAGATCAGACAAATATAAAAGGGTACGTTGAACTTGAATTTAAGGGGTGCTGTGGGGTTTTTGGAAATATGACTACCGGTATTTGGTTTGTCATTCTTAAAATATGAAATGGTATTTATATAAACTAAATATTGTATAAGATTACAATATCTCTCCATGGTAATTTAGCAATAGATTCTCTGTATTGGCATGTATAAAGGCTTAGAGATCAGACAAATATAAAAGGGTACGGTGAACTTGAATTTGAGGGGTGGTGTGCGGATACGGAAATAGGGCTATTTGTTGTGGCATGATGGTAGATGCAGGAAGGTAGAGATTCAAGGCTGCATTAGTGCATCATGCCGCCACATGGACATACACCTGTTGGTGGATACGCAGGGAGGTAGAGGTACATGGCTGCATTGGTGCATCATGCCGACACATGGACATACACCTGTTGGTGGACACGCAGGGACGTAGAGGTACATGGCTGCATTGGTGCATCATGCCGACACATGGACATACACCTGTTGGTGGACACGCAGGGAGGTAGAGGTACATGGCTGCATTGGTGCATCATGCCGACACATGGACATACACCTGTTGGTGGACACGCAGGGAGGTAGAGGTACATGGCTGCATTGGTGCATCATGCCGACACATGGACATACACCTGTTGGTGAACATGTAGGAAGGTAGAGGTACAAGGCTGCATTGGTGCATCATGCCGACACATGGACATACACCTGTTGGTGGACATGCAGGGAGGTAGAGGTACATGGCTGCATTGGTGCATCATGCCGACACATGGACATAAACCTGCACATGTCTAGTTGGCCAGTCAGAGTTAATGCTACTAGAGCAGTCAGGGTAACATGTTATTCTATCTGTACTAACCAAGGGCATGATGTATCAATTTGCTCTTAAAGTGTTCCACTCCTTTTGGAATGTATCAACCCCATAGGGTCGGCATGATGCTTGAATGCAGCCCTGGTAAGTAGGTCTGTAGTTACTCACCAGGGCAAAATCATAATCAAATATCACCTTACCCTGGTAAGTCTCATTTAATTCTACAATTATACATGTTGAAACCCCGGGCTTATACTCGGGACCCCTCTTATACAAGACCTAGTCATCCCCCTGTGTTAGTGGGGACCTTCATGATGGGGGCATGAAGGAGTAGAATAACTTCATCGGGAGCCTTCCATAATACCAATGGGCATAGTGATTGAGCTCTTGTTTATTTCCAGAGTTTGAACAAACATTCATATCAGCCTATCTATCTATGGATGTAAACAAAAGATCTACCGTGTCATCTAATGCTGCTATAGCTGTGGGCGCCTGCACCCTCTGGCAGGAGAAGCTGTTGTTGGACTACACTATAGAAGAACAGGCTGAAGAGTTCAGAGTTCACAAAGTTGTCATGGCCTCTGTCAGTGACTTCTTCAAGGCCATGCTGACAGGAGGCATGGTGGAGTGTCAGACGGACAGAGTGAGACTGGAAGGACAAGATCCACTGGCAGTATCCAACATGATTGCGTTTATCTATACTGGCCAATTGCCTTCCACCCAAGCTTGTATGAAAGACTTACTAGCTTGTGCTGTGTATTTACAGATCCCGGAAGCTATTAAAGTGTGTGCACAGTTGTTACTGGTGGAAGTGTCAATTGAGAACTGCCTGGAGCTGTATTCAGTCTTTGAGACCTACTCTCTGGTGACTGAGATGGAAGAGACACAGACCTTCATGATATCCAACATTGAAGCACTCATCAGAGGCTGCAAGCCCCACGAGATGTCTGACGATGGGTTCCGTGTATTTTGTGGGTCTTGGAGAAAATCAGAATGGGATCTGTTCGTCTTGATAAAGGAATGCCTTGATGTTGATTCTGAAACCCGAATGGATCACATCAATGATTTCATGAAGCACATACGGTTTGGCCTCATGTCTCCTGCTGAACTACAACGTGTCATGGAAACAAACCTTTACGCTGCTTCTGTTGGTCCCTGGCGAGTTCTTGTTGAACAGGCTATTAGATACCACAACCTGCCGATACATCAGAGAATTATAGAAGATTCAGAGCAGACACGGGTCAGGAATGAACCGACACCTGCATGCTTTGTATCAGGTTTTTTCATTCACGGTAGTTATATGTGTTACGTATTGCGCCGGGAGAACACTTGGCAGCAATATAGAATCCCAGGGTATTTCTATGGCAACCCACATGCACTTTTGGAAGTGAATAACTTTCTATTTGCATGCTTTCAAGACCCCAATCGTGCATGGTGTATTTTGGACCCTCATACATTGGAGTGGTCGAGAATTAACCCCTTGGTAATAACAAGAACACAATTCGGCCTCACATTGCATGAAAAACATCTCTATGCTCTCGGGGGGCTGATACAGGAGAATACAGACGTGATTGAGCGATACGACTTTCAATCAGATACCTGGACCGTCATTGACAGTAAACTACCACTGCCACTGAGAGATCCGAGTGCATTTACAATCAATGGGTTCATCTACATTATTGGTGGAGAAAAGCCAACTGGAGAATGGTCATCACGCTTAGACCGCTATGATGTGTCAAAGAACACTTGGCAAAGTATGGCAGAAATGCCTACAGGCCCAGGCGAGCACCCGATCACCTGTCTTCTTGAGTTTGGTGGAGAGCAAGTCATTGCTGTCATCGATGAGGATTTCAAAGTGGTGTGGTACAAGCCGTCAGCTGACCAGTGGTACTCTTGGTACCTCTCAACTCAAATAAAGAACAAGATGTTTTGGCACAGTAAAGGCAAGGTATTAGCTAAACGAAATACCCTTTACTTCCTCGATTTCATTTATGACGATGGCTCTGAAGATGATGGCTGGGGCCATCACTATGCAGGTAAAATCTCAACTGGCTGTTGGAAGATGACAATCACAGAAAATAAAGTATGCAATGAACCCAAGATCATCTTGGAGAAACTCGCCGAGTATCCCAAACCCTTTAACGGGGATGAGCTTACCGAGCCTTCCTTCTTCTGTGCAGTCCTCGCAATAAGTCAACAATCAGAGGGTTAATCAGGGGTTTCTTAACGTTATGTTGACAGTTGTAGTTTGTTGCAGAAGAGGGACATGGTTCAACCAGGATTCAAACCCAGGGTATCTTAACTCCTAGTATGCTACTGCTGGCCCACAGAAGCTTTACATTTAGCTTTTTCTTCAGGCATGGGATTTTTCCGGATTTATCTTGATTTCCGGATTTATGAAGGCCAAAAGAAAAAATATTTTGACATCAATAAGGGGGGGGGGGGGTCTCTAGAGGCCTTCATGCCATGCAATGTATACAAAATGCCCCCCAGATAACATCCTTTGGCTGCTTTTTGGATTTTTCTTCAGAACCCAATCCCATGCCTGTTTCTATGACTTACTTACAGGAGAAAATAAGAAACTGATATTGGGAAGGACAAGTTGTCAATTGCTGATGCACAAATGCAGTGTTTATTAAGTTTGACGGTGCATTGTTGTATATTTCACGCTGACTGTGGAAGTGTTACCATACTTCATATTAATACCACTTAGCAGCAGTTTGACGCAAGAATTGTGCATCAAAACCTCATAGATAAACCTTTCTAAGCCTTATATCAGACTTAGGAGAAGCACACATAACTCAGTAATGTCTGTGAAGCTTTTGTCTGTGATGAACATGTGCATTTACATTGTGTGAGAATCTTGAATAAACTATCACAAAATATACGTTCAAATTGTGTGTTTATTAAACTAATAAAACTTTTCCGCAACCAGCATCAGCAGAATATATCACAACGCTCAACCAGTCTCTTGTATAACAGTATTAACCTAAAGCAGGGGTCTGATAATCAACTACTCCCTTAGGGAGGTGTCATTATTTGGGTCGGTGGACTTCCACACAAGTGAACTTTTGTAAAGCACAACCTAACTCACACTTATACACTGTAACCCAGATCTTGAGTTAGGTTCACAAGCAGGTACCCAAACTTGAAACGCAGTATTCAACGTAATAAGCGAACTGTGTGCTTTAAAAATATTTTAAGTTAAAGAGCAAAAACAAAATTTAATTCTAATAGTCGCACACCTCCTACCCATTTAACCGCCATGTTTCTAGAAGTTTTTTAGCCTCAGAATTTGACCTATTTTTCGGGCTTTATAGCCTAAAAGCGAGCCAAAAAAGGAGGATGTGCGCTTATTAGGGGATGTGCGCTTATTTAGTCGAATCCCGTACAGTCAGGTCTCGATAGTCCGCCACTTGTGGTTGCAGGTTTATGAAATAATGCAGTTCATTAAATGCTTTAAAAAATGTATAGCAATTGAATATTGAGTTTGTGTCAGATAGTAGTTTACTTCACAAGTATCAGTCTTGTATCGTAAAGCTCTATTAGCCGACCCCCCTATAAGCTGAACCATGACTTAGAGGAAAGAATGGGCTTACCACTAAGTCTAGCGTAGAAACACAAAACCCCCGATAGGACCCAACTAACTAGCGGAACTGCCAACTTGAGAAAAGAAATAGCCTTTTAGGAAAAATGGTGGGGAAATCGGCAAAATAAAAATGTGTCACAGATGGGGTTTTACAGTAGTTCATGTGTTGTATAATAAGTAAATATTGATACTTTATGGGAAGACAACTTGTCAATATTACTGAATGATAGAAAGCACTGTATCCATCAAAATATTATCATTATTGAAGACATGTACAGTCAGGTCTCCATATCCCGGTCTCCGATTAGTCGGGTGACCCACCTATCGGGCACTGATAGGGTCACGACCATTTTAATTGCTCTTTATCTGTATACTATAAGTCGGTTATTCATGTTTCCGGTATCGGGCGGTCCTTTGAGGAACACAGTGTGTATTTAGCATTAGATTTCTCTTTGATAAGTCGGTCAGTGGCTGTTGGTCATTGTCACTGCCTGCCCGCCTCTCCCCTCCCACTATGTGTTACCTCACGGAGCAGGGCCTGTCACCACACTGTGCTACCCTGGAGAAACACGGTGGGGTAACACAAGACAAACTAAAACGTATATGTTTACATCATGAATTACTATAATAACACATCTTGGCAATTCACAGAGAGACTGTTTCTATAGAGTGTTGTCTCAAGAGTTTACGTCAGTTTCTGGGCAATATGTGTGTGTGTTTGTGGATGCCCGCGGGGGTGGGGGGGGGTCCATAACGGCCATTACCCATTAGCCGATTTGGATGAATTATCGGCTGATACATCCACAAAATTATACTACAAAGTACTACATTCGGTGTGTTTGTTGAGGGTGTATCGGCCGATGATACATCCAAATCGGCTAATGGGTTATGGCCCTTAGTAGTGTCGGCGGTATCCACGCCTGCCTCAGTAGGGGTGCAGAGGGGGCCCCCCTCAGGTCGGAAAGTCGCCAAAATTAAGGCCCCCAGTGCAAGGTCGTTTTTTTAGACCATTTATCCTATAATCAATTTTTTGCAAAGGTCGCCAGGTCGCTTGACTTATTGCCCCAGGTCGAAAAGTCGCCTGGAAAACAGCTCAGGTCGCCAGGTCGCCGAAAACCCCTCTCCAGTCACTCAGTAGGTGGGTGTGGGTGAGGGTAGAGCAGGATTATTGTACAAGTGGACATATTCAAGCATATATATCAGAGGCTAAGATGCTAAATGTTTTGTTAGAGGGCCGGCTTTGAATTATGTCTCCTCTCCAAACGTTAACACAACAAATCTAGGATGCCAACCTCTGACTCCTCCTCTACGCACTCCCCCACCCCACACCCCCCTCCCCCGCCATACAGGACCCCCCCCCCCCCCTCCCTCTCACTCCTCCCACCCGGTCGATTCGGACATCGGTCGACTTTTAAGACATACGGAGGTGCCCGGGAAATCGAGGCCTGACTGTACCCTTTCCCTACTGGATGAGACAGCTGTGTGTATTTATGGTTGGAGGCATTGTAAAGAATATCACTATAAGAACATGCTACATACTTCACTGATGAAGATCCTTGATTATTCAGGCATCCATTACCATTATAGATGTAGTGCTACACATCATTGAAAAGCTTATTTTATGGGCATAATTTTCGCACACATCATAATTTCACGCACCTGAGCATGTGCACGAAAAACGTGAATATATGTATCGAGCGAAAATTAATACGTTTACAGTATCTAATACATCTGCCTGTGTGGTTAGGAACCCTTAGCTAGTGCTACAACTCTAGCTCCTTCCTTTTCCCCTCCAGCATCACTTTTTTAAACTCCACTAAGTTATGTCTGTTGGCAAGTGGAGACTTGTGGGGACATGGTCTCAGCTCTGACCCACCGGCAGTATACTTCTCGTGCTGTACGGCCATTAACAAATCCTCACTGGTTTCTTATGTCTTTCAAATATCCACATCCAAACGGAGGTGGCCCATACAGGTTGGACAGTTTGTGGACTCTTTACCTTCAATATCCACCTGAATCCTGTCCCTTCACATACCCTGGCAAAGTAGATACCACCGAGCCTACAGCAAGAATAACTGTCTAGGACAGGTGAGCTAATGAACCAGGCCCAATATGGCCGCCTGTGAGGGTGACATAGTTCCCCCTGGTGTCAATATTAGTAACAACATGTTCTTGCACATATCTACCTGCGTATGTTGTGCCTGATTTGTCTCATGGATATTTATCAACAAATGCTCCATCTATTATCTTCCATTATCTAAAAAGGAAAAATAAATGATAGTAAAGTAGCGTTTCTGTCTTTCTAGGATTCCCATAGGATCTGACAGTCATCTATTGTGCATCATCGCTAACATCGGCCATGTTACCTGAGATCGGTCTAGCCAAAGGGGCCTGCACCCTCTGGCAGGAAGACCTTCTGCTAGACTACACCATAGAAGTGGAGGATGAACAGTTCAGAGTCCACAGGCTTGTAATGGCCTCTGTCAGTGACTACTTCAAGGCTATGCTGACAGGAGGCATGGCGGAAAGTGGCAGGGACAGAGTAAGACTAGAAGGACTAAATTCATGTGCAGTTAAGAATGTCATAGAGTACATCTACACTGGGCAGTTTGGCGCTGCTGAAGCCAGTCTGGAGGATGTTCTAGCCTGTGCTGTGTATCTCCAGATCCCAGCTGCGGTTAAACTATGTACTGCATCTCTGTGTGAGGAAGTCAACAAGGAAAACTGCTTTCATATTCTGTCACTTTTCAAGGCCTACATGATTGAGGATGGTATTGAACACACAGGCAAGTTTGCAAAGCATAATATTGATGCAATCATGGATAAGTGCACACCTGAGGAAATATCATACAATGAATTTGTGGTCCTGATGGACTTTTGGGAATGGTCTGAATGGGACCTATTTGTAATTGCTAAGCAGTGGCTAGAGGCCGACTGCGAGAGCAGGCAGGATTACACAAACGACATCATGACTCGTATACGGTATTGTCTACTGTCCCCAACTGAACTCTCCTACATCAGAGACATGGACATGTTCTCTAATTGTGAGGGATCGTGGAAAGATCTCATTGATAAAGCTGTTATATACCACCACCTTCCCACACACCAGAAGGTCCTTGATGAGTCAGAGCAGGCCAGAGTCAGGGCCGACCCTACTGTGGCAAGCTTCAAGCTGAGTCCTGTCACCCTGTACACATTGGACAAAGAGAACACCTGGGTACACCATGACACAATCAATCCTCCAGCCTTCCAAGATGCTTGGTTGGTACCCTTTGTGGAAGCTAATAACTTTGCCATTGTTGCTGATGATCACATCAATGAAACAAAATTCTTCTTATTTGATCCTTGTACATTGACCTGGTCTGCCATGGCCTCCATGGGAATACCCAGAGCAGAATGTTCTGTAGCGGGCACGTATTGCTCGGGGCAGCCCGAGCGTGCGTGGAGAGCGCATTGCCCGCCTGTGGTAGCTCAAGTACCGTAGCAGAGCAGTGAGAAGCAGCTGGCCCTGTGGTGTAGCGGTAGCATTCTCAACTCTGGAGCGGAGGGGCCGGGGTTCGATTCCCCGTGGGGCTTGACGTTTTCGCTGACCTGTTACACTGGTGCACGTTTGACCAGGATCCACCGAACCTGGGTTTGGTACTTGAGCGTGTTCAGCTTCTGCTAGGAGGTCCGTGGGACCTTCATTGACCTGGCAGAAGTCTGAGCGGTTTCAGCTTGTGCTATGTGTGCGTCCAAAGACACATGTTCAGGGCAGGTGACTGGCTTCGCCGGCTAATTCTAAGTAAGGGATTAGCTTTGATCACAGATTGCTGAGTAACATGTCCGTCCGCGGACCTAGCAAAAGTCTGAAGGGGAGTAATGTAGCGGGCACGTATTGCTCGGGGCAGCCCGAGCGTGCGTGGAGAGCGCATTGCCCGCCTGTGGTAGCTCAAGTACCGTAGCAGAGCAGTGAGAAGCAGCTGGCCCTGTGGTGTAGCGGTAGCATTCTCAACTCTGGAGCGGAGGGGCCGGGGTTCGATTCCCCGTGGGGCTTGACGTTTTCGCTGACCTGTTACAGTTCTCTAGTGTACCATGAGAACTACCTCTATGCCCTTGGTGGGATTGACGGAATGGTAGAGCCTAGCATAGAAACTGATATCATTGAGAAGTATGATTTTCAGACTGATTCGTGGAGCACCGTCAACAGCAGAGTGCCTGTTCCATCGTGGGGGTCCCGGGCGGTTTCCATCACTGGCTGTATTTACATTCTTAAAGTATTGCATCCTGACAAGGTGGGTGTAAATAGGCTAGACTGCTTTGATCCACGAGACACTACATGGGTAGAAAAGGCGTCTCCTCTTAAAATGCTGACTGACCCTGATATCAAACATTGTTGTCCTGTGGTGGTAGAAATGTATGGTGAGTCGGTTCTTGTCATCTTTGACGTACGTTTCAGACTCTTCTATTACACACCATCCACTGATGAGTGGTCAATCGATGACTACGCGCTGTCTCCATACCCAAAATGGGGTTGTAGTGGCAAGATACTTGCCAGTGGAAACACTATCTATATTCTCAATGTTACCCATCTCACCTATGAGGATGAAGACGATGATGAGGGAACAGTAAAGGAAGCATGCTGTCAGAAGTGGACGTTTGGCAAACAGATGACCAACAAACTTCTGGATGATTTTCCCATATCTGACTCAGATGGCGGCTTCTTCTGCGCCTTGCTCTCCCTCTCACCTCCCTCACTGAAGGGTAAATGAACTCAAGTCACTGAGCTGAGAATAACAAATATATCACATTCACAATCTCAATCCATGCATATAAACTACTGTATGTGTATGGAAAAGTGGGCTTATGCGTTTTGGGGAAAGTTTTGACTGCCTAGGACTTATTATTAAAGAGGTTTTAGATGCATCTTAGATGATTCTTGAAATGTATATATGTGAATTTAGTGAACTGCTTCTATGATAAGTAACTGATAATATGTATCAGAGTTTTTACACAATCATCTTAATACTAACATGTGATTGAAAGTACCTCCAGGTTATTCTCTTTACATGTGATGATCTCTACATCTGCAAATGATGGAAGTGCCACAAGTTAGTTTGTTGTTGTTAAATGATGTAACTGCTACTTGTTATTTGTTTGTTGAATAAACGTTCAAAACTTATATGTGGGTTTGTGCTATCTTTCATTGGAATTGGTTTTGATCATGTCGGGTTTCTTCATTGTAAGAAGTCAGTGTTGTAACATCCTTAAGGGGGAGACTATGGTTGGTAGAAGGCTTCTTCAAGTTGATAAATGGCGATCAAGCAGAAGAACTATTACAGCGAAAGAAATTGCATGATGCCAATAAGCTTTTCCAACATGCCCAGCAGAACAATAAATGGCACATCCACTGTGTACCGACCTAGACCCTTTGAGCTCCCTGTTCTACTGTCCCTTCCATCTATCATGAGGTGTGCCGTTTTTATGAGTTAAGAAGAAAAACCATTTAGCCATTGCGTTTGTCATCCGTCTTGTCAGTACATATGTAATACTTGATGCCTTTAAAGCTCATTTTGGTTTTGAATCTATGTAGTACATCTGGTTATCAAAGGCTGTGGTACTATGGTACTAACCCAGATATGTCAGACCAGGCAAATAAAATGGCACTTGCGATCCTTCTAAAAGAGACATGCCCGGGCATGTCTCTTTTAGAAGGATCGCAAGTGCCATTGATGGATAGGTTCAATCACTCATCTCATAGATGCAATCATCCATAGATGCGATCACTGCTGTACTGGGCAAGCAGCATTTAGATAAAGCCATGTCCGACTGTAAGGTAGACTGCCACGATTTGTTGATGGCTTCCTCAATAAATTGAGATAGTCCCTTAAGATACTTAATGCGCTGGGACATTAAGCACACTAAATCAATCTATTATATTCCTGAAGAAATACTCTGGTACCTTCCTATGATTTCTAGAATCAGCTACTATTGCGACACATTTATTTCAATATTTCTGATAATTTGCTTACCAATTTATGATTTATTTCTTTTTAAATGGTTGTAGACATTGTTGAAGTAAATAGGATTACATAGCCAAAAGAAATATGTTAATACTCCGAGCAGAAGTGGATTTATGGCCTGAAATAAGATTTTTAGCAAATTATACATGTTGAAACCCCGGGCTCATACTCTGGACCCCTCTTATACAAGACTTAGTCAGCTTTCCCCAAGGCTCATACACGGCGCAGGCTTAAACACGGGGCATGGCTTATACACAAGAAATAGTCTGTTTAGCATGCTTTGGTTTATAGATGCTTATCAATAACTACTTTGTATCAGTGTAAAACATTTTAGTAAATAAGCTTTTTGGTCTTTCCAGGTTTCTCATAGGATCTGACAGTCATCTATAGAGGATCGTACACTGTCACTTCCATCAATCATGTTGCCTGCGATAGGTCTAGCAAAGGGTGCCTGTACCCTCTGGGAGGAAGAATTGCTGTTAGACTACACCATAGAAGTGGAGGATGATGCATTCAGAGTCCACAAAGTGGTCATGGCCTCTGTCAGTGACTACTTCAAGGCCATGCTGACAGGAGGTATGGTGGAGAGCCGTGAAGATAAGGTGAAGCTTGATGGACAAAGTTCTCTTGCAGTGCGGAACGTGATAGAGTTTGTCTACACTGGACAGTTTGGCTTCACCAAAGCGAGTGCAGAGGAGCGTCTGGCATGTGCCGTGTATCTGCAAATTCCTTCAGCCATTGTAGCATGCACTACTTCTCTGTCTGCGGAGGTAAACACAGAAAACTGCTTCAGTATTCTGTCCATCTTCAAGTCCTACGGTAATAAAGATGGTATAGAGCACACAATCAAGTTTATCAAGAAGAATATTGCTGCCATCGCTGATGACTGCAAATCTGAGGAACTGACACACAAAGAATTTGTGAGCTTGATGGACTTTTGGGAAAGGTCTGATTGGGACCTATTTGTCATAGCTAAGGAGTGGCTACAAGCTGACTATGAGAGAAGAAAGGATCACATCAATGACATCATGACTAGGATACGGTTCTGCCTGATGTCCCCAACTGAACATTGAAACATCAGAGTTGATATATTCTCTGACTCAGATGGAGAACGGCATGACCTCGTTCAGAGGGCACTTTTATACCACAACCTTCCCACACACCAGAAGGTACTGGATGAGTCTGAACAAACCAAAGTCAGACAATATGCTTCTCCTGTCTGCTTTGGTCTTCCTCAGCCTTCTTCAGCGATTGTCTACTCATTGCAAAAAGATAAATCATGGGTATCTCGAAGTGCAGTCAATCCGCCACCTTTTTTGAAAGCTATGGTCAAACCGTTTGTGTCCATTAACAACTTTGTCATTGTTTCAGATAACATGGAAATGCACGAACAAAAGTGGTTTATATTTGATCCCAGAACATTGACCTGGTCTGCCATGGCCCCCATGGAATTTCCCAGGAAGGACTTTGCCCTGGTATACCACAACCGAGAACTGTATGCGCTTGGTGGAACAGAGGGAATGGAGGAGGAGGAGCCTCAGAACACTGATATCATTGAGAAGTACAACTTTCACACTGATTCCTGGAGCCGCATTGTGAGCAGAATGCCGGTTGCATTGTCAGAGTTCCAAGCTGTCTCCATTGCTGGTTGCATTTACGTTCTGGGTGAACCAGGAAGCGAGGCTGTAGACGACACAAACAGGCTCGATTGCTTTGATCCGCATACCGATACGTGGGAAATAAAGGCCACTCCACCCAATGTGTACACAGACGTGGTAGTTCTAGAGCTGAAAGGGGAGAAGGTGCTCGCTGGCTTTGATTGGGGCTTCAGACTGTGCTACTACAAACCATCCACTGACCAGTGGTGCCAGTATGTCACTCCCGTAGCTATTAACCTCAAGGTGCATATTGAGTTCAGACTTCTGTCCAGTGGAAACAGTCTGTACCTACTGAGCTTCATCCGGGAGAGTCGCGTAGCCGGACAGAAAACCTGGACCAGAAGGTGTTGTGAGAAATGGACATTCGGCCAGGATGGGCTCGAGATTGATGCTGGTATTGAGGAGTTTCCCCTCAGAGACTATGATTTCTGTGCCTTACTTGCTCTCACACCACCCTCACTCAAGAGTATATAAACTCAGCGGCCCGGAGCAGAGGCAAGGAATATATTAAACTGATTTTCCTATAGTTTTATGCTAATGGCCTCAAAGCAGGGAAACATGATGCCTGGGAACATTACGTATGCTGATATAGCAGTAAAGTGTTGGCGTATACACATTAAACATCAATCCTGTAGTTTCACCGCCAGCCTTTCTAGGGTTTGACCATGGGATCCTGGGATTAACTGTCCGACACTTTTATAAACTGTGCTACTTATTTACTTTTATATAACTGTCAGATGGTGCTTGCCATTATACAAAATATAATGCTCCATGTAAAATTTCTTCTATGGTAGATGACCATGTATTTGAGACCAGGCAGATGAAATAACACATGCTATCCTGCGAAAAGAGCAAGAGATGTACCCTGGCAGTGGTTTCCCACTTCACCACATAGATTCAATTATTCATCACCTAGATCCGATCATCTATAGATCAGATCACTGCCGTATTGAACAATTTATTTTCCCTCCATGAATATGACCTGTCTAAATGAGGTCAAACAACTCACTCACTTAACTCTGTGTTTAGGTGTAGGCTTGTGCTTTGGTAGCTGTCTAAGACACAAAAGACTTGCAGTAAGTTCAAGGGTTTTCACTGTGCACATTTAAACATGTTCATCAGTCATAGGTCTGGGTTGACAAAAGCCCATGAGTATCAATATGTTATCACCGACGCCCTCGACGCCGCTCGCGCTGAGAGTGACAGCTATTCGGACACTCAGCCCCTAAACCGAGAAGAAGAGGAGGAGGAGGAGGAGGAGCAGCAGCAACTGGGTGAGACAGAGAACGACGCTGACGACGAGGCGTACGAACAACCCGAAGGGAAAGGGGTGGGCGGTACGTTTTTCGGCTTCCCTCTTCGACCTTTCGACCTCACTTCCTCCACTAGTAGCGTCCCGTCCGGTCCGTGGCGACTGCCCTCACCGCCACCTTACGAGGGCGGCGGCGCTTCATCTTCTACCGCTACACTCAGCACCGACGGCGTGTGGCTGCGCTGTTCCAACAACGAGGCCTCGGATACCACCAGCGCTGACGCTGCTCCTGCTATCGGTTCTGCTGCTGATTCAGCTCACGCTGATGGTGTTACTCATCCTGCGGGTGTGAAACGTTCTAAGGTGAGTTCCAGAACAACAAGGCCTAGTAAGAAGAGAAAAATACAAGAAAAAGAACGAGATGGACGAGAAGAAGCAGAGAAAACCTTCTCCCGTCTTCTCGGGTTAGAGTTCTGCTTAGACGGAGCTTTGACGCTGGAGATCTGGGAGGACGTGGCTAGACTGTCTAGGAGGCCGCGCTACACAAAAGACGGCCAGGTGAAAGAGGCGTCTCTGACCAGAAGCAAGCGAGTGCACTTCACGGCCGACGCGCTGCGCGAGCTAATAGCACGCATCGCCGATATCCGCGCAGTGGTGCGCATACGCGACACAGCGGCCGCGCAAGGAAAACCTAATCACACCCCCTGGTTCGCAGTGCTGGATGAGGAGGGCGAAGTGTACGCAGCTGTGAGCTACTACAGCGGTAAGAACCTCGTCCACGTGCGCAAGTACGAAGGTCCTGACAAAAAACCCACACAGCAGGGAGTGACGCTGTCCGCCAGAGCGCTCAAAGAGTTGGATGACAAAACAGAGATCATTCTGAAATATCTCGGCATAGATTCGGAATGAGAGACGCTCAACGCTCACGCGCGCGCGCACACACACACACACACACACACACAGCGTTTGACGTACGCTGTATGAGACAGACAGACGGATACACAGACAGCAGACAGAAAGATAAATAGATAGATAGATAGACAGATAGATTGATAGATAGATAGATAGTTAGACGGCTAAGTAGTTGGTAACTGAGTGAAAAAAAACATGACACAGTACGTATGCGAAAAGTGTTTCAAAATGTTTAAAAGACCGTACAACCACGAGAGACACGTAGAAAATTGTAGAGTAGTACCTAAGTTTTGCCCTCTATGCGGCGAAGGCGATTGCCGAAAGATCGCCTGTCGACGCGAATCTCTGGACGGAGTGACCGTCCCTCCGCGCATATGTGCTGTACCGAACGGGGAGGAAACGTTCACGGCGAATTGGCCTGCGATACAAACGGGCGTCAGGATGCACGGGACTCCCGTGAGTGTAACAAACTTCAGGCTACCAACCGGCGAGTTGAGTGACGCTGTAGATACTATGCGTCGCATTCACTTGACACAAAGATTCAGATACAAAGTGGGTTTCTCGGTAGGCTTACTCTTACAACACAGAGAAGACAAGAGCAAACTGCGCTACTTTCACGCCTCCCAGAACAACGCAACTCTCATACAACCGCTCCCTACTATAACTAATTCAGAAACTTTGGAAGAGCTCCTCTCAAAGATGGAAAACACCGTCGCTTGCGAGGAAGTACGGAAACTTTGCGACGCTGACACCAAGTGGCACGTTCTTTTTCCTACCAATTTGAACATTTGCGTTTACATGGGACCGGGGGAATTCCCCATAGGCGGTAGGATCACTCAGGCCGGTCGAGTTGGAAAGAGAAGCGGCGTGTTAGATTTTCCCAACAAGGACAACCTCTGCATCTTCCGCTGCATTTCCTTTCACTTATACAACACCAGCAAGCGCGCTTCAGATTTGTTACGTCAGTTCTGTCCCGCTGCCACACCTGAATCCTTTCCGGGTCTGAACATCCGCGACTTACCCGCGTTAGAGAACTTGTTTGACGTACAGATAGCGGTTTACACCGCGTCGCGTCAAGTGCCGGGGCGGAAGTTGAGAAGACGCGTTACTCTGATCAGACCGCCTTCCAGAACTCTGGCCGCCCGAGGTAAAGTCAACCTACACCTGACGGCGAAAAGCGGTTTGCACGTCTCTCTCGTCACGGACTTCAACGCGTACGCGGGCATATACGAATGTTGCAAGTGTAAGGCGGCGTTCACCACCGAGTTCTTGCTGAAGAGACACAGGAACCAGCTTTCCTCTTGCCGACAAGTCAAGTTGCGCTACGTAGGTGGCATCTACCAAAATTCGAGAACGATTTTTCTAAGCGCTAGCAGACTTCTCCATTTTTCCCCCCGACGGACATTCCGGAATCTACCCTTACAAGATCGCCTTCGATTTCGAGGCTTTCTTCAGACCGTGCAAAGAACCGTCGACGGAACACGTGTCCCTGCTGTGGGATCACGTCCCTTTGTCGGCTAGCGTCGCATCCGACAGTTGGGGTGGGAGGGGCCCGTCTGCTTCGTCAGAGAATCCGACGCAGATTCCGACCCCTTGTTGGACCGAGTTTTAAATCACATAAACGAGAACGCCAAAGTCATCGGGGAAGCTGTGCTAGAACTTTACCGACCGACCTTAGCGAAGTTAGATGCGGCGATAGGTGAAGCTCTCCTGCTGGAGGAGGCGACGTTCACCCCTTCTCCAGGCGGCTTCGCTGCGGCTCAGACCAGACACCCGTTAGTTCAACTGAAGAAGCGTCTTCTGAGATACATCCGGCAAGCTCCAGTCGTGGGCTTCAACTCGGGGCGTTACGACTTGAACCTGATCAAAATACGCCTTCACTCGTTCTTCGCCTCCGGAGACCGAAGAAACCAAGAATTCAGCGTCATAAAGAGAAGCAATCAATACTTGGCGGTTTACACACAGCACACGGTTTTCTTGGACGTAGTCAACTATTTGGCACCCGGTTACAACTACGCGACCTATTTGCGAGCTTTCACCAGGAACGAAGAGAAAGGTCACTTTCCTTACGAATGGATGACGTCTACCAGGAAACTGGCAAACAGAACGCTGCCACCGAGATCGGCTTTCGACAGCGAGCTGACGGGCGTCAAAATGTCCGAATCCGACTACGCCGCATGTCAGAAAGTTTGGTCCGACGAGAAGATGCAAACTATGGAAGACTACTTGATCCACTACAACAACAAAGACGTCAAACCTTTCATAGAAGCTCTGAAAAATCACGCTAAATTTTTCCAAGATCGCGGCATTGACATGTTGAAAGACGGAGTTTCTCTCGCCGGTTTGACTTTACGGTTCCTCTTCCAAAACCTAGAAGACGCGTTCACAACGTTCCCCCAGTTCGACGCCGTCCTCCACGCTCTGATCAAAGAAAATCTAGTCGGCGGTCCTTCCATCATCTTCCATAGATTTCACGAGAAGGGCACCACGCGGATAAGGGAGCACAAGTACGGCGAAGAAGCAAGACCGTGCCAACACATCCTAGGACTAGACGCTAACTCTCTGTACTTGCGCTGCATGAGCGAAGCGCACTGCACGGGCTATTACGCGGTGAGACGGCCCGAGACCGAGTTCAAGCCCGAAATTAGGCAAAGAAACTCTCACAGCGCTTTGGAGTGGTTACGCTTCGTAGAGCACGACCGCGACGTGAAACTGCGCCACGCTTTGAACGGCGGCGAGATGGTTGTAGGCTGTCGGAGAATTCGCGTGGACGGGTTTCACGCGGCCTCTAATACGGTTTTCCAGTTTCACGGGTGTTGGTTCCACGCTCACGAGTGCATACCGTCGCACCGATATCAGTGCGCTTCACTGAGAGAGGAGAGACGCGACAGAACGACCAGAGTAAGCGCTTACTTGAAAGCGCTAGGTCACAAGCTGGTCGTCGTGTGGGAGTGCGAATGGCGAGAGATGAAGCGTCGAGATGAGCGGGTCAAGGCCTCCCAACAACTCTGGAAGGTTGACGCTTTGAAAGTGTCTCGAAACGCGATGAGCGAGAGCGACATCCTTTCCGCTGTGAAAGAGGAGAAAATGTTCGGTTTAGTTCAAGTGGACATCACTACGCCTCCTCACCTACGAGACTACTTCGAAGAAATGACCCCCGTTTTCAAGAACGCGACCGTTTCAAAATCGGACATAGGACCTCACATGTCAGACTTTGCGCAGGAAGAAAAGCTGTTGAACACGCCTCAGAGATGTCTGATAGGGAGTTACCACGGAAAAAATATTCTCTTGGGAACGCCGCTTCTCAAGTGGTATTTAGAGCACGGTTTGATAGTCACCAAAGTGCAGCTGGTGGTAGAATACCTACCTAAACGCTCCTTTGCCGGTTTCGCGGACAAAGTAACGGCGGCGCGAAGACGTGGCGACGTGAACGAGAACGAGAAAATTCTGTCAGACTGTTACAAGTTAATGGGAAACGCTACGTACGGTAAAACAATCTGCAACAAAGAAAAACACACGGCGGTGAGATACACTGACAGTCGGAAGTTCGAACTATTGGCCAATTCGTGGCGCTTCAAAAAGGCGTCCGAGTTGAGTTCCGATCTGTTTGAAGTCGAACTACAACCGAAAACAGTCAACAACAACCTCCCTATTCAAATAGGGTTCATGGTATACCAGTACGCGAAGTTGAAAATGTTAGAGTTCACATACGACTTCTTGGATAGATTCGTCGATCGGCGCGATTATGCCCTTTGTCAAATGGACACCGACAGTCTTTACATGGCTCTCAGCGGTGACACGTTGGATGACCTAGTCAAACCTCGCCTGAGAGAGACGTACTTCAGAGAGAAACGAAAGTGGCTTCCGACAGCGGTGTGCGACGATCACTTAGAGCTTTTCGTGAAGACAAAAACGGAAAGAGTGCGAGAATGGTGTCCGCAGCCCGGCGGATGTTGTGAGAGACGGTACCTTCACGATCTGAGAACTTCGGGGCTTATGAAAGCGGAGTGGGAAGGTGACGGGATCCTAAGTCTCAACCCTAAGACTTACATTTGCTACGATCGAGTCAGCGACACCGGTGAAAGAAAATCCAAAAAATGGAGTGCAAAAGGCGTACAGAAGAAACAAAACCCTCAGGAACCAGACGACTTCTTGGATGTTCTTCGCCAACGAAAAACTCTCATTGCTGTAAATAGAAACTTCAAAGTGGTGCGAAACAAAATGGTCACCTACACCATAGAGAAAGACGGCGTGCGCTACTTGTATTATAAGCGTCGCGTGCATTCTGACGGTGTGACAACGAGTCCTTTAGAGATATGAAAAAAAAAAAAAATAAGCGTGTGCATCTTTTCAAAAATAGAGTGTTTATCAAGATTGAAAAAAAAATAAATAAAAAAAATAAAATAAAATATTGTTGTGTTTTTATTTTCATACGTCTTCTTTTACTAGTAAGTCGAGCAGTCTCTTAAAGCGTCACTCATGTGACGACGTCGCTTCCAGTCACGTGATCCTAAAGACCCTCACTTCCTAAACAAAAAACTTCTTCTTCCGCTCACGTGATCAATCAAGTCACTTCCGGTCACGTGATCCTCAATGAGGTCACTCACTTCCGGTCGGCCATTAGGTCATGTGACGTCACTTCCGCTCACGTGACTCATCAGGTCACTTCCGGTCACGTGATCCTAAATTAAGTCATATGACGTCACTTCCGGTCCCCTAAGTAGGTCAGTAGGTTACCCAGAATGCACCACTAATCCCCTAAGTAGGTCACTTCCGGTCACGTGACCAAATGGTGGCCTCTGATTGGCTGCAGGGTTACCCAGAATGCACCACTAATCCCCTAAGTAGGTCACTTCCGGTCACGTGACCAAATGGAGGCCTCTGATTGGCTGCATGTCGATTGAGTAATAAACAGTACTTAACTATAGTCCCGTTCCGATACATACTATACTACTAGCGTTAGTCACAGGTTCTGATCTGAAAGATCCTGATGAAATTGAGATGCTATGGCAATTATTGGCCAAGCATACCAAAGCGTGTGGTCTAAAGGATGAAGTGGGGAGGACAGATAAGGTGCAGCATCCTATTAACACCCAAGGATCTGCCCCATTTAAGATCCCTTACCTACGCTTACCTCTAAAAAAGAAAGAAATCGCAGAGTAGGAAAACAGCTGAAACAAGGCATGATCACCCCTAGTTCAAGTCCCTGGTCCAGTCCAATTGATATGGTAACAAAGAAGCAGGCTAAGTCAAATTAAGATTATTGTTGTTGAAAACCAAAGCAGAGCCGGGTTGGTTAATATCTCAATAGACTACATCATTATAAAGGAATTTACAACTGAAAAGATTTGTAAAAACAGGATGTTGTTTTCACAGAAATATGCGGAAACGATTTTGACACAGCTATTGTTTGTTAAGGTTAAGTGCCCATGAGTCGGCCATTTGAAGCTCTGTTGAACTTGTCCATCATTGTAGGAACTCTGCTGTATTAGGCTAACATGTAGGGGCTTCTAAAATTTGATATAAAACTTATTCTGACACATTAAACTTTCCAGCCAATAAAGGTACAACTTTTATATTTATGCCCATGAGGCCTCATAGGCTTGCACTACACAAGTAGTGTGACTTTTCCCCATAAGTACCATGAGTCAACCACTGTGGTAGCTTGAGTCAGCCACACTATACCATCAGTCAGGTACTATATACTAGGATGTATATTTTTGTACTAAATGCAATGAAAGGGCTTATTTCTTGTTAAGTAATCTCAGACAGAGTGTGGATGTAATACATCAACCAAATTTAGATAATGTTAACTGGGTTCCTTGTCCAATATTATACTATTGCAAATGTTTCCTCATTTATTACTCACACTTGATTTCAAGGTGGCTGGCAAATCGTCAGAAACACAGCTCCGAATGCATAATATTACAAAAAATGTGGTATTTTTGTCCTGCACTTTCCCATATTTTATCAATATAAATATAGTGAAATCCACTAAAATAATCATTGATTATCTTAATTTCGTACCATAGAACAAGCTAAATGGCCGACTCAAGGTACATGGTCGACTCAGAGAGACTTTACTCTATGTCCAAAAATTAGTTATAACAGAATTATATGTCATGGCATATTACTGTATACCAACTTTTCGCCAAATTGACCCTTTTTAGAAAAGGTTACTTTATAGTAGCATCACCACAGAGGAATTGAGAATATATCATATTGTTATAACTTTTAATTGCATAGATGCGCCATGCCATCAGGATAACAAATCTGTTTTAAATTTGTGTCTAGTATGTCTAGAAGCAGCGAAAATGGAAATTATGTATCAGAAAAAATGCAATCATATTGGAGGAATGTCCCATAGATAAACACCACGGACATGGACCCCCTACTTAGTAGGCTGTACTGCAACTAGCGCACCTCACGTAAGTGTGAGCGAGACTTCCCGTTTTTCTACTTCCCAAGACTATTAGAGGTACTTTTAGTGCATATTTTTTCACAGATGAAGCAGTTTTAGAATCGCCTAACTGTCTAGTTTCATGTTCTTAAGCAGTGAGTAGCTATTGTAAAGAGGTGCTACTAGAACACAGCATGCATGCAGGGACAGCATTCACAGCTTTACCTTGCATGCACTGCCCCATACCTACGGCCGTGAGGAGAGGGGGTGGGGGTGGCTTTCTCGGCTTACCCCTCAAGGAAAGCGGCCTACTGGGGTGTAGGGGGCGCCCCCACACCCCCTGGCAGACCCCCGATACACATACACATTGTAGAATTAAAATCCGCGGGGCTTAACAATGACATATGTTAACCATTTATATATCAGTGAAAAGCCACAATCCTCCTCTACACAATGTGCATATCAGAAAGTGAGCGCGGCACATGCATTTTGAACAGCACATGAACTTCTAAGAAAGTTTACTTAATAAGCTCATATCTCTAATTAGAAGCATCAGATTTCAGAGTGGCACCCACCAAACTGTAGCTATATATATTCTCTGATTGATTATGTTATTCCCACACACATATATTATACGAGGATCTCCTCAGCTATTAAGTTATTGAGGGACAATCCTAGTGATAGGAAGAATCACGGCCCATGCAGGTGTGAGTAAACAGTAGGCACAGCCATCCAACTGATACCGGTGGGCTATTGGTGAGGCTATTTATAGTTTATTTTACATTTTTGAATTTTTCTTTTGCCAAATTGGGGGTGGTAAAATCTTTCTAGAGGGGTTGAAATTAAATCTGTCTTAAAGACGGGGTTTTACAGTACTACATATAGGAAGAAAACAGCGTTTAATACAGAGAACATCATTGAAATGCTAAGTTCACTTGATATGGATAACGGCATATTGGTACACATAACTTGATACAAATAATGACTTTTTGATACACATCACTTTTGGTCAGCTTTGATGTGTATTTGATACACATCACATCATCAATACATATCACAGTTCTACAACTCCTGCAAATGTGTTTGTGTGCCAAAAAAAGATAAACTATGGACGACGAGAAATACAATATGCAATATCATTACATGTTCACCCTTTGGCACAGCAGCAACTTATCTTACTCATCTCTTATATTAGCCTGTTATGTGATCTACACTGGGCCCCTGTACCTCTACTTTTCCCGGGTCATCAAAGATGCTCTGAGTGTCAGGTTCCTTTACCCAGCTCAAGTCAATTCTGCTATGCTACTCTTTTAAGGGTGTAATCTAGCCACAATCTCATTAATTAACATTATTTCCAGACCAGGTGGTGGAGGTTAAACTCCACAACAGCCTCACACTGGCATGTCCTCTGCCTACAGCAGACTTTGTGTCCAGACAATGGTACATCAATCCTTACGGAGTTTTCAACGTCATCTATAGCCAGAACTCCACTGGTATCACAAAAGGCAGTGAGGCACGTGATGACTGGTCTGTGGACAGTGCCACCTTCAATCTGAATATTGGCCGTGTAACGTTCACTGATTTTAAATTTGTCTGCAGTACTTCTACACAGCAAGGCACACAACTTGGTGTTATCTTTGTGGCTGTATACAGTGAGTTCTTTAGTCATCTGTTAATGTAATTTATTGATCTCTATTTATCTATATCCAGCTAACTGGAACTGCATTCAGCCCAGAAAGCAACAAAAGCAAACCACTTTGGCGTTCACAGCAAGGTGCAATGATCGTAGAAGGCTATCTCTGTTTGCAGAATATGTAGATTCAAGCACTTTCAACGTGTCTGTGATAAACACAGAGAACAAGTAATGATAGATTATTCATTAATTCACTGAGCAGAAACTCACTTTTCATAGAGTCACTATAACCTGGTGAGGCTGGTAAAGGGCCTGGATAATGAGTTCACTGTTGTTAAAGATAACAGCCACAAAGAAACAAGACCTCTCACCCCATGAACCCCCTCCTCCAATGTGTTTCACTGATATGTTAAATAGACCACTCACTCCTATTGTTTTATAGCCACCACCAGGTTCATGGTGGTGTAAATGTAATCTGTAATGTACGTACTAAATACATCACAGTTAATAACAGTGCTGGACCATGGATAGGCACATGACAAGTCAATGATACCCAGAAAGGGCCATAAATACATTATGCAACATGTTTGTTTTTAACAATTTCAGGTGTTTTACATGAGGCTGAAGAAGGCACATCAGCTACCCTGCCTTGTGATGAGGTGGGGGGACTGACCACCCAACGTACAGACAGCTACACCCGTACATGGCAGAGGGTGAATGGTGACACTCTTTACCTGCAATACTGGCTTAATTATGGCCTCTATGGTGATTTCTTTTATGAACGGAGACCTGCATTGTCGACAGATATAACCCTGAATAACGGGACCTTCGCACTCACTATTGGCGCTGTGGGGTTGGAAGATGACACCATATTCATCTGTTCATATAGACACACTTATATAGAGAGTGTGAAGCTTGTCATTTATAGTAAGTTAAGTGTTTTATAGATGAGAAATATTAAGTAAATTATTTTATTTCATGGTGAATACGGACTGTCAATGTTAGATCTGCCTCACCAAACTTACTCCCCAAGCACATTCAACTCCACCCAAATTCAGCACCAATCCTTCACCCCTTCTTAGGAAATAGCTGCTTTGTGGTTTCATCTTATTAGTTCTGGTTCAATTTCTGTTTGGGATATTCCCATTCAAAGCTACACATTTGATAGTAATTTTGTAACCTGCACCCTTCACCCCAGGTACATTAAAAAAGATTATCCAATCATTTTGTTTCAGTCAATCCTAAGATCATCTTCAGTGGACTTGATGAGGCCCCAGTCAGTGTAGGAATCACAGTGAGTGTTACCTGTACCATAGACCGGGTGTACCCAGAGTTAGGGCCTGATGACTTCCAGATGAGATGGGGCACTCAAACCATCAAGTCTATAGGATCTCAGAACAATGACAAGTCCTTCAGGTACACTGCGCAGTTTATGCACACAGTGATGGATGGGGACGACGGGACAGTGGTTGAATGTTCTGTAAATCCCAGCATAGGACAACCAGACTTTATATCTAGGACAGTGGTTGTTAACACCCAAAGTAAGATAGAGTCACTTATTCTACTTTCTTATTTTAAATGTAGGAATATACATGTGACTGTATTGAATAATTTGTCCCCGCCCTAGGCGATCATTATTCATATTAATGTCTGCTAACACTACAGGCACTATGTGTCATTGTTGTAAGAAGATATACATCTTACATATTCTTAAAGTATACACTTTGTGTAGTCTTAGGCTTTACGGGATGCAGTTAAGCTAGGTTTTGAAATAATAGTGAATCTAGAAGAAAGAGGGCTCATCCCTCGATAATAAGAAAGATACTGCATTGTAAGATCATACATATGGATATGTCATCCCTAAGAGGGCCATATTACCTACTTAAATACCAGTATCCTCCCCTGTCAATGTCTGTCATTAGTAGTATAGTATGTATCGGAACGGGACTATAGTTAACTACTGTTTATTACTCAATCGACATGCAGCCAATCAGAGGCCTCCATTTGGTCACGTGACCCCCTCATTTGCATAATTACGTAATAGGCCACGCCCCCTCATTTGCATAATTACGTAATAGGCCACGCCCCCTTGATCACCAGCCAATCAGAGGCTTCCATTTGGTCACGTGACCCCCTCATTTGCATAATAGGCCACGCCCCCTTGATCACGTGACCCTTTCATTTGCATAATAAGCCACGCCCTCTTGATCACCAGCCAATCAGAGGTCGCCATTTGGTCACGCGACCCCCTCATTTGCATAATAGACCGCGCCCCCTTGATCACGTGACCCCTTCATTGACATGATAGACCACAACAACATCACGTGACTATCTTTGTTTGTAAACAACACCACGTGGCTCTCTTTGTTTGTAAACAACACCACGTGGCTCTCTTGTTTGTAAATAAGACCTACTAAGTTTAGGCATAGGTAACAGCAGTGTTTGTAAATAACGCCTACTATGTTTTCAGTCATAGGTGTCTAGAGCAGCAGCAGCAGCAGCATCTTCAGCAGCAGCAGCAGCAGCAGCCGCGTCATAAGTGTCTAGAGCAGTAGCCACGTCATAGATGACTAGTGCAGCAGCAGCAGCAGCATCTTCAGCAGCAGCAGCAGCAGCAGCAGCATCATAGGTGTCTAGAGCAGGAGTAGCAGGAGTGTCATAGGTGTCTAGAGCAGTGGCAGCAGCAGCAGCAGCAGCATCATAGGTGTCTAGAGCAGGAGTAGCAGGAGCGTCATAGGTGTCTAGAGCAGTGGCAGCAGCAGCAGCAGCAGCATCATAGGTGTCTAGAGCAGGAGTAGCAGGAGCGTCATAGGTGTCTAGAGCAGTGGCAGCAGCAGTAGCAGCAGCGGCAGCAGCAGTAGCAGCAGCAGCATCAACAGTATCTTCAGCAAAAGCAGCAGCAGCCGCGTCATAGGTGTCTAGAGCAGCGGCAGCAGCATCTTCAGCAGCAGCAGTAGCAGCAGCGGCAGCAGTATCTTCAGCAGCAGCAGCGTCATAGGTGTCTAGAGCAGCAGCGTCATAGGTGTCTAGAGCATCAGCCGCAGCAGCAGCAGCATCTTCAGCAGCAGCAGCAGCGGCAGCAGCAGCCTCATCAGCAGCAGTAGCAGCAGCAGCAGCAACATCTTGAGCATCAACAGCATCTTCAGCAAAAGCAAAAGCCCGTAACTTAGCATCATGGGCATCAGTCATAGCCGTAACAGCGACACTGCGACTAGCATAAGCAAAACAGGCTATTTTTTTAGCAGCTGTACAAGCATTAATAGCATTAGCCCTAGCAGCAGCCGCAACAGCGACACTTTTAGCAGACGTTGCAGCATCAGTAGCAGCAGCATCGGTAGCAAGAGCGGAAACAGTAGCAAAAAGATTAGCAGCACGAGCAGCAGCGGCGAGAGTAACAGCAACGTTGTTAGCAGCATTGGCAACTTCGTATGCTGCATGTGTAGCACGAACAGCGATACGAGCTTCACGTTTTGCACGAGCAGCAGCATTAGCTGCAGAAGTAGCCCTCACACTTTCCAGCCACCCGTACGAATCTTGATAAAAACCAACTTCCACCTTACGAGCTTCACGTTTTGCACGAGCAGCAGCATTAGCTGCAGAAGTAGCCCTCACACTTTCCAGCCACCCGTACGAATCTTGATAAAAACCAACCTCCACCTTGCTACTTGTTGACTCATCAGTAAACATGGACGTCTCCTCATGTGGTGTTGTCGCGGCTCTGTAGTAGTGTTGGGATTGCTCACATTCGGTAGAACGTAGAGTGATTCCTGATGACGCCATGCTGAAGGTGGTTGAAGAAGTGTGTGGGACTCATGTTTCACTCTCGCTTATGTACTAGGCTCCGAGATAAGCTTCTTAACTCAGGAGGAAAACTCTCACTAGGAAGGCGACCGGCTGTCTACCTGTGTAGGCGCGGGTTCGTTACATCTTTAATCCTGTTCGACCCTCCGAGGAAATACATGAAAAAAACAAAAGACTCGAATCCGCAGACAGTAGGAAGCTATAAGGAGCTTAACTCGTGTTTGATTTAAGCTGTCTACCACACGCACGCGCTTGTAGTCACAGCTAGAGTGGCAGACTTCTGTCCGCCCGCTGGCGCATGACAATCGACTTTAGACACCCCCTGTAGTTTGTTTTTTTGCATACACAGTTGACTAGCATCTTAAGCTCTTACTCAGCTATAAGCCCATATACATGTAACGCGCATTACTCTTCTTTATGGTAATTATCAGATCGATTTAAGGGTGGAAAGGGCTTAGGTGATGTAGATCCCTCTCTAGCTGAAAACAGGCTTAGACTATAGCATGTAGGCAGCTGGCCGCGTTAAACATCCCTGTAGTTTTTTGTATACACTCTCGATCCCCTCTCTAGGTGAAAACAAAAGCTTAGAAGATGAGGTGATCCGGCCACTGGCTGGCGCGTCACACCTGGCGTTAATCACCCCCTGTAGGCTTTGTATACGCTCTCTAGGTGAAAAACAAAAAAGCTCCCTCCACGGGCTGGCGCGTCACACCTGTCGTTAAAACGCCCCCTGGAGTCTTAGTATACACAGGTGCCCCGCCTTATCTATTCACCAGCTATAAGCCCATATACGTGTACATGCGATTTTTGATACCCTCTCTGGAATAGGGTGGGGCTCAAGGTGAAAACAAGATTAGTCCATTCGCTCTCTCAGCTATATAAAGAGCCTCAATTGTTCTTGCAACAGCACTTCACCACCGGTACACTATCAGTCACGAGGCAGATGTTTGCGGCATGGGTCATACAGGTTACCTACTAATAGCGGTTTGGGTGAGTAGATCACTTTTTTTCCCCTAAAAAACAACAAAAAAAAACCCACTTATGACTCAGGTATGTATATGTAGCACTGTTAGTGTAAGTACACAGTAGAATCTACTGTACTATAGACTCGGCCCTCTGAAGACGGCGGAGCGCGTTAATGCGCGGGTCTGTGGCGGCGTCACTTGTTTTTTATTCTAACTAAAAAGTCAGAAGTCGATCTACGACCTATCAAAGACAAATTTGTGATAAGTTCAAACTAAATAAGAGACAGTTTGAGCGTCTCTTAGTCGCTGTCAAAGATGCGAATAACGAACGCGCTGAGGGCGGGGTTCAGGTCACGTATAGTTCCTTGCTCTTTCGTCAGATGGCGCCACAATAGGGGATTTGTACATTCCTACGATGCTCGCGAACATTTCAACGCATAATGAGCTATATAGGCAACAAAGTGTGCTTCTGAATATATTAAAATATAAAAACAATTCAATATTGTGTATTTCTGATAGAAATGAGGCAGTTTCTTTGAATACCAACTAAACTATAGCGAGATGAAAAATACCACACCATATCTAAGGCTTTATAAAAGATACATAGGCAGAAACTCTCGCCGAGTCGGTAATCTGAAAAACGAACCAACTCGTTGTGCCACAAGGGCCCCCACCCAACGGGGGCCTTTTGAGCTCAGTCATGTTGTTTCTCAACACTAGGTGTAATTAATTACGCCCATGTTGAGTAGCATCTACTAACCAACTGACAGTGTCAGTTGGTTGGCCCCTCTTTAGGGGCCACACAATAAATAAAGAATAGAGACCTAAGGGAACGTTCACAAACGTCCACCCTTCCTACGGGGTGGGTGGGTCTTTGGGTTTAGTGACAAAACAGCGACATGTCAGCTCTCTTTTTTTTTTCCAAGTCTACATATTATTTATGATTAAAAATTTTTTAAAAAAAACCACGATAATAAAGTGCGCTGATCAAAAACTGAATAGAAAAATAACCAAAAATAGGTTGGTAGCTGATCGGTCGTTGTCACACGGTGCAGAAAATTTACTGCATATCGGACCAGGGGATAGTCTGGCAGCGACCCGCCACCCCGTTCACAAGCTGTGTACAGCACCCCGTTTCTCTTTGTCCATATTGGCTAAAAAAAACAGGACATTGTTGACTTGGCTATTTTACCCGTCTGGGTCTTATTATTTAAACACCTCGTGTTGACCCTGTGGGGCAGCGGGTACATGGAATAAACGTGTCCAAGTGCACGCTATCTAACACATAACCGAAGGTTACTGAGTTATGTAATAATAGTTATGTAATAATAACTGACCTATGAGGTCGCCAGTCAGTTTGCCGTGATTATTTTGACACACTCTCAGTTACTCGTAGGGTATCTAATACATAGTTAGACTCAGCATCATATAAGACAGGCTCGGCCACGCCGGCTGCATATCGGACCAGGGAGATAGTCTGGCAGTGACCCACCAGCCCGTCCACAACCTGTGTACAGCACCCCGTGTCTCTTTGTCCATATTGGCTAAAAAAAAAAACCAAAAAAAAAAAAACAGGTCATTGTTAACTTTGGCTATTTTACCCGTCTGGGTCTTATTATTTAAATCACCTCGTCTTGACCCTGTGGGGCAGTGGGTATATGGAATAACCGTGTCCAAGTGTACTCTATCTAACACATAACCAAAGGTTACTGAGTTATGTAATAATAACCACCCTATGATCCTATGAAGACGCCAGTCAGTTTGCCGTGATTATTTTGACATACTCTCAGTTACTCGTAGGGTATCTAATACATAGTTAGACTCAGCATCATATAAGACAGGCTCGGCCGCGCCAGCCGCATATCGTACCAGAGGGATAGTCTGGCAGCAACCCGCCATCCCGTCTACAATCTGTGTACAGCAGTCTGGACCAGACCACCAACTCTGGGTATAGCATTCTGGATGCCTGTAGCAAGACTGGATCTAACCCTTTAATAGTCGCATAGCGCTTTAATGTGCAGTGCCCGTTGTCGTCATAAGTCATGAATGCGGCACTCAGAGTTCCTCACCAGGGCTGCATGCATGCATACACTGGCATATCGACAAAGGGCGTAGCGCATTAAAGCACTATTGCCACCTTTAGCATTAAAGCGCTGAGGGTTTTATTTTTTTGATAGTGTAGAAACCAATATCTGTCTAATTAAACCCCTTATCAGTGCTGTTTTTTTTTTGTTTTTTTTCACATACAAAAAGAATTAGGTAATGGCGCTGCAGTACTCTGAAAAGCGGTGGCGGTGAATTTCCATTCAGATCTTGAAAAGGGGGGCGGTCAGATGTCGTCAAGGCTCTGATAAGTAGGGCAGTTAAAATCATATGATTACATTGAGCTAATTTTCTTGCTGAAAGGAATGAATAATTGTATTTGTATAAAATTCACACACACACACACACACACACACACACACACACACACACACACACACACACACACACACACACACACACACACACACAGGACACCTGATGATCTCCACACGATGACCTGATTGCTCTTCCTAAAAAAAAATGCCCAACTCGATCTACCTACTCAACAGGGTTTCAGTGTATAGCGTATTAGGGTTTTTCTGATGCGTATATTATATTGAGATTGATTTTCAACTTTTGTGATCAGTGGTTGGTCCTTAAAAGGACCGTTTGGTAGAGAGAGGGTCGCAGGGACCTTGCTGCTGAAGCGGAGGGCGTGGTCATAACGCGTGGCAGTCCTTCAGCAGCTCCTCCAGCACGGCGGGCGGTAAGCCTTCCTCCATGCAGACTTGCTGCTTGACCTGCTCCACGCACCGGCGGATGAGTTGATCAGCGACGTTCTCGATCAGCTCATCCACCACACCCTCTGCTTCAGCAGCAGTCCGCTGTCTCTCCTCTCTCTGTAGCGAGGCTACGAACTGCTTCTCCACGGCCGCATCGATCATAGATCGAGAAACGGCCACGAAGTTCACTCCGTGAGCCATTTTGTCGAACTGACTTCCTAGCCGCCTGAGAGATGCTGACGTCACACTATTTTCGACGACGCTATGACGCGCACGAGGTAGACAGACGACGTCGTTTCACTTCCTTATTTGGAGTTTGGGATCTTTTGACACCGAAGTCATACCGTACGGTCGCGATAAAGCAACTAGTGTTGAAAAGCGTGCCGGTCTTTTATAAGCGCCGGAGTATAAGAGCCTCCAAATGTTTTTTCTCAAGCACTAAAATCGCGACTTTGAATAAGCGCCAGCGCCTGGCTTGTATATAGCTCCTGAGTAAGAACTTCACCGAATTGAAAAGCCCTCCCTCAGAGCTCTTAATCGCGACAGTACGGTACAAATCTGATGTCAACCCGCGCCAAAAACAAAAAGGGTGTTCCGGTCACACGTACCTACGACGAGCGACCTTCAGCTATCACCACGTGAAGAGTGGGAAATAAATTTTGTACGGCAAGAAAACTGAAAACTGATAACGATTCCATTAGATAAGTATTTGGTTCCAATCTATGGCGAGATATTTCCACCAAAGCGATTGATTTATATGTCTGTAAGGTTCAGCTCTCCAACACTCTCCAATGTCCGCCGGTGCACGACGGTCGCCGCCCATCATTAGTCACAACTAAACTTCTGCTGGAGAGTGAAAGTTACGTTGAGTCTTGAGGTGCGCAGAGATACTATCTGCCGCAGCCTGATTTTAGTTCCACGCTATTTAGATAAACGCCCCATTTAAAATCTCTCTCTCGATCCTAGTAAAGGAAAAAAAAGGCTAGAGTTTATCATGGACGCGTCTCAGTTTTAGTCAAGCCGTAAAGTGAAGAACCAGAGCTTGTACATATTCCCACGTGAGGGGTGACCCCGCGGGGCGTTCAGTTAGTACTGAGTCTATACTCAAGGTCAAGTTCCACTCTCTAAACAGAGCTTTAGCGACTCCGTCATATAGACTAGACCGCGCGCGCGATTTTTTTTTTTGCTGAAGCAGCTAATCGATGGAAGAGTAGAGAACAGGTGCTCGACCAAAAATCTGCTTCAGAGGCTTGTTATCAGGTATTAACAGTTAAATCAAAATATTTCAAAACATCCAGAAAAGCAGAATAACATGTCCTACGGGCTACAGCCGGGCACTGACGAGCAGACGGCGCTGACGTCATTTCAATCAGGTCACAGGGCTCTTTAGACACCTTTTCTGTAAGACCCGTCTCATACCTTAGTATATAATACCGTAAACACCGGTGATTAGTATATGATCACATTGGCAGTCGCGGATCCACGAAGAGGCTGAATAAGCCTCGAGCGGACCCGCCACTTGCAATGTGACATAATCTTACCATGCGCTTTGTTTTGTTTTTGTTTCTATTTACAACAGCAAACATTTCAAACAACCTATTGTTTTTTTTTAAAATGATGAAAAATCAGCCCAAAAAAAAAAAAAGTAAACATTTTAGAGCTAAATTTGTGGAGGATAGCCGGACATGCTGATGTCACTAGACCCCTAAATTCGATATGGTGACATGGGCATTTTCTTAAAATTCGATACGACGACACGGGCACGGACATCTAAGTGACATGGGACATGTGGCATTTCTTGAGTCCCACATGTGCCATGGACCATAGTGACATGAGGAAAAAAAAAATGTTCAAAGAGTGCATCAGAAAAGTGCCATTTCAAGCCTAAACATTTCGCCAAATTTTTTTTTCTCTTGGATGGTACTCGGCTTTGCAGTGTCTGGGTCCTTAAAAATGTACCAGAATGCTCAAATTCGGGTTCTAAATATTTTCAAAAAACGTTTTCTCCCTTAGTGACGTGTGACATGGGCATTTCTTAAATTCGACATACGGCTGCATGGGGAGGACCCACCCGTCAAGGGCCCCATGATGACTCATACCCGCCTCGTTCAAACTAGCGTGGTGGTTATAGGTAGACCTTCTTTCAGTATCCACGTGACCAGATCCATCGCCGTCTCTTGAGCAACAGTAACCGAGGTAACTAGGGTTATTGTTATCCGGGCCGTAAGACGACAGTCTAAGACGGTGTGTAGTCGCGTTTTGCTCTCCCTAATACTCTAATTCAAGTCGAGTTACCGCTAACCCCTACAAAAAGAGGGTCATTTGTGTAATTCAAAAGTCGTTCCTTTGTTAGCAATGAGGGGGTCGTTCTATTCATTGATTTTTTTTTTTTTTTTTTTTTTTATTTTTTTTTTTTGTTTACAACAACAAGTCAAAGTACAGTCAATCAACCGAGATCCTTTCTACTCCGTGGGGGTGTAGAAGGATCTCCCCCCTGAGGTTACAAAGTCACCTCTTTATTTAAAGAGTTACGGGTCGCAAAGTCGCTTTCGCTTTCGCTTACAAGTCACAAAGTCGCATGAAATATTCAAGTCAAAAAGTCAAATTCATCAACTATCAGCACAGTCGTTTGAAAGGCATCAAGTCACCGAAAAACTCCTCTACAGTCACCTCCGACTCGCCTCCTCCCTACCCCCCTAAAGGGGGGTAGAGAGGAAGCGATTCCCTAGAGATCAGATAATTTTTTTTTTTTTCTCCCGAGCAGACCCCAAAGGCCCCCCCTCCCCCCCAAGTGCCCGCCCACCCCATAAATAGTGCCCCCCTCCCCCCCTCCCCTCCCCATGCATCTTAAAGTGCCCCCCTCCCCCCCCTCCCCTCCCCTCGGGCGTAGTCTACTATGCAAATGAGGGGGTCACGTGATCAAGGGGGCGTGGTCTATTATGCAAATGAGGGGGTCACGTGGGGGTCACGTGACCAAATGGCGGCCCTGATTGGCTGGTGATCAAGGGGGCGTGGCCTATTACGTAATTATGCAAATGAGGGGGCGTGGCCTATTACGTAATTATGCAAATGAGGGGGTCACGTGACCAAATGGAGGCCTCTGATTGGCTGCATGTCGATTGAGTAATAAACAGTACTTAACTATAGTCCCGTTCCGATACATACTATACTACTGTCATTGTTTCTACTCAGAGACCAGTACCCTCCCCTGTCACTGCCTGTCATTGTTTATACTTACAGACCAGAACCCTCCCCTGTCACTGCCTGTCATTGTTCCTACTTACAGACCAGAACCCTCCCCTGTCACTGTCCGTCATTGTTCCTACTTGCAGACCAGAACCCTCCCCTGTCACTGTTCCTACTTATAGACCAGAACCCTCCCCTGTCACTGCCTGTCACTGTTCCTACTTATAGACCAGAACCCTCCCCTGTCACTGCCTGTCATTGTTCCTACTTACAGACCAGAACCCTCCCCTGTCACTGCCTGTCACTGTTCCTACTTATAGACCAGAACCCTCCCCTGTCACTGCCTGTCATTGTTTATTCTTACAGACCAGAACCCTCCCCTGTCACTGTCTGTCATTGTTCCTACTTACAGACCAGAACCCTCCCTTGTCACTGCCTGTCACTGTTCCCACTTACAGACCAGAACCCTCCCCTGTCATTGTTCCTACGTACAGACCAGAACCCTCCCCTGTCACTGCCTGTCACTGTTCCTACTTACAGATCAGAACCCTCCCCTGTCACTGCCTGTCATTGTTCTTCCTTACAGACTCAATGGTAATAACCAAGATGTCACCAACAGTGAGTGGCGGAGTGACGGCAACAGATGCCAGTGAAGTTTCAACATCACCGCCTGTCGACATTGGGTTGTCACTGCCTGTTATTGGTGGAGCAGTAGCAGCAGCAGCTGTCCTCATCATCATTGTTATTCTACTCAGTGTGTGTGTCTGTGTGCGAAGGAGAAAGGCTAGAGACAACAAAGTAAATGGTAAGTAGACATAACTCTGTTTTAACCAGCATAGCATTAAGTATAAAGTGTAGACCAAATGTAAATTGAAACAGCATTCAGGACAAAATCTCATCTTCCACAGTGCCACCAATTAAACAGATTTCTCTCCAATTAAAAAGGAATTTTAACATTTGAACTAATATTACACAGCAACCTGAAAATGTCACATTTATAATACTGACACTCATCAAATTGTGTATGCAGAAATCAGATGCTGCTTATCATTTAACCAACATTAGCAGAAGCAGCCACCTTAAATTAAATCAATGAGTCATCCTCCTATTTGATAAAGAGAGAAACTTTTTGAATTTTGAAATTCTATTTCATAGATCAAACTGCTGAATCACGTCGTAGACATGAACTGGACACAATGCATGATGACATGGACCTTCCCGGGGCAGACTACCATGAATATGAGGAGATTGCTGCATCAGGTAGACTTATTGATTATGTGATTAATTAGTCAAGGATAGGGTGCCCATGAGGATACACTAGAAGTAATTACACAAAGTAAATAAGAGGTTTGCTTATCTGTGACAACAGCTATTAATTACTCTGGTGTATGAGTAAAGAAATGTGGCATGTCCATTTGATTGATGCACAACTTCTCGTAAGAGAACAATAAAGCTCAGCTGTAAATGTGGAATACACTAACTATTCTCTATGTGCAGGTAATTTGGTACCACCAACTGGTATTGCTCCTGTAAGCCAGGGTACATATCTACATCCACCAATAGGTGAAACCCCCTCAGTAGGTATGTCAAACAATATAAAGGTGGTTCCTCTTGTTTGGTAATTTATGATAGTGGATGTAAACATGTTATGTACTCTCTCGGTCCGCTCACACCATCTAACTCCTTGTGTACGCCCGTATCTCTTGAGTCTCAAATGTCGTGTGCCATTTGGTGCACCGGTACCAGCTTAAGTTGTGTCTGGCATCGGTACATCAAATGTTTCGTCAGAGCAGCACCGACCCTCGCTGGACCAATGTTATTCACCGGTTCGAGTGGTACAAGGGAGTCCGGTTTTCCCTCCGGTCCATCCTATGACAGTTCCGTCAGTCCTGCCAGGCTAGCCCGTACTCCCTATAATATACTTGTATGTGTATGCATACATGTAAATATAACTCTTAGATTTCTTTCCTTATTCTTTGATAGATTGCAGATTTACATATATTTTAGCAATATGAGAAAACTCAAACAAAGGGTCTGAAGAAATATTAGATATCTCTTCCTCATAGGCTAGAAGTAATGAGTTTTAAGAGGCTAACTTATATGTGACAACAGCTATCAATTACTCTGGTGTATGAATAAAGAAATGTGGCACGCCATTTTGATTGATGCATGACTTATCTAAAACCTCTTGAGAGAACAATAAACCTCAACTGTAAAGTGAGTAATAAATGATTTATTATATGTGCAGGTAATGTGGTACCACCAACTGGTATTGCTCCTGTACGCCAGGGTACATATCTACATCCACCAATAGATGAAACCCCTGCAGGAGGTAAGTCAGTAGGTTTTAAGGTGGTTCCTGTTGTTGAGAACATATCTTTTAATATCATTATATGTAATTGAACATTTAGTTTTGAGTTTATACGTTTCTTTATTTCACAGAGTGATTTTACAAAGAAAACCATACATTCAAAGGGCATTTGCCATCGGTGTGATCGAATGAGTAGACTCCATACTTATTATGCAATTTACACTCCATTGGTCATACACAAGTATGTCAGAGAGATTACAATTATACATTAGGTCATTTACTATTCATTGGCAATTTTTGGTCAATTGAAACTAGCATGCGTTTTTGAGTTTGCATGTGTATAATGTCATATATTTGTGTTTCCTTACATATTGATACAAGTAAATGTTATTACAGCATCTCAACATAGGCGACAGTGAACTATATAATGTGCAATGGTGTCTAACAGTGTATTATAAAGTAATAGCAACAGACTTTTAAATGAGGCAGGAGCAATGTAGCAATAGACGTGCACTGATGTTGCTGTGCTTCTATGACCAGCACTGCAGGGTCCATGTCTGTGCAGCATTTCTATCTGACAAACACAGTACTAAGTCATGGATATTTACAATAATATCTCATGACTAGTAAGTTCCTTATTTGTATAGCTACCAAGAGACATACAGTGGTGAGATTTAAGGTAATTATATCAAGTTCATGTCGCCGTCTCCGACTTAGAGATCCCAGAGTAGTGGAGTATACAGCCTTCATTCAGTAATACAGTGTTGCAGAAAAGATAGATTTACAGACATAGAAACAGTCAAGATATAATATCTTGTGATAGGACAATGCCTTATCAAGGGACAGATATGATACATAATACATCTCAACAAACACCCTGTTAGGTTATTTAAGTTTTCATTTTTCTTTTTGAACTTATTAAGTATTTTCATTTCACCGAGTGATCTTTTAAAAATATGATATCAGTGTTGAAATAGATGAGAGGCTGTACATTGATTGTAGATTCATGTATTGTTTTGGCAATACGAGAAAAATTCGGATGAAAGGTGTGAAGTAATAATAAATACTTTAATATTTTCTTGATCCTAGGTCCCCCTTCTGTACCATCAGATGAACGTCAGTATGAGAAACTGAAAGTAAACGTGAGTTCCTTATCTAATTATGGGGGGTTATTTTAAGTGGTGTCACAGTACCAATCCAACACTGAGACAGAGGTAGTTCTAATTCTGAATTGGCATTAATATTTCAAACTATGTTTGTGCTCTTCATGGCTATTTACTAACCATTCTGTATCAAGCGCATAAGCCTGTTTTTTTTGTCTATTAGACATTTCCCTGAATGAATGCCAGATAGAACACCGACTACCGGCCATCTACTGTTAAAGTCTTTTAGAGTGTAACCCTACTGGATCTATGCATCTATTTCTATCCAGGTAAACACCCCTATTGACAAATGGTGCAAGGACAAAGACATCCCAAAGGCGACAGTAAAGAAGCTGCAGCGTCAGGACGTGGTGACCCTCCAGCACCTGCAGCAAATGTCCCGCGCTGATATGGTGGAGGCTGGACTCAACGTGGGGGAGAGGAACAGGATCAGACATGCTCTGAAGAAGATCAGTACCTCCGGTGATTAGCTAGGATTTAATTTGTTAAAACTGGACATAAAAGTTGTTGATAAGTAAAGACGTAGCTCCATTAACCAAATTGATGGTGTTTAGTCATCTGATAATTATGATCATGAACATTTGAGGTATTCAAAAATTGTGATATAAGATTGTCGTCTAGTTACCTCAACAAATGAAACAAACTTCATATACCATGCATATTATTCAAGACAACAATAATGATGTAGACCACACAGAACCCTAATGTAGTTATTTAAATACTCATTATAATGTACATAAACAAGGGCTATGGAATGTGAAGGATTAATGTTGGATCATGTGGTAGACCAGGCCCATACATTATACAAGATTTAATACCAGTTTCCTTTTAACCTGTAATATTACGGTGTGTAAACGCATGTACAAAGTGTCCCCAATTCAGTCATGTTTTGTCATGGCGATGTATAGGAAGCTGGACGCCCCTCCCGGCACATGCCCCAGCCTTCCTGCCACATTACCTTACATCTAGAATAGGCGTATTAAGGATGATATATATTCTGCACTCATACAGTCATAACTATTTCTGCAGGACATTAACACAACTGATTACTTTGTGTGTGAAATTGCAGTCCGACTTGGAGACTACCCAGCCAACATTGCTTAGGGCTATAAGTGGGAGCCCAGATGGGTCAGCCCAGATTCAAAGTGCCTAGCTTGAGCCAAGAAGTATTTAACTCTAACACAAAGGATAAGTGTGTACAATAAATGGTGTTTTATGCCATGCATAGCTATACTCGCACCTCAATCTTATCATGTCTGTCGATTTTTAAAAGGGCTGTGTCGCCTGTGTTGATTTTTAAAAGGGCTGTGTCGCTGTGTCAAATTTTACCCCATGTAGAGGCACTACTATGTCACAGGGTTATAAAGATGAGGCTCCAATTCTCTGTATTTCACTCCTCATATAGTTTAGGCATAATGCATCAGTGTAATCAGCTCCTGGATTTTATTGGATAACAAGATGGAGGATTTAGTGCAGATCCTGGTAGCAGCTATGGCAAGCCATTTATTGCCAATTTTACATCAACAGAATAGATACTCACAAGTCCTCAGGGCTCGACTACACCAATTCAATGGTTCTCAAGGACCTATTACTGATGACTATCCCATATGTCAAAGACATGGTGAACAACTAGCTGAGACATGGAAACTTCCCCAAAAAATGGGCTCTTGGGACTATAATCCCCATACCCAAAGCAGGAAAATTAGACGACCTCAGCAACTGGCGTCCAATCACGCTACTACCGGCCCTCGGGAAGATAGTGGAAAGGGTTATACATGCACAGATATTGAACTTCATGTTAACCTCAAAACAGTTGTCGGACTACCAGTACGGCTTCACTCCTGGACGATCCACAGCCGATGCAGTCCACGAGCTGACCCACTGTATATTCAGAAACATGAATGCCGGACGCCTTACCTCATGTACATACATCGACATGAGGAAGGCGTTCGACACGGTCCACCACGGGAGGCTGATTGAAAAACTAGGAATGCTGGGACTAGACAGAGGAGCGCTCCAATGGATGGGTAGCTACCTCGGAAATCGTTCGCACGGAACCCTAGCCAATGGCAAGACCTCAGACTTCATCCAAGTGGCATACGGAGTGCCGCAGGGGTCCATTCTTGGCCCCCTGCTGTTCTCCGTATACGTCAACGAACTCCCCAATATGGTACAAAACTCGTCCATACTCCTGTACGCGGACGATGCCGTACTCATCACTGATGGGTTCACCCCAGAAGAAATTGAGCTACGCGCACAACCAGACTTGATAAAGGTATTCAATTGGGCCTGTACAAACAGACTCACGATCAATGAAAAGAAGACCAAATTGGTCACATATGGTACACAACCCAAACTTGATACAACCAGGAAAATAGCGCTGACCATTGACGGGAAGCAAATCTCAAAGGAAGCAACGTTTGTGTACCTGGGAATCTCCTTGGACCAGACCCTCTCGCTCAAGCCACACATGGCAAGTGTTGGGAAAAGAACGGGCTACAAAATCAGACAACTACACAAGATAAGAGATGAAGTGGATAGAGACACTGCCCTCTCGATCTACAAGACTTGCATTCTCCCAACTCTTGAGTACTGCAGTTTTCTCTTGGACTCTGCAACAGTGAAGGACCAGCAACATCTACAAACCCTTCAGAACAGAGGTCTACGTGAATGTCTGAAGATCAAAAATCCACTTGACATATCAGAAGACGATCTGCACAAGGAATGCAAAACTGCGAAACTGTCCAAAAGGAGAGACACGCAACTACTGTGCTTCATGCACAAGCTGTCGAAAAATCCCAAGTACACAGTAACCCATGTACACAATCGTACCAGGGGTGACCAAAAGGTGAAGCTAAAATTGGCAAGGCCAAAGCTAACCTCATACAAAAAGTCACCGATGTACAGAGGGATGTTACTCTGGGACGTACTGGACCCATCCGTCCAACGTCTCGAGAAGGTAACCAGTTTCAAAAACAAAGTGGCCAAGACTGACTTTGTCATACCTCCATGAGTACCCACAAAACGGGACTGGACTAGTGTTGAAACACGCCACAGTTGTAAATCATAATCGGTTCTCCTTGGCTTCCAATGCTATCCCTCCCATCTTCAGTTGTCACTGCGCACCAGCGCACTCTGCCACAGGTCCATAAATTGAAGGTGCACAAGCACACCTGTTTGATAGAGTGAGTTGACACTTCTGATTTATGTAAGGTACTTACAAGGACTAGTAACATATATCTAGCCATGGCCAAAGTGTGCACAAGCGCCGCCAGACTAACTGGTGCCAAAATATCATTTAGCTGCAAAACCAACTTGCAACTGCTAAAGTATGCATATGAGATGCACAAGCACTCGTAATATAAGCTCACAATAATATCTATGCAAGAAAGTATAATATTTGACAGTAAAACGCCGGTAGCACAACCGGGGTTCAGACTTATATAAATGTCTCACCTTTCATCTAACTAAAAGACAACCTCATGTCTGAACATCATGTAATTTGTGATGTCATGTTAATAAACAAACTTCAAACTTCAAACTTAGAATATCACATATATGGATACAACAGGGCCTAGCACAAAAACACCGTACCAAGTATAACTAACACACATGTATTCACTTGCCGGTTACATGAAAGGGGCAATATTGGCAACCTTCAGTAAAGGGAAGTCCTGATATGAGGCTTCAATCAATTTGTATGTAAATACTTTGTATATGTATTACCAAATTCCAATAATTGCCTTATGGGAGGCCTCTATTGTATGTATTCTTTATAATTTCAACCTTTTCTTTTCATACAATGAAGGAGTCTAGGTTTTATTCATACAAAAAAATGATATCATACACTTTAAATTCAGTATAAGGGTCAATGTTATCATCAAATCTGAAAAGGAAGTTCCAGGATAAAGAGACAATGAAATACTGTGGAAAATTCAGGTTTCTCTGCTTTCCCCACTTACATAGAGCAGTTTTTGCACTGTCAATATATACTTAAATATATACAGTTAGAGCTTTGGAATAAATATTTCATCTCAATTAGCAATTCGGTGTTTGTCTCTCATTTTGTTCCTTCACATACTTCTTCTTTCTATTATTATAGTATACGAAAGAGAGTTGAATAAGCTAGAACATCCATACTGAATGGTATAATGTGAAAGAGCTACAATTAGCCAATGATTCTTCATCCTATAGCTAGGGCTGCTTCCCTTGTGAAGTGAGATAACTTGTGTTTGAGGTACGGGTTAGATGAATATGGCAGGGGTAAAGACTAACTTTCTCAGCTGTTGGTCACCCTGGCCTATAGCTCATATAATGAGCCCAGACTTTAACCGGGGGGCAAGGGAACAAATTTTGCCCTTTTCAAAGAGAAATCATATTAATTCCATGTTCTCAGATAAAATGAAACCAAATTGCCCCAATTGCTACCCTTGGTATATATATGGACCAATGAGAAGATCATTGTGGTGGGCAGTGTTTCTCAATCCACCCTCCCCTGCTGTAAGATGTATGAGCTGTGACTGAGGCAATGACAGCTGCCCTCGTTTGTCACACAAATAGCGACTGGTACGGCCGGGACGGGTGATATTTTTCATAGATTCAAAAGGATCAGTGAACCATGCAGTTCAAAGTCACCACATCACACGTAGTTCTATATTGTAAAAGTGGTGTATAGATTCTATACAAATTCTTTAACATAATCCTGCTGCCTATATGTAAGCACACTATTCTCCTATTCATATTTTGGATCAATGATGTGTCTAAATAAAGGGGTTAGAATTCCATGTGCTTAGGTATAGAATTTGTTTCAATTTTGAAATGTTTTGCTTAATGTTTTGGTATGCAATGTTATGTCTATATGTAAAGAGATGTAGATTGATAACAAATTTTTCTCATTTCCAGTTTCTCGAGGCAAACCAAGAATGTTCCTCAACTGTATTTCACAGACATTAACGTAGGGTCTGACACCAATGAGAAAATGACTGGACAAGAAATGGCTATATTCATTCTTACACTTTACATTAAGGAGTATCCATTTATAAGTTACAGGGGAGGCGTGGTAGGTTTTGGGGACCATAAAACATTGTAAGCCCTCCTGAGGAGGGGGTGTAAAATATTCTGAGCCTTCTTCATTGGGGGGGGGGGGGTGGATAATAATTTATGCCCCTTTTTAGCAAAAAAAAGCCTACACGTTACTATGGCTCAAAGGAAAGTGCCTTTGGCTGGGGGAGTGAACTTTAGCGCAGTACCATGATGACCCTCTGCAGTAATAATGCAGAAACCAAACCCGTTCCAGGCAAAAACATTCCTGCATATTTAGTCCAACTAATGCTCAGTTAAAGCAGCATTTTACAGAGAGGGCACAGGTAAATTTTGTAAGAAATATTCTATTCTTAAACTTGAATTAAAACAGCGCAGTAAAGATTGATAATCTGTCTCCTGTGTGACAAGCAAATACGGCATAGCTCTCCAAGGTGCACGGACATTATTAAAAGCGCAATCTTAATCTGACATCTTAAAATGTCTTAATCTATGATCTTAAATTTTAATATATTCACATACCCAAACCATGTTACCTGAAGTCTGCCTTATAGTATATGCCCTACACCCAGATGTGACAACATAAACATCTAAAAGAAAAGGAAAAAGAAGAAAAAAATGGGGGTTGGGGACTGTGTAGGCTTACCAATACTAGTTTGGTGAGTTAGACTTTCAAGATTGTCTAAGCTTATTTACTCAGCATTAAGACAAAATCAAGACTAATTTTAAGATAATTAAGATGATCTTAATTCTGTGTTAACGTTTGTCGGCGCACCTAGGAGAGCTATCCCGGGCGTGCGTGTGACAAAGGCTGTGCTAGTCTATGTCAATGGCCGACTGACAGGAAGGACATTGAAGAAGATACAATTTCAATGCATTTGCAGTTTTATTGTAGTTATCTTTTCACAGTCAAGTTTAAGAACATTAATCAGCATTATTTGTAGTACTTCTTCCTCCTACCCTGCCATTTACCTGTCGCACATTCCCCTTGATCTTATGATGTTAAGAAATGCAGATCACGACTCACCAGATTAAGTTACTTTTATGCGTATACAAAGTCTATAGAGTGTATATTCATCTTGAACTTTCAGACACTAGAATAGATAATCGATACAATTGGAGGGTATTCTGATTTCACCTACTATAAACCAAGTCACAACACAAATCACGCTTTACAATGAGTGAAATATTGTCTAGAAGATGTAGGAAAAATATCACGAGGACATTAAACCTATCGGATTGACATATGTCCAATGACCTGTGAGGTGTATCTTATTGCGCACAAGCTGGTAAGCCCCCTGTCTGTGAGGTCCTTAAATATGGCCAACATCTGGTATCAGTTAAACCACAGATATCACCCCCTGCCATCTTGTACCTTACACATTAACACCAGCTACTGACCACATTGTCTTAAGCACTGCTTAGATCAATGAAGAGATTAGATGAAATTGTTTGAATTCAAGGTGTAGTTTTTATTGATATTCTCCGCATGGTCCTGACAGGGTTAACCCTCTAAGGACAACATGTCGCTTAAAAAAACCTGTGGGAGAGTAACTGGCGTTTGTTGCATTGTTGCATCATGCGGACCCTTTGGGAGTGTGTCATCCCTATTACATATTTGAAATTCTTGAGAAAGTTGTACACAAGCAACTATACCCCTTTTTGGAATCAAATAAGCTGCTTAGTAGTAGTCAAAATGGATTCAGGCAAAACCATGGAACGCTTGATACTGTCTTCCAAGTTGTGGATACAGTACACAATGCCCTGTCCATAGGTCAAAGTGTAGGAGCTATATATTTAGATTTTTCTAAGGCATTCCTTAGTCATGTTAAATTATTAGAAAAGTTGAAACACTTTTTTCTTGGTGAAAATGCTATAAAATGGTTTACCAGCTACCTGAATGAGAGATCTCAATGTACGCTATGTAATAACACTGTTTCTACCTGGCTTAATCTGGATTATGGCGTTCCTCAGGGGTCCATATTGGGTCCTCTTTTGTTCATTATGTACGTGAATACACTGCCCCAGTTAAATACATAGGCAAATGTCAATGCCCATTGATACCCTCAGGGTCGTATTTCACGAGTGGGGCTGGGGAACGTATCCAACGAAGCGGCAGGCTGAGTTGGATACGTTCCCCGGCCACACGAGTGAAATGCGACCCCGACGGTATCAATGGAGTTGACATTTGCGTTTATTTTTTGTTTTCAAGACTTAAAATGAAGGAAAGACAACGATATTTACTAATTTTACGCCGAAATCCAATCGAAACGAGCCTACAATCGCCATCTTGTCTTGTTGCTATGTCAACAAAATCAAAGCGAGGCTGATATTCATGCGCGGACAGTTAGCAGTACTTTTTGAACGAAATTTTCGCTTCTTCCCCGATTTATTATTTCGCAAAATGTTTCAAATGTGCAAGTTTAATGCCCGTTATGGCTTCATAATCTAAATACTACATAATTAATCCATAATTGATAGTTTATGCATAATCTAAATCGCCATTATTTAAAATTAAAAGAAAGGAACTATGTTTTTAGGTCTCGGCCACACTCGGCCATGTTCGGTCGTCACTTGGCCGTGTGCATTTAGTTTCCCACTTTTTTCAAAAATGTTTTTCTCCCATTTATGTTATTTATTATACGTTTACGATATGCTTAATATTCTTCCCTATCGCTAGTTATGTCATTAAGGTCAGTCAAACACATTTATTGCAACAAATTCAAAAATTCATTTTTTTCAAATCGATTCGGAACATCCGGGTCTCGGGCGTCTGCAAAAAAGAAGGGCATAGCGCGGGAAAATATCATTTTGGAGTATTACAAGTTACTTTCTGCGACAGTTATTTGGGAATAACGACGTTCATGGCCGATGTCGCGTCTCCAGCGTTATGTACATGGTAGCTTATATTCAGGATTACGTTTCCATGTATGTTTGAGTTGGCAATCATTCCGCGGGACGTCTGTGCGAGTTGTTGAATGTGCGACGTTTGACTCGGAGTAGGACCAGCTGGCTGAATCGCCATGTTGTTGTCGTCGTTGGAGAAGGGCAAATTGGGAGAATTGAATTGCAGGCTAGGGTCGCTGTCCCCCGACATGGAAATGCCTTGCATTGCCCTTGTGGTGTCGCTGTCCCACACTGACTCTGGAATACTGGGCACAATTGGAGCCGTAGGAGCCGTAGGATAACTCACAGCCCGTACCTTTTCAGGAGGACTTCCAGCGGCAGCGGCAGGTAGGGATCTTTTCTTTGCCCCACCCCTTACACCAGTCAGAATGTTAGACATCACTTTCTGCTGTTCCCTTGTCGCACACGTGTAGTTGTTGAGTGACTATAGATTCTTGTGTCCACTTAGTTGTGCGACAAGCACTGGGGGGACGTTGTTTGCCATTAGTTTCTGGCAGCTCGTCTTCCTAAGGCTGTGGTTGGTCGCAAGGTTGGTCTTGCGACCAACCAGTCCCCCATCTTTGCAGACAACTTCGACAATGCCATGTAGTGTGTTAATTCCCATTTTCTCAACCTTATATCCCACCTCATCCTGCATTGTCGCAGTGGGGATTGGGGTCAGGTAAAAAGGTGAGTCGTCACTTAGCATTGACATTGGTCGTCGGTTCTTGAACATCATATAGAACCAAACCGGGCAGTACTCGTCATTTGTGGCGAAGATCTTTGGGGGGAAGGGACGTGGGTTGGAACCTTCATGCCCCTGCCTTGTTTTAGTGGCTTTCTCAGTAAATTCTAGGTAGGGGGTTCCCTGGGCATCTTCCTTTAGCTCGACATCCCCCCAAAACATCTGTTTGCCCTCGTGTTCTGCCCTTTGCCCAAATGTCATTGTCAACATAAAATAGAGAGTATACTGCAGCTGACGAGGGCTGCCACAGCCAAGTGCTTTTCTGTCCCACAACTGCTTCATCTCCTCGTCGTCAATGGCCTCAGCCTTGTTAGGACGATTTCCCTTGCCAGCCTCCTTCAATTTTATCCTCTTAGAGGCAAGCACCTTGCGGGACATTTCGAATCTTGGGTCTGTTAGAGGGTCTATGCCGTATTTCTTCTCCCTGAGATGTCTGAAAAATAAATAGAAAAATCAATAAACAAATAAACAAATAATTAATATTGAACTGCCAAAAAAGTCAGTTAAAAATCAATTAAATTAGGAAATACGGGCCCTAATTTTTTATAAACACTCACACATGATACATTAGGTACTTGTACATGCACTGTTCACATATCCAGAAAATACATTAATTTAAAATGCTTTAAAAAAATTAATTTGGAAACCTACCTTAGTATCCCTCTGTGCATGCTCGTCAATGTGTCAGGCTCAAAGTCCCCACCGTCTTTCTTTTTCTTCATCATGATGTAATTACAGATGAAGCCGTCCAATTCCTCCCCTGCAATAGTATGGATCGATCTTTCTTCCTGGCAAAATTTGGATAGCCATTTCTGGAAGGCATTGACGACCTGAAAGGCAAAATATACAAATTTGTTAAGTGGGTCATCAAAAAACAGTAGGGCCTAATCCACCATGACTTGCATAATTTTCAAAGTACACGCCCCTGATACATGCAGTTATTTATAATCATTTCTCTCTAAATATATGCCTACATACCTGCACCATCTTCTTGGTGGTGTTCACATTTTTAGTAGAGGTGACAAAATCATCTAACTCGTCAATATTTAGAAGGAGAGGTGTAATTGACGACTCGGGCGTCGCAGGAGAAGCCATTGTCGCACCTAAAGTCGTCGTAGGAGGTGCTTGGGGCGGCCCTGACGTTAAACTTGGGAAATTATGGGGATGCTCTGCACTCCACTCCAAGAAACTCTGATTGACCGTGAAAAATGACCCTTTCTGCGGCATTTTGGGCTTCTCGGGGGGTTTAGGGCACATTTTTACCAATGTCACGTCTTTCTCCTCTGCTGACGACCGAAATCTGACGACCGGAACTACTTTTTCACGTCGTTGTGACGTCACGACGAGCCTCGGTCGTCACGACGACCCTCGGGCGTGGCCACGCCCATTGAATACGAGACATTGTATTCAATGGGGGGCATTGAATACGGCCCTTGCAGTACTTAACCATAGTGTAGTTTGTATTGACAAAAAATAAAGAATCATCCATTCGCGTGTACGCTGATGATACATTAGTTATGTTCCAACACCAGGACACAGAAGTCTTGAATATAACGTTACAGGCTGACCTGGAAATCATATGTGACTGGTGTGCACGTAATAGTCTAACAATAAACCCTGATAAGTCCAGAGACATGCTCTTCACTAGAGAACATGAACCTTTTCTTTTGGATCTAAATATAAAAGGCAAACGGTTACAATTGGCAGACTCGTATAAATATTTAGGTATTGAAATAGACAAAAATCTATCTTTCCAAGATCAATTTAATGCAATGTCGCAAAAAGTGAGTTACAGGATCTGGATATATAGGCACACCAGAATAAACATGGACCAGTACACAGCTTTAATTATATTCAAGACCATGTTATTGCCGTACTTTGATTACGGATGCATATTCTTAACTGGCTTACCGGTGAAATGTTATAAAAAATTACAAGTGTATTGTAATAATGCTTTAAGGATATGTTTTAAAATAAATGACCCTACAGACTGCCCGGTAAAGGAGCTCTATAAAAGGGCATTTATTTTGCTGCTAGATTTAAGGAGAATTTATTTTCAACTCACCACTGTGCATAGACTAGTGTATGCAGGAAAGTGTAATATATTACCCTCTACCGGTACTAGGGCAACTCAGGCTCCACTGATAAAACTGCCACATCACAAATTAGAAGAATACATCAAGGGCCCGTCATACCAGGCAGGGTCTTGGTGGAACAGTTTAAAATCAGAAACAAGGTGAGTTGTAGACAAAGCCACTTTCAGAGTACTAATAAAATGAAAATTAGGTAAACTCTTCTTGGCAAAGTGGAGGCATGAGTATCCCTATCCGATGTACGAAGTTAGCAATATTATTGTTGTTGTTGTTAATTCGTTTATTTTTATCCTGAGGAAGTACATAACCTTTATAGATTGTATTACTTGCATTCCACAGCATTGCTTGAATAAAGATTCCCAGTAAGCGGTGTATTAGGTATATATCCATATTGGATATTTTGATAGGATGTGGGTCTGACCAGTGTCTGGGCAGACCCAGTACCTTGTGTTAATCTAAGTAAAAGTGTTAGCACATAATTTAGAATAATTTAGTAATGGTTTCAATTATGCATTAGAGGCAAGTTAAAGTTTGTTGTAGTTGGGCAGACCAACGGCCTCTTTGGATGTGAATAATTCACATGTATCAAGATGAATAATAAGGAGATAAGGAAAGATAGAAGAGAAAAGATAGTACATACATGTAGGGAAGAGGTAAAAGAGTAGAAGAAAATTTAGGCAGAAAAAAAATTAAAAAAGTATAAAGTGATGGATGGGGGCCACATCAGTGGCGCCCATCCATCATATATGCAAGGGCCTCAGATGTTATATCATAGAGAGACAAGAAAGATAACGGCTTTAGGGGAGAAATTTTTGTGTGTGTGCATTTACTCACCCCCCACTTCCCGGGGGCCTGGGATTGGGGAGAGGGGAGGGGGCCAGTCATACATCAGGTAAGGACTTAATTTTCTTATCATACTCTTTTTTCAACCAAGAGTTGAACCCTGTTGCTGTCCTGTTTAGCTGGGTTGACAGTATTTGCTGGTTCCATAGGATGGCATCACGATGCCTTAAGCTTTTCCTATAAATTGGGTTTTTTACCCTAAATATTTTGAGTAACCTAGTATCATGGGCTCGAGTCCTAAGAGGGCGCTTATCAATATTCTCATCGTCCATAGAGGCATTGAAGGCATGCTTGAGCAAATGGATTTCCCTTCTGTGCTTCAGCAGATGTAGGTCAGCTAATTTGTGGAGTTTCTCATGGTTTTTGGTTCCCTTTTTCCAGTACACTGTTCTGAGTGCATTGTTTACTACAGGCTGAAGGTTATTTAGGACTGTGGTGGGAGCTACGCTATAAATTATGTCACCATAATCTATTATGGGTAATAACATGGTTTTAACTACATCTAATTTGGCTTTCTCTGGAAGGTTAGGGCTTTTTCTCCGAAAAATGGACAATTTGTGTTCAGAATTTTGTCTAGTAATACTTATCTGTTTTTTAAGATTTAATTGGTTATCTAATGTAATACCTAGGTAGTTATAGGAGGGTGTGATTTCCACTTTATCAGTGCCAATTTTCAGGAGTGGTTTTCTATGTAACTTTCTTAGGGCTTTATTAGCAAAAATTACACTTTTAGTTTTTTTTGCATTTAGTGAGAGTTTGTTTTTTACACACCATAGCCTAATGTTTTCCAGGTCCTGGTTGATTTGCATGGGAGCGACATTACAGTTAGGGTCATGTGCCAAGGAGACGACAGTATCGTCAGCATAGTGTTGCACTTGGAGGTAATCTAGGCAGTGTCCAAGGTGATTAATATATGCCAAAAATAGTAATGGACCTAGTACCGAGCCCTGGGGGACACCACAGGTTATGTCATGAGGTTGGGAAATTTTATTATTTGCTTTTGTAAGCTGTTTTCTATTGGTTAAGTAGTTTTTGTACTGCTCCTGTTCAAAAAATCTTGTGTGTGATCCTAATCACAAAAGACACAGGTATTTGTTTTTCCATTGGATAAACCTACCCGAAGCCCCTCCCCGAAGTGTGAGTGTAATATGAGCGAGTGAAATATGTGTGTAGTGTTATATGTGTGAGTGTAATATGTGTGAATTTTGATGTTGAATCACCAAGATTGAGTGCTTACAACCCCCCCCCCCCCCCACATACACACACAGTGCTGATTCCCAATGATCAGGTACTTAATTTTAATACAATACATTGTTAATTTATCATTTCTGACAGCAGAATCATAATCTCCATGAAATGCTGACCCACTTTGATAGGTCACAAACCTTATTTAATCAAATTCCTTTACTACAGTTCCGTCCACAGATACTATACTACCACTGAAATATTCTATTTATGTACTGCGCGTCCTCTTTTGTCCACGGTCTTTCATAAAGGTCTTAAAAAAAGTGTCTCACCCCACGAGAAATCTATGTTTATATTAAATTAACTACTGCAAAAGAGGACTTAAAGTCTACACTAGTACATTCATGTTTGTCCACAGTGCCGAAAAGTAGGGGGGGGGGGGACAAAGCTACCTGTGTCAATCAGTGGCCAGAACCCATTGGCTGATGTCTTTGTGCACTAGCATTAACCTTTCTGTTCTTGTTAAAAACGTCTCACATTTTGGTCTCACCTCCTCTTAACCATTGCAGGTATAGGAAGTCTGTGTGAACGTGCATCTTTTAAAGTCAGGATTTAAGGTCACTGGCCTATCTTCAGCATTAGTTCACACAGACTTTGTTTCAGGTTTTTACTTTTTTTCAAGAGCGTTTTTCTAGTACAAATATTTATTTTTTTACAAACTGAAAAAAAGAGGGACATACAGTTTGTTTCAAAGTATATGCATGTCTTTATTTTGATCAGATAAAGGAAAACACAAATGCAGGGCAACAGTTCAAAGTTAGCTGACCAATCTCCGTTTTTTGCTGGAGATTGGTCACAGAGACCCAGGGTACCCTGGGTCAATTAATAGCGAGGTCTGGATCAATAATAAAGATACGCAAAATCTGAACAACATTTGTATACAGATTCTAACCTCTTCAGTTGCACAAAATGCCTGCAGCTACACACCAGTCTCTATGGTTTAAAAATCGAGCGTGTGATCCTAATCACAAAAGACTCAGGGTGGTTGCCTGTAGTGTGCATGAGAAGTGTGTGGGCATAGTGTGCATGTGGAATGTGCACGTGTAGTGTACATGTGTAGTGTGCATGCGTAGTGTACAGGTGTAGTGTGCATGTGTAGTGTACAGGTGTAGGATGCATGTGTAGTGTGCATTGTGTAGTGTGCATGCATACCCCTACCCCTGCCCCTACCCTGTACACCACCACACACAGACCCTACTATACACAAGCTTTGTCCACATATCTGTTTCTAAGCTATTTTGGTCTGATGAAAAACGTCTCACCCAGCTAAAATCTGTGGTAAAAGCTGTGGCAGAAGCTGTGGTAATAGCTGTGGCAGACGCTGTAGCTAAAGCTGTGGCAGAATGTTTGTTTTACATTTCCCCTTTGCCATGGATACCCAGTCTCAACCTGGTCTCACTCACACACTTCTCTTGTATCCTGGCTGCACCGTTTCGGATAGCATACCCGAATTGTGCGTCACAAGTATAACATGTCTGGAGCTGACAACACACTACCTCCAGGCCTGCACCTCACAACCTATAGGTCGCATGACGCAGGTGCCCTGAGAAAGTCACACCGAGTGAGGCTAGCAGCGCAAAAAAAGGGTATACTCAAAAGAAATGTGTGCATTGACTTTTTTTGGGCGGTGTACTTGAGCCCTTATTCACATTTTTATATTAGCCTAGCATCCTATATGCTTATTAAGGTCTTAACATGGCAAAAAAGAAATTTGATATGGTGACATGAATTCTTTTTTTAAATCAACAGTGCCCCCCTCCCCAAGATAGTCTTCAGTACGTGGTCCAAGATAGTCTTCAGTACGTCGTACAATAAATCCTCCGGCACACAAAAGTTGATAGCACTCTTCAAATTGTTCTCCACAAACAGTTGTACCTTGGCTGCAGTGTCTGTGTAGGAGTATGTGAGGAGGATGGACAGGGACTTGAGGCAGTTCTGTACACTGAGGCCAATCAGTACCTGCTGTAAACAAAAATCAGCGATAAGGCCACACTTTTTTTTTTAATTTGGGTTACGGGCCCGCCGCACTAGGAAAGCCCAAAATCAGAATAAAAATAAAATTAGGTTTTTACACTTTTTTTTTATTCTCTCCCATGTGTATTCCAGAGTAAAAAAAAAAAAAAAAGAAAAAAAAAGATATATGGCATAATATACCGATGGAAAGCTAAAATCAACAGGAAAAAAAATCTATTGATGTAAATACAATGTATTGTGTTTCTATTGTCGGATCATCCTTTCTATTGTGGATGGTGTTTTTATTTTATTATTCCCTCCGACAGTGGGATATCCAAGCTTTTGGTGCATACAATAAATAAAATACCCAGAGTGCAACTTTTATTTCATTTTTTATTTCTTTTATTTCGTCCTCCGTGCGTTGATAAATTTTTGAAGTGTCCGTAACCCAAATAAAAAAAAAAGTGTGGCCTAACTGACATCTGCAGGTATGCTGCACATCCTAACATCTCAAAAGCATTGGTGATAATGATATCCTTGTCGCCAGTGTAGATAAACTGCAGTGGTTACTCCACAGCTTCAGCACTGAGGCCTTTCAGTTCTACCTCATGTGTGGTACTCTCCAGGAAAGTGTCACAGAACATGGCTTCAAAGTACTCGCTGACTGCAGCCAGAACCACCTTATGTACCTCAAACTTGCGCTGCTCAACGATTATTGTGTAATCTGTGAGCAGACTCCGTTCCCATAAGGCATTCAGCCCAGTCACAAGACCAATGTTAAGCATCTTGATCTAGAGAACTTATGGTAACTCTTCAGCAGTCTATGCCAACCTGAAAAGTACAAAATAGTTTTTATATCACAGTAACTATCAAATATTATTTACTATTTCCTCTTATGGTAGCTTATTACACAAGCACACATGGGGTCTTTATTTATACCTAAGAGGGAACTGCATATCAAGCAAATAGACCATGGTATTTTGTTGCACAGCTGCCACCTGAGCCTGAGATTTTCATTTGATTACCTGTATCCTGCAATACTCACATACTTACATAAGATATATGGATATGGGTCCAGGTAGCAGAACCGCCAGCAGAACGTGGTGATAAAGTATAATTTTGTACTATTTTGCCAAAATAAAAGCTTACTAAACAAAAAAGAGAACTCTAACTTAACTCCATCTTTTCATACCTACACGAGCAATTAAGGTATTAGCTGGAAGATCATATAAACTTGCATTACACATCAGGCCAACTGTACATCTGATTAATCTTGGGTCTACACGGGTCATATTCTGGGAGCTTTCATACAACTCTTTAGTTGTAGGATTGTTGCAGGTAGTTCCCAAGATGCCTCACGGTGACACTATCTTGGCCGCTAAGGATCCACCAGGCTGACTAACTGGGGTAATATGGTAATCACTCTGCAAGTCAGCCTTAAACCTGCAGAATTATTTTTCAATAAGCTTTGTCAATCTCGCATTTCAAGAAGAATATCTTCTTGATTTGTTTTAAATTACTTATGGAACTACTTTTCACAAATGTGACTGTTTTTAACGAAATTGTACTGAAGAATAAATCTAAAAATGGTCCCCTAAAGTACACTGTATACAGGAGAAATAGTTGATATAATCTATTTTTGACCATGTATGGCAACTGACCATGTACAGCATCTGACCATGTACTATGACAGTTCCATCGATTTGGTTAGAGTTAGCCAGTAGGATATGAGAGCTCTCAAGTTGCCCTCAAGGTTTGTCGCCTTTTACGATTCAGGTATGACCATTGGCATTGTGGAAAGCTCCTTACAATGTTACTCTACCCATTCATGCCCTCATCATGAAGGTCCCAACTAATCACGTTTCCCACTTCGATGAGTGGACAATCCATATCTCTCATAATTTCCATTGTTAATAACTGCAGACCGTGATAGGTGGCACCATTGCACAATGTGTCAAGTCAAAGATAACAAGAGATACCTTCTGTTTCAGGTTACAGGGGTGTGAGATGCCGGAAACAGTATCATCTGAAGGACATTATGCGTCTCCGGGCAGCGTTACAATTAATGCTTTTCATTCAATAAGTTTTGCAATTAAGGTTGCTTAATCATGTAAAACCTATCTTTCATTCACAGGCACATTCAATACATTGATTTTGGCACAGAAACTTTAAGAATCTGAGTCCAAAAATGTCAGAGATGGACATAGAACATGCAGAATTCCGAATATCTGTGGAGATTTCACACCCCTGGGTAACAAGAGATACAGAATGTGTAGGCACCAACATGGGAACGACCAAATGACATTGTCACCATTCTGTCTCAATTCAACAAATTAATGGAACCATCCGTCCTTCACAAATATAACATTACTTTCAAGACAAATCAATAATGAATGAATCAACCATGGATGATCATAAATTAGTTTTATTTCATTACATTACATAGCAGTAGTTCCATTCACATATTTCTTACATGTTGTGTATCTACACTTCATAGAATATTTGATACTTTGAAAAACTAACTTTTAATATTTGATTTTTAATGCAAAGAGGAGTCATGTCATCACATCATAGACTATAGTTATCTTAATATTTGAAAATGAAAGCAAGTACTATTTTCCTACAATTCTTCTACTTTTTGAAAGTACTATACACATCGGGAAACATCAAGTCATCAAACATTGCCTGCTTCACAATGACACTGACCTCCATTAAGGTACTACCTTCTGAATCGGGATCGCTAAGACTCCACCAAATCTATCCCGAAAGGCTCTATTATTCCGACGAGGAAAGTCCTCCAATTCCTCTTTGATGATTTCCTCCCCTTTATCTTCTTCTGGAATTGTCAACTTCAAGCAGGCATATCTGTCAAAATGTTCATCACGAATTGGCATGCACATGTTGAGAATAAACACTGAATTTCCCTTCGGAAAAAGCAACACATCATGCAGCAATTCGAAGTTCTTCTTGTCAGCTTTGGCTGTGTTGATGATTTGTGTCCATTGGTCATTGGAGGGACTGTAGAATTGCATATTGAAACTCATGGTGAACAGTCCCTCCTCCCCATTTCTCTTCAGCACACACATTTGGTCTTGTCGTATCTGGCTGGGACAAGACGCCTTTGTCTCCCAATCTAGGATATCAGACAGGGGGTTTGCACAATAGAGTACCCTCTTGTCTTCCTTAGCAGTCCGACTATTCCACCCACCGCAGACATAGATTGTGTCTCCAATAACACATGCAGCGGGCTGAAGCACTGAAACTGGCATTTGATGTACGCAGCTCCATCTGTTGGTTAAGAAGCTGTACTGCTCCATTTGATGAGATGGTTTGTGTCCATCATATTGTCCACCGATTACATACAGGAGGTCTCTGTGATGAACAATGGCAGAATAACTCTTTGTTTTATCCATGTTGGGCATCTTGGACCAGGTCAATGTTCTTGGGTCAAATATTTGCCAGTCCTGGACTCCCGCATATGTACGGCAAACAATGAGAAAATTGTTCACTTCTAAGCAGACTGTTGCAGGTTTTTTATCCAAAACAGATGCTCCAAAACCACTTTGTTCCAGTTTCACCCATTTCTTATCTTCATTTAATGGAAAGAACTCAGGTCTATCTCCAAGATTTTCAACATAGAAGTATGCAGGCACTGATTCTGTTCTCACTTCTGCCTGCTCTGACTTGTCTAAGACTTTGAGGTTTATCGGTAGTTGATGATATCTTACAGCTTTCACCACCAGATCCTTCCAGAGACCTTCCATTTTACAGTAAATGTCCATCAGAATGATAGATTCTAGGTCCTCTGGACTGATGAGACAGAAGCGTACTTGTGACATGAGGTCATCCAAACAGCTCATGTGGTTCTCCAAGTCTGAGCAGATCCAGTTCTTGATGAACATGAACAGGTCCCACTCTGATCTCTCCCAGAACTCAATGAGGACTTTGACTTCTGCACTAGACATTTCCTCAGGTTTAGAAAGCTCAAACACCTTCTTCCAGTTCAACTTGATGAAGTCCTTTACTATTTCAACTTCTTTGTTGAAGGAAAAATTCATGCATACTGTCAATACCTCAAAGCAGTTTTCTGGGTTGAGGATTTCAGAAAGTGTCTTGGCACAGAATTGACTGACTGCAGCAGGCAACTCTTCCGGCTTAGAAAGCTCAAACACCTTCTTCCAGTTCAACTTGATGAAGCCCTTAACTTCTTGAACTTCTTCGTGGAAGGAGTACTCCATGCATACAGTCGATATCTCCAAGCAGTTCTTGGGTGTAAGTGTTTGGGAAAGTTTTTTGGCACAGAATTGACTGACTGCAGGCATCTGGAGGTACATGGCACACTTCAGTACTTCTAATGTATCCTCTGTGTCACTCAGTAAAGTTTCGTCACCATTGTAAACAAACTCAAGAAGTTTGGATACCACATCTGCCGACTGTCCCTTCAGTTCCACACTGTCAGCCTTGCTCTCCAGAAAGGAGTCACACAGCATGGCTTGGAAGAAGTTACTAACAGCAGCAAGGACCACCTTGTGCACTCGGAACTCCTGGTCTTCCACCTTGAGTGTGTAATCTCGAAGTGAGGCATTCTGCCAGAGCGTTTTCACACCAGTTGTCAATCCCACATCAATCATCTTGATGTGCAATTCTGTGAGAAATACCCCAAACCTGCAAACAAGATATAGGTCTTAAAGGTTTTCATCATGTTAATAACATTGTTAATAAAGATATTTGACTTAAAATCGGTACAAGTGAGGTCACACTTTATTACCAACAAAGGGTTTTGAACAAAATTACTCATGTTTGGCTAACAAAACAAAAAAAATTGTGTCTTTCACCTTTTACTCCCTAAACACTTCAATAATGGTCTGCTTTACATGCCTTTCAAGCCAATGGAAATTGAGTTCCACAATTTTATTTTCACTGGGTTTTTTTTACTCACTACTGCAGGGGTGTTCTCACTTTTACTGTGAGCCGTACGCCAAAGAATAGAGAAGTGTGGCCCAATATGTTATATTTAGAGTCAGAAGTAATTAAGGGATGTCTCAACAGTAATTTAGATGAAAATGAAAAAAATTATCATGTGTTATAAACTGAAACTGTATTGTTGCGTTTAAGCACCTGCCTTGGGGTACAGGGGTCTTGTTAATTTTCTGAAGCACTGAAACAGGATTTTGAATAAGCGCCCATCTTACAGAAGTGCCATATTTAAATATTTTCTTTGCAACTATTCAACTTTGGACAGCTCTGCACAGAGAAAATTGTGAGCGTTAGCTGGAATCTCCCCAGGGTTAGGCACAGCCTGACTCAGGTAAGAGAGTCAGCTGGACTTTCACAACAGTCAGACTGAGCCTCCTATGATAGTCCCATAAAGTTACTCCCTTTCGAAAGTAAGTCTGATCCTTGAATGACAGTCAGGCAAGACAATTCTTCAGACCAGAGTCAGGCTGACTTTCATTCCACGGTCAGGCAATGTCTGATGTCTGATGTCTATAGGATTTCTTTTACAAGTGTCAGGAAGGCCATACATATATTTAAAAACACCACCTCCCAATACAAATAAGTAACTATAGTTTTACTGTAAACAAGAGATTCCAGCTATGCCTGACATTTACTGAGGCCAAAGTCCAGCATTGCTAGACTCACATCTAGGGATGTCATTGCTATCAAATTTTATAGGTTATCAGGTATTCACTATTTTGGTGCCAATTTGCTTGATATATAAATTATTAGGTATAACACAAAAATGGTGAATTTTGCAAGAAAACAGCATGTCTTGTGGCTTCAAATGAACGCCTTATCACAGTAAATAATGATAAATATGCCGGGTAGGAGAAATCGACTGTTTGTTTTTTAACAACATTTTTTAATCTTTTGTATAGGACCCTAAAATGTCCATATTACTATCATTTCCTTTGTCGTATTGGTTAAAAGACCATAGCTCAGCCTCCAATAGGAATATCTGAAAAATTCCTTCACCGTTAGAAAGCTAAGATTCAGGGGGTATCGATACACATGGTTCCAATAGCCATTATCGGTTATCTTACAAGTTGTCGATATATCGATACCTATGATACAAATGACATCCCTACTCACATCCACATGTGAGTCTAGCTTGGCTCAACTCTCAATAGCCAGAGTCTGGCATTGCTCTACTCTTGCTCTAGGTACAGTCCAGCATTGCCAGACTACCCTTGAGCGTGAACGTCAGGCAGTGTTGAACTCTCGTACAGGAGGGTCCAGCATTGCCTGACTTTGAGAGTAGAGAGGGTCCAGCACTGCCTGACTGTCCAGCATTGCCTGACTTTGAGAGTAGAGAGGGTCCAGCACTGCCTGACTGTCCAGCATTGCCTGACTTTGAGAGTAGAGAGGGTCCAGCACTGCCTGACTCAGGGTGGTATGACAGTCAGGCAGTGCTGGACCCTCTCTACTCAGTCAGGCAGTGCTGGACTGACTCAGGGTGGTATGACAGTCAGGCAGTGCTGGACCCTCTACTCAGTCAGGCAGTGCTGGACCCTCTCTACTCTCAAAGTCAGGCAATGCTGGACCCTCCTGTACAAGAGTTCAACACTGCCTGACGTTCACGCTCACGATCTTAATCTCTACACTGGCCGATTTACAAACTATAATCATTTATATTTATTCAAATATCACGCATTAACCATCACACAGGCATAAAATAATCTGATATAGATGCAGTATAATCCATTTCCGAATTTTGTGTTAGATTTGCTGATAAATAAAATCTAACGTTTGATTCTAATCACAAAAGACTCAGGTATTCGCATAAATGAAGCCGGAAAAATCAAAATATTGCCAAATACCGACAGGTTTGAGCCTTCAAAACGGAGTAGTCCCCGACATATCTACTCCTCGGCGCTCCGAAAATTGTCAAAACAACAACAATTTCCGAATCTCGCACCCTCTCGCGAACGGCGAGAGCAGACGAGACTTCAAATGTGAAAAAGGCGAGTGGAACTCGCATCGATTCGAAAAGATAAAATTGCTCAAATTGATCCAAATAGCCACCATTCCACCCCCCCAGCACATGTTTCCGGCCTAAAATTCGAAAATAAAGAGAATAGGACAGGTTAGAGCCTTCAAAACAGAGTAGTTCACGAGATATCCACTCCTTGGCGCGCCGAAAATTGTCAAAACAACAACAATTTCCGAATCTCTCACCCTCTCGCGAACGGCGAGAGAAGACGAGACTTGAACGAAATCCAACATGGCCATAACTCGCATCGATTCGAATCGATAAAAATGCTCAAAATGACCTAAAAAAGCATTATTTCCACCCCTCCAGTACATGTTTTCGGCCTAGAATTCGAAGATAAAGAGAATGGGACAGGTTTGAGCCTTCAAAACGGACTAGTTCGTGAGATATCCACTCCTCGGCGCGCCGCGAGACTTGAAAAGTGGCAGTAAACGGCAGTAAACTCGCGTCGATTCCATCATTTCCAGCGCTGTCCTGTCCAGTTTTTGGTCTTAAAAAAAGCGTCTCAGCGGATCATCAGATTGGATTAACTACTACTGCCATAGACGAACAGGAGGCGATTACAGGTGTTAGATGTTTGCCAAAATGGCAGAAAGACCAAGACGATTTTTGGAATGCTTTCTTGTAATCCTTTTTTTTCATATAATGCTTCACTTTACAAGGGTAATTCTAGCGACATAAGTTAGGGGAAATGTTGTATTTGATGTGACATTTTGAATTATTGATGGGAAATTCGTCTTTCTGGTTAAAAAAAGGAGTTGAAGTTTTTTTTGCCTTTCCAAAAAAAGCGTCTCACCGAGGCGTCGCATAAGACTCAGGTAGTGACCTACCTGAGTCAATAAATACACAGGTTAATATCCTCTCCTTCAAACCCCATGTGGAATACCAAAAAGCCATGAACCTCCTGAAGATGCTCTCCCACACAGAGTGGGGAGCAGACCGGGAGATTCTCCTAACACTCTACAAGACCTACATCCAGTCACGGCTGGACTACGGGTCATCATACATCATACACCTCGTCCTGGTGGTGCCTGGCGGCACCACCAGGTGGCTACGCCACCACTTCGGCATAAAAAACTTTACAATGGTTTCCTCTTTGATCATATATAAGAAAACCCCACCTTTAAGACGACACCCTAGTTGGGAAAAATAAATCCCAAAATCAGGCCGTCTTAAAGGCGGGGCTTTACGGTAATGCTAAAAAATATGTCCAAATACAAATACCTGGAAACCATTTGCATAAGTGGTGATAGCTAGTGTACAGAAGCTACCCTCCAGTTCCTTCGACCATCGAAGCAGTGCTTGAGATCTGGTTTAGTCTTGGACTTCTGAGGTGGAAATGCCACATGGTGGCAAACAGATCTGATTGCCTTGACAGCTGAGAGTTTTTCTCTAAGTCCACTTTGGTGATCTCTTCATCTCCTTCTGGGATTATCAACCTCCAGGAGATATAGCTGAGTTTCCCTTTGCAAACACCAAACCACCTTTCAGTGCTTTGGTGCTGACATCAGGCTGGCAGGTGTAAGTATATGGCAGGTATTACTGACCATTGGTCGCTGGGGGGACTGTAGAATTGTATTTTGAGGTCCACATCAATGATTAACAGTCCTTCCTCACCATGCTGTTTCAGTGCACACATCTCATGATCACAAACTTTCCATGACACCATGCCTTTTTACCCCATCCTGAGGCATCAGATAAGAGGTCTAGGCAATACAGGTTGTCTCATCCATCACGGTCATGATTCATGTACCGTAAATTCCCGCTTTTAACCCGCACCTCGCATATAACCCGCACCCCGACTTTGGAAGAACCCAATAACCCGCATCTGGGGTCTGAAAATGGCCTTTTTAGTACTGTACTAAAACCCTCGTATTACCCGCACCTAGACTTTCATAATTTTGTATAACCCGCGGGTTATACGCGGGAATTTACTGACGAACATGGTATCCCCAACAACACAGGCAGCGGGCCCAAGCAGTGGATCTGCCAGCTTATGAACGAAATTCCCGCTGTTTGTGAGGAAACTGTACTGCTCGATGTCACGTAATGATAGGGCCTAAAAAATTTTGTTGTTGTGTTCCGGTATCCCAACCTACTCTCTTTTTTTGGCCCGAACCCAAAGTTTTTGGGGAATAATTTTGGGAAAATGTGCTTTTAAGGCTTAAATTTGGCCAAATATCTGTAAAATGTACAAAATTGACCAAATCACCCTAAGAATATCTGGTTAAAAAAAGAAAAAAAGGGACCTACCGTAAAACCTTGGTTACAAGCCGACCTCGGTTATAAGCCGAATGTCAGTTTGAGAGGAAAAATTCGGCTTATAACCAAAGTGTTTGAAATTAGTTTTCACTATGTTCCTACATGATTAAAACCTCGCCTATAAGCCGAATGGGAGTTTGGGGCTTAATATTCGGCTTATAGCAAATAAAAACGCCAAATAAAATTCGGCTTACAGCTGAGGTTTTACGGTACCTACCCTATTTTTTTGGGGCCATGTTACCAGAACACAACAATTTTTTTTCTTGGCCTAGACCTGGTATATATTTTTTATGGAATACAGCAGTCCCATTGATTTAACCAAAGAGGTCCGTATTTCACTCCCCCGTGAAATAACCCATGTCCGTATTTCACGGCCCTGTGACGTCATCAAAATCAGGGTTTGTTTACATTTGAACGGAGTAGAATAAAGCTATTTTAACCCCTCAACCCCCCTACGGACCCTAATGATTTAATTTGAATCGAAAAAGATTTAAAAAAAAACCACAAAGGCATACTCTTTTTTGGTCTGTTGGAGGTTATTTCACTTATTGACCCTCAGGCCACATTTCACTCGGCCTACGGCCTTGTGAAGTACGGCCCGAGGGTCAATGCGTGAAGTAACACTCCAACAGACCAAAAACTCGTACACCTTTGTCTATATATTTCCCAACTGGGAGATACGGCCCACCCACTGTGTAGAGGACTTCATTGTGAGTTACCGCGGCAAAGTACCTCTTTGGTTTTTCCATGCTGGGCATCGTAGACCATGTCAATGTTCTTGGGTCAAATATTTGCCACTCTTGGTTTTACTTATATGTATCGCAAACTACGAGGAAATTGTTCACTTCTACACAAACAGTGGTAGGAACTGCATCCGAGATGGAGGACTTGAAACCCTTGTGTTCCTGCTTCATCCATTTGTCTTCGAATCGTCATTATATATAAGGACTAACATATTGACTGTGAAGTCTTCAGGTTCATGAGTAGGCCTATTTCCTGAAAAAACTACAAGTGATGGTTTTGTCTTCACCTTTGACTGTTCTGACCTGTCTATGATCTTGAGATAAATTGGTAGTTGGTGGTATTTTTAATGTATGAATGTCTACCCTCTAGACTAGGTATTCAGGGACACTCTAGGCAGAGCCCCCCCCCCCCCTCCCTCAGGTCGGAAAATTGCCAAAATTAAGGGAGCAAAATTCAGCCGCTTTCAAGCAAAAAAAAGCCAGCGCGTTACTATTGTTTAAAGGGGGGGGGGGACGTGAGGGGGGGGGGGGGGATGCGCAAAGTTAAACGTTCTACACACTCTCAAGGGGGAGGGGTGAAAAAATGTTGCGCCTTCGTGTGAAATTGCACACACCCCCTGTATTTAATAAATGAACACTCTCTAAGGGCTCCGGGTCACAACGTTGGTTTTTAGACCATTTTAGACCCGGGATAATATGATAATTAACTCATGGTGTGATGCCCGCCATCTTAATTGGGGGTGCAGAGGGGTCCCCCCCCCCCCTGAGGTCGGAAAGTCGCCGAAATTAAGGCCCCCAAGTCGCAAGGTCGTTTTTTAGACCCTTTATCCTATACTCAATTTTGGGCAAAAGTCGCCAGTCACTTTTATTATTGTAGATCTATCAGGTCGCAAGGTCGCTCTTTTACCCCTCAGGGGCCTTCCATAAAGTATGCACGCACCAAGGGGGGTGGGGGGTCTATTTTCTGGAAAATTCTGCGTACATAAACGCTTTGTTATAATGCGTACAAGAACTTTAGGGGGGTGGGGGGGGGGGGTCAATTGCTGGAGAAAATTTGCGTACATACTAAGGGAGTGTTCATTTATTAATTACAGGGGGGGTGGTGAGATTTCGTGCGGAGGGCGAATTTTATGCCCCCCCTCGAGAGCGCGTGTAACGTTTTGCGGCCCCCTCGCCGATAATTCTGACCCCTCAAGAGGGGTCAGAATTTTTTACGCCCCCCCTCAGAAGGGGTCGGAAATGTTTACGCCCCCCCCCTCCCCCAAACCCACCACCCCCCCCCTCTAAATAATAAATGAACACTCCCTAAATTCTTATGCCGAGTAGGCTAGCCTGGGCCTAAATTACCCTAATACTTGCAATTTGATTTACCCTGGTAGGTGTCGGTATTATAGTTCCAACTAGTTATTTATGACTGATTTCGGTGACATCTCTAGGGTAAAGACACCAAATGTTTGAATGCGAAAACGCAACGTTGTGACGTCATGAGAGGAGTGTTTGTGATGTTTATCTGGCGGTGACACCTAGAAAAGGCTAGAAACACTTAAAAAATACCATTACCACCGCCATAAAAACAAGGAAACAAGCCCGGAATTAATCTTGAATGTGCTTACCTGCTTCCCTCTCGCTTAACAGTTGATAGATGCACTGATTGAGGGTTAGAAACCCGTTTCTGTGACCAAAACGTCTTCTCTGTGTCGTTGTGGACGTTTTCTGCACCGGAAGACGCTGCAGTGGCGCTCCCTAGTGTGCAAAATACGAACTAGATCTCCCAAAGTGACTTCCGGTGCCGGGCAAATACGATCGTCTGAAATAGCTCTTTTGTCGCTGAATAGGTGATTTCATCTAAAGTTGGCGGTGTCAGTTGCTCATTCACAGGTAGGTACACTTAGTGGGTTGCACTGTATCAGTTGTAATTGATTTGGTTAGGAGGATTTATCATAGCAGACTAATAAATCGTACTGTAAATGCACTCACTGCCGGGGCGGGGGGGGGGGGGGCGGGGGGGGGGGCACTTGATTTTTCTTATTTTAATTTTTACAGTAACTCCGACAGTAGTATACTCCTAAAAGCCCAAGCAATGGATGGGGGTGCAGATGGGTCCCCCCCCCCGAGGTCGGAAAGTGGCCGAAAATTAAATTAAGGGATCCAAGTCACAAAGTCGCTTTTTGGACCCCCTTAAGTGTTATAAATTTTATCTAAAAATCACCAGGTCATGATTTAAGGTAGAAAGTCGCTTCCATAACGGCCCAGGTCGCCAGGTCGCTTTTTAGTCCTGCTTCGGCCCCACGACGGAGGAACATAGGTCCTGACGATACCAGAAATACGGGGATCTCATTGGTTGCTTGAATTTGGAAATCTTCACACAAGGAGGCAAAGATAGGCCTACATGGGAATCCCCGTACGTGACGTCACAAACCGGACGTATGACGTCACAAACTGGACGTCTGACGTCACAAACCAGATGTTTTTATTGTTATTGTCATATTTCTTTTAATGTTTACTTTTTACTAGTGTCCACCCTCAATTAAATTGTAAAATATGAATGTAACGTCATGGGAAGACCCGGAACCGGAAATAGAAATCCTGAAAATGCGCACAGATAGTACCTGCACAAGGAGTTGCAACGTCGGAGATTCCCTACATAAAAAACAAGATGGCGGCGCTACCCACTAGACTCATTTTACATCGACACCGGGTGCATGTACAAGTGTCTAACCTCTAGACTAGTCGCTTTTGACACCTTTGGAGGCACAGCAATCATAGTGATTATTTTTTCTTTCACCGCTGGTACACACCACATTCAAAATAGGTTGGCGTGATTCATACCAGGAACAGATAAACCAAAAACAGGCTAGAAAAAAATTACTATAAAGTATAATATACTTTAAAGTTTTATCTAGCCTGTTTTTGGTATATACCATTTTGACGTAATAAGCGCATAAGCGCACTGTGCACTTAAAAGATTATTATGGACACTGGTACCACTTGCGAAGAGTTTCTCTGAATTTGAAGACCTCGCAGATCGGCGGTGTGGCTTATAGGATGCAACAAGGGACGAACTTGCCAAGTCACTAGACGCCACCCATTTTCCCTGTAATCTTAAAACCCCATTTTCCCTGTAATCTTAATGATTCCCCGCTCTTCTCTAGATGGTGCCACTGTAAGGCTGCAAGTATGAATTTCCTTTCCCTTAGTTCTAACCAACCCATCCTTTATATTAGTGGTAAATAGATTCGGTTATAGTTCTGTTACAGTTTTAAAGAAGAAAAAGGGAAAAAAAGAGATAAAGAAAAAGGGGGTGCGGGGGCACAGCCCCCAATATATATAGCAATGTTACCAACTTACAGTGCTGCCATCTAGAGGATAGGCCTGGAAACTGATTAAGATTACTAGAAAGGTTGGTCTTTTAAGATTACAGGTAAAATGGGTGGCGTCTAGTGACTTGGCAAGTTCATCCCCACGTGCTTATAGGATAGACTGAGGGTGAGGGTGCAGCTTATACGCGAGTTTTTGCTGCTATGGTACAGGATTAAAAGTCACCTTAATCTGATTGCTGGTGCGGCTTATAGCATCGGGCCAAACTCTAGGTGCAGCTTATGCGCGCGTTTGGCTTATACGCAATGTTTTACGGTACTAGTTTTAGTGTGACCACATTTTACCAAAACCCAGATCATGGCAGGATAAAACCCCTTTATCTTTTTTGAAAAACAAGATTTACAATGCTTAGCTATTGAAAGGGCCGTATTCTATGGCCCCCATTGAATATAATGTGGCCGTATTCAATGGGCTAAGAAAAACCTAGATTTCTCCCTGGATTTCTTCCTTAAATGGCAAATCAAAAAGTAAATACAAATGCCAACTACATTGATACCTCTCTGTTGTATTTCACTTGTGGGGACTGGGGCCATATCCCACTTAGCCTGCGGATTTGTGGGATATGGTCCCAGTCCCCACTCATGAAATACAGCAGAGACCGTATCAATGGGCATTGGCATTTGTCTATGTAAAATGGCTAGTTTTGATATGGGGACATGGCAATTTCTTTTGAATCGATACGGCAACATGGCCCTTTCTTAGGCGATGGGAATTAAAGTAAGCAGTGTTGCCAAAATGACATCGGCACATCGGATTTTGCCGATGTAGAATCGTAATGGCAGATGTGAGGCCATCAGACATCGGCCATGATGGCCGGCCATGACCTCAGCTTTCCAAGCTTGACATGGGACATGGGGACTTCCCTATTAAGGCCCGCTATATTATATAGTGATATGCAACATGAGGCTTGAAAAGATAGAGACATGGGATATGAGCAATTTTAGAATGACGCGGTCTTTGCTCTATCTGCCTATTTATTTTTTCAAAATGTATTCATATATTAATTCCACTTTCAGGCTATATACTACAAAACTTCTGGAAGTGGAATAACTATGCTTCCTAAGCGCTCTTCAGGGCCTATGCCCACAGATTCCAACTTACCCAGCAAGAGGCAGCGGTCGTCAGTGGCAGAAGGGGGCGGTGACGGCACCAATGGCGGGTTGCCAGACAATGCCATGGTTGTGAAGCAGGATACCAAGGATGAGGCAGATCTGTCGCACCATCGTGACCGTTGTAACCCCTCCATTCGTGTAAGTGTGTTAAACCCTTTAAGGACACATGTCACTGACATTTGTTGTCGTGATGCACCAGCAAGTAAAGGCCCGGTCAGACTAGTCGCAGAAGCGGGAAAGCTACAATCCGATTTTCACCCTACAAAATCGGGACTAAAAACCGTGCAGTCTGGTGTAGGGCTACGACTAGAAAATCGGCAGAAAATCGCCCAAAATCGTACGATTTTAAAAATCGTGGGACTTTAGCATGCACGACTGTGGCAGTCGTAGCGAAATCGCGTCGTAATTTTGACTAGTCTGACCGGGCCTTAACTTGCCGGTGCTGCATTGATGCAGCAACCCGAGCCTTCGGGAGTGTGTCAACCCCGTAGGGTCGGCATGATGCACGAATGCAGCACTGATGAGTTAAGGGCATGATGCATTAAAGCATTATGCCACCCTTAAAGTGTTCAAAATATTCCAGGGGTATAGTGTGGGCCATAGACACATTGCAATTGTAAATGGCGTATTTATCTACTATGTGATGATTTGTAAGTACATTTTGTAATTGATGTTTAAAACAAAGAGAATTTGAAATCCCTTTACCTTTATGACAGAGTTACAACCATTATACACATTCTTTATGTGCCCTATTTAGAGGAACTTTTCTTTATTTACGAGCTATATTACTTCAAAAATATGTTTAGACTGAGTTTAAAGCATCACTTTCTCTTCAAGAGACGTTACAGATCATGAGATGTAAATTTGATCATGTTGTATTAAAAGTATATAGATTTGACCATATTACAGTATGGCTGATTCTTGTTGAGAAAGATGTATTAACCCCCCCCCCCCTCCCCCCCCAATCTATCGCGAGATATTACCGCTAGATGTCTCCACCCGTGGGACTGAATTATATCTCTGTAAGGCTCAGCTCTCCATCACTCTCCAATATCCACCGGTGGATAATGGCCGCCACCCATAGTTAGTCAGTACCAAACCTCTGCTGGAGAGTGAAGGCTACGTCGGAGACTTGAGGCGCGCAGAGACTACTCGGCCGCAGACTGCTCCCCCGCCCCCCCCCCATATACCGTACAAGCTGTAGCCTATAACAGAATCAGAGTCAGCTTTAATTTGGTGCCAAACATACCAATACAGCTTGCGGCTTATACGAGGGATTTTAAAAGAATACTGCAGTACTCAATTAGCAATTTTCAGACCACCTGTGCAGCTTAAAGGATTTGTCAAAGTTAGGAGGTTGGGTTATACATGAAAAACATTAAATAATATATGTTTTTTTATATTGTAATGATGTTATTTGATTTTGCCTTCAGTGTGTAGTGGAAGCCGGCATCATAGAACAGCTAACACTGCAGAACTTCATGTGTCACAGTTACCTGGACGTCAAGTTCAAACCACACGTCAACTTTATCACAGGGAATAATTCAAGTAAGTTAGTCTTTCTATAAAAATAAATAAATAAATGTGCTACCACAACTAAATATTTTTACGGTACACGGATCCATGACAATTGGCCCTCAGGACAATCAGTAGCATTTCTATTAGCCCCCCGGAAGAATGGCCCTATGATGAATGGCACCCTGACTTTAGGCCTCCCGGATTTTAGGCCATTTTCTAACGTCCGATCACAGGCCATACTAACGTCCGAGTAACATCCGAGAATATAGTACACACTAACGTCTGAACACAGGCCATATTTGGCTTGTGTTTGGACGTTAGTGTGGCCTTTGCGTATGTTAGTATGGACTATACTCGGATGTTAGTATGGACTATACTCAGACATTAGGTGTATGGCCTATTGTCCGGGGGGCTAAAAGCCAAGGGGGCTAATTGTCATAGGGCGAATGTCAGGGGGGCCAATTGTCATCTGGCCATAAGGCTGAGGGCCTATTTTCCCAGGGCCGATTGTCAGGGGGGCTCCCGTCCTGGACACTATATCCGACATATACCAACGCTCTCTCTCTCTCTCTGTCTCTGGACTGCATCCAGAATCCATAGCAACAGGAGCGCTTCATCACACCCTGTTTAGGAGCTCTGAAAACAGATTCATATTCAGAAATGATGAGGCCTGAAAAAAAAATTGTTATGGTATTCCGACCGATCCTCCGTTTTTGGGGCTGACTGTAATTTAGTCTTTTTTAATTTTGGAGAAAATTTGTGACATTTTTGGCGTTTTTAGTACTAACATAATTCTTTTGCTAAAAAGAGAAAATCATCTTGCCCTATTTATTTTTGGCTATGTTACTGGACCACAACTCTTTCTTTTTTAGTGTTCTTGAAATTGACCTAAAAGTGTAGACAACAAAGTGAATATATTTCAGTTTGTTGAAATTTGTAATAACAGAAGTTTGTCCTCTCACACTTTTTAGATATCATTGTTATTGTAAGCCTGGATCACTGAACTTTATTCTGTTGTAGGTGGAAAGTCTGCGATCCTGACAGCACTGACAGTGGGTCTCGGAGGGGAGGACCACGTCAGCGACCAAGGTACCTCAGTAGAAAGCTTCATAAAGAATGGGTGTTCGTAAGTAATGTTATGGTTTCATAATGAAATCCTTAGAGCAACAATTGTCATTGTTATGAGCAACACAGTCCTAATGAGTAGCTCGTCGGTGTTACATTGGTGTCTCATGCAGATCATTGACTCAGGGCCCCTCCCTGGGTCATATGCGCTGCCCGAGATGCAAATTAAGACGTTTTTCTCACCTTTCCAATGTCATGTCACCTCCTGCATGACAATGACAGATAAAGATTGAAGAAAGGGTCGGGGGACAACTTCCCCCACCGAAAAATTGGTAATAAGATGGGTGGAAATGTTTTAAAAAAACTACAAAGTTTGAGAAAATTTTGATTACCCTACTTTTACTTTTACCCTCCCATAGAGACCAATGCTAAAGTAAAATCTCAGCCATGGCCGACTCCATAGACTCTACAGTAAAATAAGACGCTACTGTGGTGAGTCCTGAATAGAATGCTTAGAGTCAAACTATAGCAGAAGTCAGTGGGTACAGTTTCAGTGGGTACAGGGTCAGTGGGTACAGAGTCAGTGGGTACAGGGTCACTGGGTACAGTATCAATGGGTACAGAGTCAGTGGGTACAGGGTCAGTGGGTACAGGGTAACATGGTACAGGGTCAGTGGGTACAGGGCAACATGGTACAGGGGCAGTGGGTACAGGGGCAGTGGGTACAGGGTCAGTGGGTACAGGGTCAGTGGGTACAGGGTCAGTGGGTACAGGGTCAGTGGGTACAGGGTCAGTGGGTACAGTGTCAGTGGGTACAGCGTCAGTGGGTACAGTGTCACAGGGTCAGTGGGTACAGGGTCAGTGGGTACAGGGTCAGTGGGTACAGGGTCAGTGGGTACAGGGTCAGTGGGTGCAGGGTCAGTGGGTGCAGGGTCAGTGGGTACAGGGTCAGTGGGTACAGGGGCAGTGGGTACAGTGTCAGTGGGTACAGGGTCAGTGGGTACAGTGTCAGTGGGTACAGGGTCAGTGGGTGCAGGGTCAGTTGGTACAGTGTCTGTTGGTACAGCGTCAGTGGGTACAGGGGCAGTGGGTACAGTGTCAGTGGGTACAGGGTCAGTGGGTACAGGGTCAGTGGGTACAGGGTCAGTGGGTGCAGTGTCAGTGGGTACAGTGTCAGTGGGTACAGGGTCAGTGGGTACAGTGTCAGTGGGTACAGGGTCAGTGGGTACAGTCTCACAGGGTCAGTGGGTACAGGGGCAGTGGGTACAGGGTCAGTGGGTACAGTGTCAGTGGGTACAGGGTCAGTGGGTACAGGGTCAGTGGGTACAGTGTCAGTGGGTACAGGGTCAGTGGGTACAGAGTCAATGGGTACAGTGTCAGTGGGTACAGGGTCAGTGGGTACAGGGTCAGTGGGTACAGGGTCAGTGGGTACAGTGTCAGTGGGTGCAGGGTCACTGGGTACAGTGGCAGTGGGTACAGGGTCAGTGGGTACAGGGTCACTGGGTACAGTGGCAGTGGGTACAGGGTCAGTGGGTACAGGGTCAGTGGGTACAGGGTCAGTGGGTACAGTTTCAGTGGGTACAGGGTCAGTGGGTACATGGTCAGTGGGTACAGTGTCAGTGGGTACAGTGTCAGTGGGTACATGGTCAGTGGGTACAGGGTCAGTGGGTACAGTGTCAGTGGGTACAGTGTCAGTGGGTACAGGGGCAGTGGGTACAGTGTCAGTGGGTACAGTGTCAGTGGGTACGGTGTCAGTGGGTACAGGGTCAGTGGGTACAGGGTCAGTGGGTACAGGGTCAGTGGGTGCAGGGTCAGTGGGTACAGGGTCACTGGGTACAGTGGCAGTGGGTACAGGGTCAGTGGGTACAGGGTCAGTGGGTACAGGGTCAGTGGGTACAGGGTCAGTGACAGGGTCAGTTGGTACAGGGTCAGTGGGTACAGGGTCAGTGACAGGGTCAGTGGGTACAGGGGCAGTGGGTACAGGGTCAGTGACAGTGTCAGTGGGTACAGTGTCAGTGGGTACAGGGTCAGTGGGTACAGTGTCAGTGGGTGCAGGGTCAGTGGGTACAGGGTCAGTGGGTACAGGGTCAGTGGGTACAGTGTCAGTGAGTACAGTGTCAGTGGGTACAGGGTCAGTGGGTACAGGGTCAGTCGGTACAGGGTCAGTGGGTACAGGGGCAGTGGGTACAGGGTCAGTGGGTACAGGGTCAGTGGGTACAGGGTCAGTAGGTACAGGGTCAGTGGGTACAGTGTCAGTGGGTACAGTGTCAGTGGGTACAGTGTCAGTGGGTACAGTGTCAGTGGGTACAGGGTCAGTGGGTACAGTGTCAGTGGGTACAGTGTCAGTGGGTACAGTGTCAGTGGGTACAGTGTCAGTGGGTACAGGGTCAGTAGGTACAGGGTCAGTGGGTACAGGGTCAGTGGGTACAGGGTCAGTAGGTACAGGGTCAGTAGGTACAGTGTCAGTGGGTACAGGGTCAGTGGGTACAGGGTCAGTGGGTACAGGGGCAGTGGGTACAGGGGCAGTGGGTACAGGGTCAGTGGGTACAGGGTCAGTGGGTACAGGGTCAGTAGGTACAGGGTCAGTGGGTACAGTGTCAGTGGGTACAGTGTCAGTGGGTACAGTGTCAGTGGGTGCAGGGTCAGTGGGTACAGTGTCAGTGGGTACAGCATCAGTGGGTACAGTGTCAGTGGGTACAGTGTCAGTGGGTACAGGGTCAGTGGGTACAGGGTCAGTGGGTACAGGGTCAGTGGGTACAGGGTCAATGGGCACAGTGTCAGTGGGCACAGGGTCAGTGGGTACAGTGTCAGTGAGTACAGGGTCAATGGGCACAGTGTCAGTGGATACAGTGTCAGTGGGTACAGGGTCAGTGGGTACAGTGTCAGTGAGTACAGGGTCAGTGGGTACAGTGTCAGTGGGTACAGGGTCAGTGGGTACAGTGTCAGTGGGTACAGGGTCAGTGGGTACAGGGTCAATGGGCACAGTGTCAGGGGATACAGTGTCAGTGGGTACAGGGTCAGTGGGTACAGGGTCAGTGGGTACAGGGTCAGTGGGTACAGGGTCAGTGGGTACAGTGTCAGTGGGTACAGTGTCAGTGGGTACAGGGTCAGTGGGTACAGGGTCAGTGGGTACAGTGTCAGTGGGTACAGGGTCACTGGGTACAGGGTCAGTGGGTACAGTGTCAGTGGGTACAGGGGCAGTGGGTACAGGGTCAGTGGGTACAGGGTCAGTGGGTGCAGGGTCAGTGGGTACAGTGTCAGTGGGTACAGTGTCAGTGGGTACAGGGTCAGTGGGTACAGGGTCAGTGGGTGCAGGGTCAGTGGGTACAGTGTCAGTGGGTACAGCGTCAGTGGGTACAGGGTCAGTGGGTACAGGGTCAGTGGGTACAGGGTCAGTGACAGGGTCAGTGGGTACAGTGTCAGTGGGTACAGTGTCAGTGGGTACAGCGTCAGTGGGTACAGTGTCAGTGGGTACAGTGTCAGTGGGTACAGCGTCAGTGGGTACAGCGTCAGTGGGTAAAGGGGCAGTGGGTACAGCGTCAGTGGGTACAGGGTCAGTGGGTACAGGGTCAGTGGGTACAGTGTCAGTGGGTACAGGGTCAGTGGGTACAGGGTCAGTGGGTACAGTGTCAGTGGCTGCAGGGTCAGTGGGTGCAGAGTCAGTGGGTACAGGGTCAGTGGGTGCAGGGTCAGTGGGTACAGTGTCAGTGGGTACAGGGTCAGTGGGTACAGGGTCAGTGGGTACAGCATCAGTGGGTAAAGGGTCAGTGGGTACAGCATCAGTGGGTAAAGGGTCACTGGGTACAGGGTCAGTGGGTACAGTGTCAGTGGGTACAGTGTCAGTGGGTACAGGGTCAGTGGGTACAGGGTCAGTGGGTACAGGGTCAGTGGGTACAGGGTCAGTGGGTACAGTGTCAGTGGGTACAGGGTCAGTGGGTACAGCATCAGTGGGTAAAGGGTCACTGGGTACAGGGTCAGTGGGTACAGTGTCAGTGGGTACAGGGTCAGTGGGTACAGGGTCAGTGGGTACAGTGTCAGTGGGTACAGGGTCAGTGGGTACAGCATCAGTGGGTAAAGGGTCACTGGGTACAGGGTCAGTGGGTACAGTGTCAGTGGGTACAGGGTCAGTGGGTACAGCATCAGTGGGTAAAGGGTCACTGGGTACAGGGTCAGTGGGTACAGTGTCAGTGGGTACAGGGTCAGTGGGTACAGGGTCAGTGGGTACAGGGTCAGTGGGTACAGGGTCAGTGGGTACAGTGTCAGTGGGTACAGGGTCAGTGGGTACAGCATCAGTGGGTAAAGGGTCACTGGGTACAGGGTCAGTGGGTACAGTGTCAGTGGGTACAGTGTCAGTGGGCACAGGGTCAGTGGGTACAGGGTCAGTGGGTACAGGGGCAGTGGGTACGGTGTCAGTGGGTACAGTGTCAGTGGGTACAGGGTCAGTGGGTACAGGGGCAGTGGGTACAGGGTCAGTGGGTACAGTGTCAGTGGGTACAGTGTCAGTGGGTACAGGGTCAGTGGGTACAGGGTCAGTGGGTGCAGGGGCAGTGGGTACAGGGTCACTGGGTACAGTGTCAGTGGGTACAGTGTCAGTAGGTACAGTGTCAGTGGGTACAGTGTCAGTGGGTACAGTGTCAGTGACAGTGTCAGTGGGTACAGGGGCAGTGAGTACAGGGTCAGTGGGTACAGCGTCAGTGGGTACAGGGTCAGTGGGTACAGTGTCAGTGGGTACAGCATCAGTGGGTACAGGGTCAGTGGGTACAGTGTCAATGGGTACAGTGTCAATGGGTACAGGGTCAGTGGGTACAGTGTCAGTGGGTACAGGGTCAGTGGGTACAGGGTCAGTGGGTACAGTGTAACATGGTACAGGCTCAGTGGGTACAGGGTCAGTGGGTGCAGTGTCAGTGGGTGCAGGGTCAGTGGGTACAGTGTCAGTGGGTACAGGGTCAGTGGGTACTGGGTCAGTGGGTACAGGGGCAGTGGGTACAGGGGCAGTGAGTACAGGGTCAGTGGGTACAGTGTCAGTGGGTACAGGGGCAGTGGGTACAGGGTCAGTGGGTACAGTGTCAGTGGGTACAGGGTCAGTGGGTACAGGGGCAGTGGGTACAGGGTCAGTGGGTACAGTGTCAGTGGGTACAGTGTCAGTGGGTACAGGGTCAGTGGGTACAGTGTCAGTGGGTACAGTGTCAGTGGGTACAGGGTCAGTGGGTACAGTGTAACATGGTACAGGGTCAGTGGGTACAGTGTCAGTGGGTACAGTGTCAGTGGGTACAGTGTCAGTGGGTACAGGGTCAGTGGGTACAGTGTCAGTGGGTACAGGGTCAGTGGGTACAGTGTCAGTGGGTACAGTGTCAGTGGGTACAGGGTCAGTGGGTACAGTGTAACATGGTACAGGGTCAGTGGGTACAGTGTCAGTGGGTACAGTGTCAGTGGGTACAGTGTCAGTGGGTACAGTGTCAGTAGGTACAGTGTAACATGGTACAGGGTCAGTGGGTACAGGGTCAGTGGGTACAGCATCAGTGGGTAAAGTGTCAGTGGGTACAGAGTCAGTGGGTACAGGGTCAGTGGGTACAGGGTCAGTGGGTACAGCGTCAGTGGGTACAGGGTCAGTGGGTACAGGGTCAGTGGGTACAGGGTCAGTGGGTACAGGGTCAGTGGGTACAGGGTCAGTGGGTACAGTGTCAGTGGGTACAGGGTCAGTGGGTACAGGGTCAGTGGCCACAGCGTCAGTGGGTACAGGGTCAGTGGGTACAGGCTCAGTGGGTACAGGGTCAGTGGGTGCAGTGTCAGTGGGTGCAGGGTCAGTGGGTACAGTGTCAGTGGGTACAGGGTCAGTGGGTACTGGGTCAGTGGGTACAGGGGCAGTGGGTACAGGGGCAGTGAGTACAGTGTCAGTGGGTACAGTGTCAGTGGGTACAGAGTCAGTGGGTACAGTGTCAGTGGGTACAGGGGGTACAGTGTCAGTGGGTACAGGGTCAGTGGGTACAGCGTCAGTGGGTACAGGGTCAGTGGGTACAGCGTCAGTGGGTACATGGTCAGTGGGTACAGCGTCAGTGGGTACAGGGTCAGTGGGTACAGGGTCAGTGGGTACAGCGTCAGTGGGTACAGTGTCAGTGGGTACAGGGTCAGTGGGTACAGGGTCAGTGGGTACAGGGTCAGTGGCCACAGCGTCAGTGGGTACAGGGGCAGTGGGTACAGGGTCAGTGGGTACAGGGTCAGTGGGTACAGAGTCAGTGGGTACAGGGTCAGTGGGTACAGTGTCAGTGGGTACAGGGTCAGTGGGTACAGGGTCAGTGGCCACAGCGTCAGTGGGTACAGGGTCAGTGGGTACAGGGTCAGTGGGTACAGTGTCAGTGGGTACAGGGTCAGTGGGTACAGGGTCAGTGGCCACAGCGTCAGTGGGTACAGGGTCAGTGGGTACAGGGTCAGTGGCCACAGCGTCAGTGGGTACAGTGTCAGTGGGTACAGTGTCACTGGGTACAGGGTCAGTGGGTACAGGGTCACTGGGTACAGGGTCAGTGGGTACAGGGTCAGTGGGTACAGGGTCAGTGAGTTACCCTGAATCATCAGTGAGCTTACTCACAAACCGATTGTTCAGGGGGTGTATCTACCTGTAAAGTCGGCATTATACATGAATGCAGGTCACTCAGCCTCTAAGACTCCTTGTAGGAGAAAAATAACAAAAAACAAATCTTGTCTCAAATGCACAAATTTATTGAATAAAGGGCAGAATGAATTTCTGTTGAAAAGAAAAAGAAAAGACATTCTTGCTAATGATTGAGTTATGTAGGACGGCTGTGGTAACGGTGAAGCTTCGTAACCGGGGCAGAGACGCCTTCAAGCCTGAGGTCTACGGGCGCTCCATCATTGTGGAAAGACGACTCACGAAGGAGGGAGCAACCTCGTATAAGATAAAGAGTTCAAAAGGTTAGTTTTATGTTGATCCTAACAAATTAATTAGATTAGGATAGGATTTAGCTTGTACTAAAATCAGAACCTCAGTGTCCAATCTGACAGTGTAGGTTATACTTATAAATACGAGGGATTTCATTTATATGATACTCAATTCTTTTTTAAGCGTTTTATTAGGTATGTGATTGGATTGCTGTTGTGCCTCCAAGCCCCCTTTTTTCATTTTTGTAGGGATCTTGAAAGAGAAACAACTCACAATCATGCTTGTCTATTTATAAAAGATAATACAGATTACAGGGCCAAAATAAACATATATTTGCTAAAATAAACATATGGTATTTACTACTGGGGGGCGCTTGATACACAATTTTCAGACCCCAGGTTGGGTGAGGGGGGAGGGTAGGATTTCCTCAAAGTCTATGTAAGCAATGCACATGTTTAATTGTATCTCATCAGGACAGACCATGTCGACCAGAGAGGAGGAGCTGAACAACATCACTGATGTATTTAACATCCAGGCGGATAATCCGATGTCCATTTTGAGCGAAACAACCTCAAATCTCCTACACAGCACAAGTCCTTCTGACAAATACAAGGTACTGTAAACATAGATATTTTTGCGCTGTACATATTTTCGCGATTTTGGAAATATGTACAAAGCGAATATTTTGTACAGTATTGAACTAAAGGACCATATATCAGAAATTCGCGAATTTATATACCAACAAAATTGTCCTTTTTTTTTTTAGCTAATTCACGAAAATTTATGCAAGCGAAAAGTTTTACAGTCCTATCAAGTTCATTCCATCCGAAACATGCCTCTTTCCATCAGCACAGGCAATTTCCGTGGTTGTGGAGAAGTCCACTAACCATGCACCCAGCTAGTAACCAAAGGACAGTTCCAGTCTATACAAAAACCTGCCGGACTATAGCTATAGCTGGCAAAAAGGCTGCCGGGCCGGCAGAAAGAGGGCCACTGCAGCATGAAACAGAAAGCTTGAATATTTTTTGTAATTTCCTCCATTAATTTGTATACTAATTTGATTTATATAACTATAACATAGAGGGGAATGTCCTGCATGGTGAAAAAGTTTTGATTTAACTGTCATGTAATCTAGGTTTCAAATGGAAAGAACATGTGTAGTCATCAAGAAAAAGCTGGTACCACAACCTTGAGTTTAAGCAACGAATTCTACATGGGGAAATTATATTGATGACTTTATGTAGCATAGCTATACAGGGTCGGCTATGCAAAAGTTGAAGCCTCCTGGGGGAACATGGCAAAAATGTCCACCACTAATAGACCCGCTAACCGCCACACTCGAGAGAGAAAATCGACCACCCTCATATTGTGCTGTTTCCTCTATTTTTGTAATGAATTACTGTAACCGTTTTCTACAAAATCTGATCACTATTTCTGTAATAAATTAGACCATTTTAAATTGATTATCAGCTTTGCGGACAGTTTTTAGGGGAAAAGGGAACTGGAGGGTGCCTTTGATTTTATTTGATTTCATTTTTTTCTGTGGGTGCGCGAGGGCTTTTTTTCTTTGGACTATTGATTGCCTGCACGTTGAGATAAGGTCTAAAATGCCAATTAAATTATGTTTCTACCTCACCTAACAGCTGAGGCATCAAACATTTTGCAACTTGTATTCTGAAAGTTTCTTAGGTGCTGCCTTTTTAGCCTTTTTTTCTCAATAGATGAATAAAAGAATGAATGCGGCCCTTTTTAAAGGATGAGCGCATGGTCCGCAAAGCTGATAATCAATTTTAAAGATGGGTTAGGCCTTATTTGGGGTCAATTTTCATTTTTCATTTTTTCAACGTATTTCTGTCTATAGTACCCATACAAATATGTGTGTAGCTTTAAAAATCATTCTGATACACAGAAATACATAAGAGTTTAAGAAAATCATGGTCAGAATAGGTCAGGGGACCCGACTCTATTAGAGAAAGGGGTCCCTGGCCTGGTTTTCTCTATATCTATAAAAATCGAACCCAAATTAGCTCCTAACCCATCTGTAAGTGGCCTTACCTGTTTTCTGGTTTCAGCGCTTCCTTAACACGACAAAGCTGGAGAAGCTGAAGCTGGACTACTTGGTAGCCAAGGACTCCAAAGATAGGGCCACCGACGTCATCCATAAACAGGTACAATAAATAGAATATAGTGGTTACTGTCATGTGTTAGTCACGTGTTAAGTGTACTACAAACAACTGCCCCGCCCCTGCCAGGGAAGGGAGCCTCCTGTAGAAGAGTCCTACATTACAGTGTTGTTATTTATTTTAGCTCAAGTTCAAGACTTTTAATACTGTAAACGTAGATATTTTTGCGCAGCTACATTTTCGCGCACCTAGCACATAAAGGCACTTTCGCGCAACTATATTTTCGCGCAGCTGCAATCAGGAGATCTTTAGCTACATGTCAGTTTTTGCCCGAAAATACGTTCTGAGCGGCTTTAATACGTTTACAGTAGGCAATAATCCGGCTTTCCCTTGTTATCGCTTCTCCCCTTGACTCCGACGTACTTCCTTGTTTGCTCTGGAACATTCCTTATAGTTGACTCTTTTTGGCATAGCCTATGAAGGGCGTTATTGCTTTGTGGTGCGGGGCTTTAAAATGAACTATTAAAGGGAGTGGTCATTTTTTTGAGAACAGGGGGGGGTCGGTGGATTTTCGGGTGAGCTGGCCGACATTTTTTTTGGTCCCCCCGTGGGAGGGGTCAACATTTTTTCGGTCCCTCCCTTGGCAGGTTGATTTTTTTTGGTTTACCCCCCCCCCCGCTCTAGAGGGGTCCAAATTCTTTTGATCCCGCCCTTCAAGGGGTCCAAATCTTTTTGGTCCCCCTCCCAAATCCACCAACCCCCCCCCATGTTGTTAAAAAATGACCACTCCAAAACAATGTTGAGAATATACTTAGTCACCGCCCGCACCCAATACACCCACTTTTAGCTCTGGTCAAAGGGGTGATGAACATTGGTGAAGTATTACATTAGGCCTAAAAAAAGTCGTGTTCCGGTACCATGGCCAAAAATAAATAGGGTCAGTAGGTCACTTCTTTTTTTCTTCTTTTTTTTTGGTAAAAAAAAGCCAATTTCAGTAGTAAAATCACCAAAATTGTCCTAAATTGTCTCAAAAATTCAAAATTTGGCCCCAAAAAATTAAGGGTCGGCCCATAAAACGTAGGGTCGGTCAGGATACCGGAACACAAATTTTTAAATTTTTTTTTAGGCCTTATGGTGGTACCACCCTAAATCCGCCACTTCCGGGTAGAATGGCCAAATAGTCCCTCAGAAAATTAATTATTTTTGGGAATTCGGACCTCAGGGTGGGGGTAAAAGTATTAAATGTATGCTTATTTGGGATCATAGTAATCTGGAGGTGTTTGTTTATAGTCCAGGCTAAATATTTTATTGGTACCATGTAAACAGTGGAGGGTTATGGGGGTGAAACGGCCATATATAGTATTCATACACTGCTTAGGTCTCACGGCACAAAATCAATGTCCTGGTTTCCATGGCGATTTATACTAAATCTAGGCTGACTTTTTTATTTTGGGCCTATTGTATAATTTTCTCCATTTCAATAGCTAAAATATGGTATATTTGGCTTAGCTCTCAGGGAATTTTAAGTATTTCAAATATTAGACCCAAGGTGTGTGACGTTGATTTTTCCGAGGCCCGACTAGGCATTTAGGGTGGTACCACCTTAACAGTAGAGAAATTCTGACAAAAGTAGGCGAAAGAAGCTCAAATTTTAACCCGTTTCCCCCTTTTTCTGTCAACAATTGTTAATTGATGGTGCAGTTCACTGCTCATATTTGAATATAAACATCTAAAATTACATATTTTCATGGATTTGACCAAGGAATGTTCCAATTTTCTCAAAAAATTGACCTCAAAAGCAGGCGTCTGCTTCGATCGCCATCAATGGCGCCCGGAAAATATTTCCACGTCCTCACAAAATTTGACAAAAAATGGGATTTTTTAGAGTCCACATGGCAGTTTTAGTATCAAATGTCGGGGTATTGTATCATGCAACAGGTTAAGCATCAAATATATGACAATTCCATTGGTTGTTATGGGTTGCCATGGCAACCAAACAACATATTATCTTACTTTAGGGCCTATTTTGGGCCCAAAACAGCGATTTTGGCCCCAAAATGACCATTTTTGGGCATTCTCATGGGTTTTGGTTGTTTCCCTAACTTCCTGAGAGCTTAGTGGGCCTAGCAAGCTTAATATAGATGTCATTTGCTGCAGTTAGAGGTATGTTGGACATATTAAAGTCAGGCCCGATTTTTGTCCACGACCGATTGAAAAATTGTGTCTGAAACCCGGACATTTTGAGCAGATTTTTGTCGCTGCATGCCCGACCATGGCCTAGTTTAGCCCAAATTACTAAGAAAGTAGGGTTATTAGGCATATTTTGGGGTTTATTTATGACTTAGGGTATCAAATAGCTTCTATTTATGAAGGAATTATCTGGTAACCATGGCAACCAAAAAATCACTTTTACTGTTAAGGTGGTACCACCCTAAATCCGCCACTTCCGGGTAGAATGGCCAAATAGTCCCTCAGAAAATTAATTATTTTTGGGAATTCGGACCTCAGGGTGGGGGTAAAAGTATTAAATGTATGCTTATTTGGGATCATAGTAATCTGGAGGTGTTTGTTTATAGTCCAGGCTAAATATTTTATTGGTACCATGTAAACAGTGGAGGGTTATGGGGGTGAAACGGCCATATATAGTATTCATACACTGCTTAGGTCTCACGGCACAAAATCAATGTCCTGGTTTCCATGGCGATTTATACTAAATCTAGGCTGACTTTTTTATTTTGGGCCTATTGTATAATTTTCTCCATTTCAATAGCTAAAATATGGTATATTTGGCTTAGCTCTCAGGGAATTTTAAGTATTTCAAATATTAGACCCAAGGTGTGTGACGTTGATTTTTCCGAGGCCAGACTAGGCATTTAGGGTGGTACCACCTTAAACCCAGATAATGCGTCTCTCTGACCCAAAGAAATCTCCAGAAAACAACATTTCTATGGTAGTGCCCCAGTAGTTAGTCCAAACGTAAGCTCCTCTATGTTACTTGCAGGCACTAACTCGTGTGGTGGGGCAACTTCTACAGGAGTTCTGTAAATTCAGGACGATGATCGCTGTCAGAGTCAAGTGCTATTTTATCGCCATGTTAAACAAGAGGAACTATGGTGGGTGGATCAACTTTGACCATGCCAAGGAAGAACTCACCATCGAGGTAAGTATCAGTTAAAGATACTTTACCACCTCAATAGACCCAAAATCAAGTTATGAAATTAACCCAATGTAGACTTCCTTTAGTCATTTCCTTATCAATTGACAGGCCTTTTACAGTCTTTGCGAAAACTTTTTCATCCCACAGGACATTCAGTCCTGCAAATTTTCAATGTTGCAGGACCGGCTACATTTTTGAAGGACCGGATAGCCACATCTCTGACGATTTATGCATTTTAAGTACAAAATAGTTTTGTCCATTGAAAATACGCTCTATTTGTAATCATCTATGGCTAAATCAGGAAAATACATAGTTTTACACAGTATATTGACAAAAATAAGAAACACAACTAAATTATTTTAGTTTTGAGATGCCCAACATGTGACTGGACATTCGGTCCTGCTACAATTGTGAATCTGCTGGACCGGTGGCATTTTAGGAGGACATTGCCACTGTCCTGCATGTTTTCGTAAAAACTGCTTTTACCGTAGGAAATCTATTTGTTATGAAATATATATGAAGTACCGTATTCGACGTAATAAGCGCCCTCCCCCCTTTTTGGGACATTTTAAGACTAGAACAAAGGCTCAAATTTTACTATTTTGGTGACAATTAAACTCTTAAGTACTAAAAACGCCTTGAAAATAATTTTATAAGCGCCCGGGGCGCTTATTACGTCGAATAAGGTACTGAATGGAGGGCTCTCTGGTAGACCTATGAATTCACTGTGAGAGTATATGTGTTTTGATTGTTCATAATGCACCTCTTGCTGGTTTCCATTTCTGGTGGCTTGCAGTTACATATGTTATCGTCATATTTACAGATTAAAAGAGAAATAACAGACTCCAAATTTCTCATATAGACTTACAGGCACTTCGTATATGGAAACACGATGAAATATTTTGTAAATCACCTAAATTAGCTGGTTTTTAAATGTATTTTTAAAACAAAAACGATGCTACACTGCTGGATCATTTTAAAAGTTTAACTCAGGGATGTAAGTCTTCATGAAAGTTTTTTACATTTCCTGTTTTTCCACTTATTCCCACCTACATCCCCGTTCAAGTGACAAAAATAAGTACAACTGCTAATGGAAACTTTACTGAGGATTTAGCCGATCCAGCCCTGCCGTGAAAAGCATTGTTTTAACATCCTCATAAACTTCAAACTGTGTTAGGTGCGGCAGATTAATGCTCAATCTACAGATAATTCCGCAGACAGTTTTCCCAGTTGTTTCCCCTCATATTTGAGGCTGTACGTGTCTCACGAACTTGGGCCAATGTTTTCATCTCTGACTGGGTGCCATCTCTGACCAAGTGCCATCTCTGACCAAGTGCCATCTCTGACCAAGTGCCATCTCTGACCAAGTGCCATCTCTGACTGGGTGCCATCTCTGACCGCGCTGAATGGAAACGGTTTATTTAGGGCAGATGTAGATAGAATTTGGCTGAAAAGGTTAATGGTTTTTATAACTCTTTAAATTAGTAATTAGTTGCCCATTTTTATCATCATCTGCCCTAAATAAACCGTTTTTATTCAGGCCAGTCAGAGATGGCATCCGGTCAGAGACGTTTACGTTGGCCCAAGTTCGTGAGACACAGCCTTGACATCTTTGATGGTTTAATTTTCAGGCCTGGACGGGTGTGAGGAGGGGAGTAGCTCTTATCCATGTGTAGATAATTCCGCAGGCAGCTTTCCCAGTTGGTTCCCCTCATACTTGACATCTTTAATGATCTAATTTTCAGGCTGCACCCATGAGCCACAGTGGTGAGGGCTACATGGACCTGGAGTCTCTGCCGGACAGCGAGCGGTCGTACGTTACCACCTGCTTCATCATGTGTCTGTGGGATGCAGCCGAGGCCCCATTTAGGTGCCTGGACGGGTGTGATGAGGTGAGTGGGATGCAGCCGAGGCCCCGTTTAGGTCCCTGGACGGGTGTGATGAGGTGAGTGGGATGCAGCTGAGGCCCCGTTTAGGTCCCTGGACGGGTGTGATGAGGTGAGTGGGATGCAGCTGAGGCCCCGTTTAGGTCCCTGGACGGGTGTGATGAGGTGAGTGGGATGCAGCGGAGGCCCTGTTTAGGTGCCTGGACGGGAGGCATGAGGTGAGTGGGATGCAGCCGAGGCCCCCTTTAGGTGCCTGGACGGGTGTGATGAGGTGAGTAGCTCTTATCCATGGGTAAACTAATATTAGAGTTTAGGGTGTATAATAGAGACAACGACCGGACAGCAAGATGATTGAAACAAAACTGATACTTTATTGCTTGAATCTCCACCTCCTCCTAATCAGCTCATTGACTCAGGGTTCCGCTGAGTCTAAGGGAGACGCCCACAGACCATTTTTTCCCTCATTTTAGAAGTCCAACTTTCAGGGCAGGCAGGGAAGCCATCAAGAGAGGTGGGTGGGAGCCAATGGGTGGAGAAGATAGGTGGCATCAATACAAAGAGGTTGATATCACAACAGAAGAAATCGGACATCAATATCATATTGAAAAATGCAATACAAAAAGTGTCACAAAATTTTCTGAAATTGTCTGCAATGAAGCCTCTATGTAAATGTACTGTGGACTAAGCTTCATTGCTCACATGGTAGTATACGATTCTGTGTTAAGTCTATGGGACGCTCAGGTGAGACACTTTTTTTAAGATATCTCGCCGCCACACAACTAGCAGATCTGCATAATGGTAGAGGTCTCCTGCATGAAACTGCATGATATCTGAGACCGATTTTGTCCGCACGGGAAAGTGAAGATAGCCAGAGTGAACGCCACCCACTGCGCACGCGCAGACAGGAGGTGGACAAAATACACTGCCATTGTACCGCGGGCTGGACACTGAGGGAAGAATCACACAAAAAGACACCGGACTCTCGGGCGTCCGAACTCTCGGGCGTCCGAACTCTCGGGCGTCCGGACTCTCGGTCGGGCATCTGGACTCTCGGTCGGGCGTCCGGACTCTCGGTCGGGCGTCCGGACTCTCGGTCGGGCGTTCGGACTCCCTGTCAGGGGTGGGTGATCAGGAAAACTCGCTTATCGGCCGAGACATAAAACGGATGTTACGTGCTGCAGGGTGCTGACACCCACACCCATCTGCATGCCCACACCCACCTGCTTGCCCACACCCACCCATCAAAATCATCTGCAACGCACGCCGCCCCGTGGCCGACCAACACGGCGAAACAGAAACGAAGATGCTGTCACAGTTTACGCTCAGACAGACTCGCTTTTTGGCCGAGACATAAAGCAGCGTTTATGGGCTGGCGGGCGATGACGCCCACAGCCACTTGCTTGCCCCCAACCACCTGCTTGCCCCCAACCACCTCCTTGCCCACAGCCACCTGCTTGCACACAGTCACCTGCTTGCACACAGTCACCTGCTCCCCTGAAATGAGATAACCTACATGTGTGACACATGACTTCAGTGTAGTTTTTGACAAGGACCCTGTTCCTGCGGTCAGAAATGAGAAATAACGCATTGTACTCAAATTAGATCACTCATTTGACTTTCTAATGACTCTTGGTCGAGCATCCGGACTCTCGCTCGGGCGTCCGGACTCTCAGTCCCCCTTGCCCCATGAACCCTGAGTCGCCCTGTGATGTTAGTCACTCTTTCTCTTTGATTAATATTCATGAGGCCCCTGGACGGTTGGGCCTGCATGACTCGTATCTCTTATCATTTGTAAACCATCAGTCAGTTATATAACAGCATGGCCATGTACTATGTATGATCCAAATGATCTATCTTCATATTTCATAATCAACCATCTGGGCCACATCATGCCTCATCATATTAATTATATTAACTATAACCATAATATTAGTACTAATCACAATCCCACACCAATTAGAGGTGTGCAAACAACAGTTACATCATTGTCATAATATTATCATTCGAGACTCAATTAATTACAATTCTTACGGTTAATTAATTGTATGTCAACTATTACATCATAGCACCTACTCCGAAACATAAACTATTATGTAATACACAAATATTATCCTTCCCCTTCCTTCTATTGGTACATATATATATAAGACCTTACTTTATCCATGGGTGTCCTGCATTCTTGCTGCTGGTCTGCCTTGTGATCTCTCCTCTGTAAACCACGTCTGAGATATCAAAGCAGTTTTCTCCCTCGCCTCATAGATTTGATCACTCATCTCATTTATTCGATCATATATATATATATATGCGGTAACTGCGGTATTGGGCATGCAGCATATAAATACCTGTCCTACTGCGATGCAGACTACCACTACGGATCTCCTTGCAATCTTGAAACAATCCAGTATGGTACTTAATGTGTGCTGGGATGTTAATCAATCCCTGTAGTAATTTATGATATGGGCCAAGTAAGGGGGCAAAACTACTGCCCAGCTAATAAAGAAACGATATTTTACGTCAAAATAATGACATGTAAACTGTACTTCAGTAAATGTAACATTTACTTCAGTAATGTAAACTATTCTTCAGAACATGTGAACTTTACTTCAGAACATGTAACATTTACTTCAGAACATGTAACATTTACTTCAGAACATGTAAACTACTTCAGAGCATGTAAACTACTTCAGAACATGTCAACTTTACTTCAGTTAGGAGTGTCATTGACATCCAATTTATTTCGATGCCGATTATCACTATTTTGGTGTCGATATTTCGATTATATCGATTTATTTCAATACAAAACAACAGTTCCCCATACCCTCTAAAAATTGCAACATTCTTGAAGAACATGCTAACACCTTTGTATAAATCAAATGGATTTTGGTTTTATGGAAATCGTATCACATAAGACCAAATTCTACTTTAAGAAAACTCATTTCTAAATGTTCATGACAGTCTACTGATGGTGATTCTTTTGGGAAAATGGACATAAAATTGGTTCTAGTGGATATATTTACAAAATATTTTCAGTTTTGGAAAGATGAGATCTGCGGCTATCTGTAAATATAAGGGTGTATCGATGTAACAACTTTGTCGATGCGATAATCGGAATTTCGGAAATATCGGTGTATCGATTCAAGGGGTATCGATGACACTCCTAACTTCAGTAATATAAACTATACTTCAGAACATGTAAACTTTACTTCAGTACATGTAAACTTTACTTCAGTACATGTAAACTTTACTTCAGAACATGTCAACTTTACTTCAGTGATGTAAACTTTACTTCGGTAATGTAAACTATACTTCAGTACATGTAAACTTTACTTCAGAACATGTAAACGATACTTCAGTACATGTAAACTACTTCAGTACATGTAAACTACTTCAGAACATGTAAACTACTTCAGTACATGTTAACTACTTCAGAACATGTAAACTACTTCAGTAATATAAACTATACTTCAGAACATGTAAACTACTTCAGACCATGTAAACTTTACTTCAGAACATGTCAACTTTACTTCAGTAATGTAAACTTTACTTCAGTAATGTAAACTATACTTCAGAACATGTAAACTACTTCAGAACATGTCAACTATACTTCAGAGCATGGCCACCCAGATGATGTTGGACATTGCCCGGAACCAGAATGGACATCAGTTCATCTTCATCACTCCACCACATTTCACGTATGTATCCAGCATTATTCTCACAATGAAAGCTTGACCGTCATAGTTGAAGTGAGGCCAAAAGCACTTTTGGATATAGTTCAGTATTGATTCACAAGAGGGCTCTTAAGGGCTAGGAGCTCAGCACTTACAGGCACAAGATAGGGTGAATATGTTGTAGCTGGACAATGCTCATGGTCCCCTGTCCAAACACTGCCGCCCTCTGGTGGAACAGTTATTTTAGTCTATGTATGGAAAATGCTGAACTCATTCCCTGACGGTCCAGCTTTAAGGCATATAGTGATACTGGGCTGAGAAAACGTATGTATATATGCAGGCATTGTACTGTAGTTTCAGAGCTTGCTTGGAGTTACTTGGAAATGTTATAGTTGCACTCTTCCTGTTTCTACCCTCAATAGAGACTGAGGCCAAGTCGTAAGATTTCTAGGTTTTAAATGGTGCTAGTGGAAATCAAATATTTCTAGGTATAAGGCCACTTAAAATCAATTATCAGCTTTCCGGTTACTGTTTCATTTTTTTCTGGAGGTGCGGGAGGGCCCTTTTCTTTTTATCTAGAATATTGATGGTCTGTTCTTGGAGACTTTTTAGATGCACCCTTTTTGGACTTTCTTTTTTCATGAAAAAGATCACCAATGCGGCCCTATTTAGCGGGTGTGCACGGTATCTGCAAAGCTGATAATGAATTTTAAGTGGCCTAAATGGTGCTAGTGTAAATCAAAATATATCCAGGAATATATGGTGCTATTGTAAAATTAGATGAAAACACTATGTACTTAGGCCAAAAAAAAAGTTTGTTTCAAGTCACCCGACCGACCCTATCTAAACAGGGCCGACCCTACATTTTTTTATGCAATTTTGAAGACATTTTTAAATATTTTTTATACTTTTTGGGGGTCAATTTTAGGCTTACAAAATTTTGGAAAAAAATCTCCCCATTTTTACACCTTTTTGAGTCAATTTTAGAGGGAAGTAAAAAAAAAATTTTAAAAAAAGAAGAAAATCGGACCTACCGACCCTAGACAGGGTCCCACATGTCATGGAATGTCATGGAATTTGAAAGCTGTCTGGAAAGTCATGGAATGTCATGGAATTGTGTAGAAATTTGCCGTGTGTCATGGAATGTCATGGAAAATGAAAATAATGAAATTAATATCACAAATCTCCTAGAAATCTTCTATTTGCTTTCTTGATTTTAGAAATTTTCTCGCCTCCCACAAAAATGTTATAAATGTCATGGAAATTGAGAATTTTGTCATGGAATGTCATGGAAATGTCATGGAATTTCAATTTGAAATATTTGTGGGAACCGTGCCTAAAGTTTCTTCCCATGTTACCTGAAACAAAACTTTTTTTAAATTTGGCCTTACAGATACGATAACGGGGTGGTGGTGAAGCAGGAGAAGGATGCCATGGTGGGTGTCGACACATGTCACTGTCACATAGCGGTGAAGCAGGAGAATGAAGATGATACCAACGACGGGGTTGCTCTAAATGAAGCCGACGGGGTGAAGCAGGAAAATGTGGATGGTTCCAAGAATGGGGCTAATTACAACGGGGTGGCTGTCAATGACATAGTCATAAAGCAGGAGGATCAGGAGCAGGCCAAGGAAAGGTCTCATCTCAATGATGCTGACCAGTTGGTTGTAGAAGGCATCGTCGTCAAGCAAGAGAATGAGGACGATACCAACAAAGGGTTCGCTCTAAATGAAGCTGACGTGTGTCGTTGTCACATGGTGGTCAAGCGGGAGGATCAAGATGGAGCCCAGGACAGGGTTGGTCTCGATGTAGCTAACGGGTCCGCTGGCGAAGGCATCATGATGAAGCAGGAGGATGAGGCCAAGGATGACTTTGATCTTCGTGACTTTTACACCAGGGGTGTAAGTATGCTTAAGCATGTTCAAGTAACAAGAGATGTAGTTAAAAATGGAGATTTCAGAGTAATGAAGTTATCGCAATCCGCTGGGACCAGCAGTATTGTCTTTGTACTGGCAAAATGAATTATCCTGATCCTCTGCAGATTTGAGAATATTTCAGACATGGTATCAAAGGCCGTGGTTTGTCTGGCCCTGCCTACTATGGTACTAGCCCAGGTATGTAGGATCAGGCAAATAAAAGAACACTTGCTATCCTTCGAAAAGAGTAGGGGACGTGCCCTGGTAGCAGTTTTCTCCCTCACCTCATAGATGTGGTCATTCATTTCATAGATTCGATCATCCATAGATGTGGTCGCTGCTGTATTTGGCAAGCAGCATATAAATATCTGTCCTACTACTGCGAGGCAGACTACAACTATTTGTGGCTGAATCCTTTCCAACTTGAGATATGTCCCATGAGGTACTTGATGTACGTCTGGACTTTAAACAAATCGATCAATCAATCAATAATGTATCAGCAGTTACCATCAATGCTTGGTAGAAGATGTGGCTTTACATATACGCGAGTCAGACTCGGCTTTAAATTTGATAACGAACATGCCTGTACAGGGTGTTGCTTATACAATGGTTTTAATAAGTACTGTAAATTCTCGCGTATAAGCCTAACTCTCGCATAAGCTGCACCCTGAGTTTGGGTCAATGCTATAAGCCGCACCAGCGATCTGATTATGGTGGCTGCAATATGCAGGACGCAAAGTTCTTCTCACTTTGGTCTATGCCCTAGGGGCCTCACGCGCCACTGCGTGCTGCCTGCCGCGTTGCGCCCACTGCACCCACCTACTGCGGTTACATTTCCTACGCCGCTGCCAGCAAATAGTGCGCTGCTCCTATAAAGCATATCTGACTTCAAATAAACTATACATTCATATCTCCCCCCATTTTTAATTGCATCTCTACACTACTGTCACCCCTTTCTTGTTTTCAATAAAAAAAACTCAAGCAGTATATCCGTCGATTCACACAGTCAGGTTGCCCCATTGCCAGTCCCAAATATGGTCATGACTCATCTAGCACTCTTCCCCCACAATCTGCATCTGCATGCCGCTGTTTGAAGAGTGTAACTCTCTAGAACTCTTCCACCAAAGAAGGACAAAAAGTATCCTCTTCCTGTTTATCTTCTTGGCGCCATCCACGGAGCAGCAAACAGAAAAACAACTTCATAATACACAAATTCAGGATAACAAACAGCAGGTGTGTATGTCAACTTATTGTCTATATAAGAGCCTTGGTGGTTATATGCGTATATTGCTGAGGGAGTTGACCACGCCCCCTTATATATAGGACACTCTGACACAGGGGTCGTGGTGGTTCAGTATTCACACACTAGGGGTGTGTGGGGTTGTCGCTAAGGATGCGCTGTAGCCCGCCACAGTTGGATTTCAAAATTTACTTTATATATATGTTAATAAAATAAGGGCAGGTAGATCCAGCAATACACTATGTGCACCCATTAATCATCGTGTTGTTATATTTAATGTGTTACATATTACATATATATATTACAGTATCCATATTACGTACGTCGGGTCAATATTTTTTTTTAAAGGCGCCCTCCCGCACCCTTTTTTGCTAAAAAGTGTCCGCAAAGCTGATTATTGACTTTAAGTGGCCTTCAGTAGAATAACCAATGTATTAAGTATTCAACAGCACTATTCAAAACAAAACATACGTTAAGTTTAGTTTAGTAATTTATCGCTGGTATAAATACACAGATTATATTATTTAGCCTGGTAGAATGCTTTTAAATAATTATAGAATTTAATTTAGTAAGTGAATAGACCTAGGAATTAATTGCTTTCTCTGTGTACTTGGGCAATGTGTGGGTGCCTGGCTATATTTTAAAGAGCATCGTTTCTCTAATTAGCTATGGCCAATAAACAAATCAAACTTCAAAACTTTAATACAGTATATCATAAGAAAACTATTTTCAAGTAATTATGATACAAGACTTATTTTCTCTTCCAAGAAGGAGGCCGAAAGTAAGGCCGTTGTAAAGAAAGTGACGGCTAGAAAGGTGACGGCTAGAAAGGTGACTGGCAGAAAGGAGGCGGGTAGAAAAGAGACAACCCGCGAGAAGGCGGTCTGCGCGAAGGCGGTCTGCGCGAAGGCGGTCTGCGCGAAGGCGGTCTGCGCGAAGGCGGTCCGCAAGAAGGCGGTCCGCGAGAAGGTGGCCCGCGAGAAGGCGGGTAGAAAGGAGACAGCCCGTGAGAAGGCGGCCCGCAAGAAGACGACCCGCGAGCAGGCGGGTAGAAAGGAGACAGCCCGTGAAACGGCGGCCCGCGAGAAGGCGGCCCGCGAGAAGGCGGCCCGCGAGAAGGCGGCCCGCGAGAAGGCGGACCGCGAGGGGCGGCCTGCAAGGAGGCGGCAGGACAAGAGGCGGCCGACAAGGAGACGGCAGGCGAAAAATGGATGTGAGTGTTCTACATTCTACTCTTTACATATATTTTGGAAACTATTTTATTACTTATGTGGGGCTTCGTAGTTATTCTAGCCTAAGGAACAAGGAGAACGGCAGTTTCCAGGTGCGAGAATATCAGACTTTTATTACAAAGTAGCTTCCGTTCCTTAACGATGGAACAATCAGTGTAGAATCAATACACACAGGTAATCAGGTTTCTATACGAATATAGGAAACAGTCAGTATAGTCTTAGTATACAACGCTGTCCGCACGGTTGGACATGGTGAAGTCTATTGTCAGTTGGGCCTGCACTGACTGCCTTCCAGGTAAGCACACAGGTCTCCCCCTGTGTTGGTAGGGACCTTCATGATGGGGGCATGAAGGAGTAGAATAACTTCATCGGGAGCCTTCCACAATACCAATGGGCATACCGGATTCGTAAAAGGCGACAAAACTTAAGGGGTCTCGTGCCTTACTGCTGTGATTAGTCACGTAAGCTGTTTGGCAACCGCTGCCCATATGCGCGGGCCCGGGCCTTCTTGCTGGTGGTCTGGCATGGGATTCCTCCTCAGTGAACCACGTCTGAGATATCAAAGGCCGTGGTTTGTCTGGCCCTGCCTACTATGGTACTAGCCCAGGTGGGTAGGAACAGGCAAATAAAAGAACACTTGCTATCCTTCGAAAAGAGTAGGGGACGTGCCCCGGTAGCGGTTTTCTCCCTCACCTCATAGATGCGGTCGTTCATTTCATAGATTCGATCATCCATAGATGCGGTCACGGCTGTATTGGGCAAGCAGCATATAAATACCTGTCCTACTACTGCAAGGCAGACTACCACTATTTGTGGATGACTCCTTGCCAACTTGAGATGTCCCGTGAGGTACTTGATGTACGTCTGGACGTTAAACAAATCAATCAATCAATCAATCAAAGCACACAGGTCTTATATAATCACCGGCTCTTAGATCACGTGGCCAGGTGGGTGGGTTGGCAGCCCACCTGAGAGCGGCACACCGTAACCTGGTCAACTGTGTGTGCTAGCTCCAGGTAGAGAAGCCGAGTAAACAATAGACGTTACCCGGAAATACTGTGTACGAGATTAATATGTAATATCATGCCCCTACACTTACATCCCTGATATATACATTATTGTAAAACTGTCAAGGTTATGTGTTATATAGACTACATCTGGACACGGTTCTTCCATATACCCACTGTCCCACAGGGTCAAGACGAGGTGTTATACACCGAGTCGCTGACCAGTGGGCAGTGGGTATATGGAAGGACCCTGGCCAGGTGTTGTCTATCTGACTTAACCCTCGGGATATACCCAATGTGTGAAGTCTTTGTCTTAGCCGCCCACCGTGGGTTAACCATTGTTAACCGTCATTTATATGTGGAGAAAATGTATGCATCATGCTCACCCTAGGTTTATATAAATGTACGCATGAATCGTCACTTGATACATCATATAATACTCATATTTACTGCGGACTCCAACGATACTCTCTAAGTACATAAAATACAGCTTTTGGTGATAGACTTGTGGTGGTATTGTAGTGGTTAACTTAAATTATTTCATTTGCACAATAATTTACGCTTTTCAAGCACTTTTATTTCTATACTACCGTAAAACCCCGCCTTTAAGACAGATTTTATTTGGGATTTATTTTTTGCACAAGACGGATTTTTTCCAAAAGTTAGGGGGTCGTCTTAAAGGTGGGGTTTTCTAAAATTTGATTTTGGAAAATGTTGGGAAATAGATAGGATATAACGACCTTGTATGAAGGAATGCAAATACACTTTCTTTTCTTTTTGAAAGTGTTTCTTTGCGTAAATAATATAACTGAATTATTTAGTGCCATCACTCGTATTTTTAAGTAGAAAAGTTGATAGGGAGGGGGTCTGGGAAGGGGTATAGAGCCCCTAAAAATCTCAAAAGTCGGGGGTCGTCTTAAAGGAGGGGTTTTCCAAAATGTCATAATTGTTTTGCACAAGACAAATTTTTTTCTTAAGTTGGGGGGTCGTCTTAAAGGCGGGGTCGTCTTAAAGGAGGGGTTTTACGGTAGTATCCATATATTTATTTTCAACAATAGTTTTGCCTGATTTATTTCAGACTGTGCTGCTAATTAATAATACCATCACTGTTTATTCAAGTGTACCTGTACTTAAATAACCCTTTCAATCCTTTATGTGCCTCTACATGGGTCCCCACAATTTTGACCCCGTCGCCGTGTCGTTTTTTAGCAAAAAGGGCCGTGTCACTGTGTCGATTTTTATCCCATACCATTAGTATGCTTTCTACTTCATGTGTCCATGTCCATCGATTTTTAAAGGGGCCGTGTCGCCCGTGTCGATTTTTACCCATGTAGAGGCACCTTTATGCTTTGCTTATTTATTGACCAGTTTCCCTTATTTATAAGGGAAAACTGGTCAGTTTAGGTGCTACCGCCCATTGACTTTGCCTTAGCCGTACCCTCCATTCACTTTGCATTGGGGCAGTGATCAAGGGTCCAACCGTGCATAAGGTCTATACCCAAGTGTTACTAAGCCAGGGCTCTTCAGTCCTAGCCCTATTTTGCCCTTTAATTAGCTCCCCGTCCTCCTGTCGTACCTGTGTACCGATTCCTGCCCCATTGCCCGCAGTGTTAGAAGTCCCAGGCCCTACCTGCATTAGCAGTATTTATGATTGGCTAGGCCCTTGACTAGGTTCTCCCACTGGCTCAGGTACTGACAGGGCCGTCATATGGCCACCCTGCCCGCACTGTATGTACACCCCCCCCCTCCCCCAAGCAGCCAGTCTCCACCACAGCCACCACCGTAGTGGGAGTGGAGTAGGGTCAGGATCCCGAGCTAACACTGCCGCTGCAGTGCGGGGTGAGTGGCCCTGTCAGTACCTCTGGTAGTGGGAGAAGTCTGCTGGGAGAAGTCTGTAGGAGAAGTCTGCTGGTTGTAATGTCCCCCCCCCCCGCCACCTGTCCACTTCACCTCCCTCCCTCACTCACTCAATATCCCACCCCCTACTTCTTCTTAGAGACTGGAACTGAAACTGGTCTTGCAGTGTACTGCACCTTCCTCAACCCTAGCAACCTCGTATCAGACTTTTGCTTATATCTGACCTGTACTTATTTGTCAGCTTGCCTTTATTGTTCTGTACAATATGGCTGCTTGGATATTGTAGTGAAAAGGATTATAGCATAGGGCCAATGAGGATTGAAACTATACGCTATAAAACCTCTTATGTTATCTTTCTCATGAAATGTTCTATATGCCACATACAGCTACTTTAAAATCATCCTCATCAGGAATTTACTGCACCTAGTTTCCTTGCACATATACTACCCTACTACTACTCATACACCTAGATAAAATGCACCATAACTTGACACTTGATGTGTAGGTGACATGATGAATGCTGGCCAACCTGTTAATGGCCAGCTTATTTTGTTTATTCCCTAATCAATATAGACTTCACACTTCAAAAGTGAAGGCACTTATCTCCTTATATGGACAACTAATATGAATTGTAAATCAACGCTTACAAGCTTTCATTGACTCCTGGTCATGTAAATCTGAGCGACTGTTCTAGTAGCAGTGCCATCTTGGTCAAAGGTCATAGGTCATGCCCAGCTGTTATGGTCATGCCCAGCTGTTATCTGCAGGTTTTCCCCCTGTGTTAGTGGGGACCTTCATGATGGGGGCATGAAGGAGTAGAATAACTTCATCGGGAGCCTTCCATAATACCAATGGGCATACCGGATTCGTAAAAGGGGACAAAACTTGAGGGGTCTCTTGCCTTACTGCTGTGATCAGTCATGTAAGCTGTTTGGCAACCGCTGCCCATATGCACGGGCCCGGGCCTTCTTGCTGGTGGTCTGGCATGGGATTCCTCCTCAGTGAACCACGTCTGAGATATCAAAGGCCGTGGTTTGTCTGGCCCTGCCTACTATGGTACTAGCCCAGGTGGGTAGGAACAGGCAAATAAAAGAACACTTGCTATCCTTCGAAAAGAGTAGGGGACGTGCCCCGGTAGCGGTTTTCTCCCTCACCTCATAGATACGGTCATTCATTTCATAGATTCGATCATCCATAGATGTGGTTACTGCTGTATTGGGCAAGCAGCATATAAATATCTGTCCTACTACTGCAAGGCAGACTACCACTATTTGTGGATGACTCCTTGCCAACTATAGATGTCCCGTGAGGTACTTGATGTACGTCTGGACGTTAAACAAATCAATCAATCAATCAATCAATCAATCTGCAGGTTTATCTGCTGTTGATCTAGTTGGCCTCCCCTTCTGTTACATGCACCCTTTATAGTTGATCTTTCCCAAAATTTGCCAGCTTTTCTCAATCATAATGGAACTTTTTCCTTCTATCTTTTAGCATCACAGCCTAAAGGTGTAAAAGTGGATGTATCTGGACGTGAGTATACATTTCTCCTACCATTCAGCTTCTGACAAGTATTTTCTTCACGGGTTGAATCTCTACATCTCTTTTCGACATCATAATACATATATTATCAGCTGGTCTGTTGTATTGATGCGGCTATTAATGCCCAAAGGGCCTTTTCAGATATCTATGTAAAATGAACTGGTGCAGGCCCTGGGTGCATGGGTAAGGCATTATGTACTAGTGGCAGCCGTTGGAACCAACTGAAATCAGTGCCTTGATAAAAAAAAAAGCATATACTGCGTAGTCTCCATGAGGATATACAGCGTACTTTCAAAACACTCCCCCACGACGTTCACTTTTTTTTTCTTTGGCCGCGAGTAAAAAACACCTTAATGGCGCCATCTAGCTAGCAGGATAAGGCGGCAGTGAGACTACACAGGTTATGCTTTTTCAAGGCACTGATTTCAGTTAGTTCCTTCTTGCATATTAGTACGCCCTAAGAGCTGGCCTTTTCATGACTTTTATATGATGATATGTATACAGTTTGATACAGATTTATATTTAATACACATTTCAGAACAAGGGATGGCTGATTGGGCACTTATCAAATCACTGGAAGAGCTGAAAAACGCAGGTATGTTTTTGTTGCAGTCATTGTGCTTGAATACAATCAAATGACAATGAGCGTAGTTTTGATAACACCGAACACTTCCTATGCATGAATAAGCCTACCAATATAAACGAAAACAATGTTATTTGTACATATCTATGGAATACATTTTCCAAAAATATTATCATTGATGGAACATGCTTCAATATATAAGCCGATATTTTGATGGTAATCTAGTTATGCTGGATATACAATTTGTTTGAAACATGCTTCTGAGATTTTATACAATTAATACTATCATAATCTCTTCCCTGATCAATCAATAGATCTTCGATGCGTCCCCAGCAGGCTGGTCACCTCAGCATACAATGGTGCTGCCCCATGCAGTGTGATAAGAGGGGCCGATTTGATCGCGAGGGTTGCACCTCCGGGATCATTACACAGCCTCACACAGCTCTGCCGCTACATGTATGTGGGGAAAAGGTCAACAACAGGTGGGCAATCATGACATCTAATTCTAATTGTAATTCTTATTCTAATTCTTCACTATTCCTCTGAATTCTCTCAAATCACTTGGGTTAAATTTCATATAAGAGATGCCTACCATATTTTAAAAATAAGGTCGCTGTTACCCCCTGTACATGCCATATAGGGAGCTACGCTTATAAGTCCAGTCATTTTGATAGCTCTAAACCTTTTGATTTATTGTAACCATTTGTCAATTATGCCCCTTGGCTATTGCCATTCATTTTTCTTAAATATCATCTTCAGGAAACAACCACAACAAAGAAAACTTGGAGAGGCTTATCAATTTGGCAAAAGGGAAGGAGAGACAGCAGAAGGCGTCAGCCTTCTCCCTTCTACCACAAGGTAAGTCTAATAGATAGTTCAAATGATTTACTGCGTCAGGAAACAAGGCTGATCTCAGGTTATACAATGTACTAACCTAAATAGGTTTACAAATTGATGTATTTTCCGAATGACTTTCAATGCGATGTCATCAGATGCGGTCATGTCTACACTGTACGTGTCATTTATGTACATCCTTGCTTACTTATAGATGACGTTCTGCGACTTAGTAAGAGCATTGACAAGCTGGCAGCCGACCACATCAACATGCAGGAAGTTAAAGAAGGGGTGAAACAAACACTCATCCAAATGTGGCCTGAACGCAGGGCAGATAGTGACATGAGGGTAACCGGGTAAGTTTATAAAATTTGTCCATGTAGCTTACTGTTTTGCCTTTTAGTAGTAATATGTTACCGCATCAAAAGACTTTTCCATCAACAAAATTGGCCATTCTCTCCATATTTAGTATAGGTAATAACGAACATTGCATATATGGAGCAAATTTGCCTTGTCAAAAGGCCCTCCTTATAACCAGATTTCACTGTGAAAATAAATATTAGCCAACTACAAAACTCTCAGTGTGTAACTTTTTTTTAAACTAGGGACGTGTTGGATACGTTAAAAGAACAACTGAAAGTTCAAGGACAGGCCTTCAACACGGCAAGCCATGGGGGCCTGGAGATCATTCACAAGTCCATTAACGTTATAAAGGACTGCCTCTGCATTCCAAAACCTGCCAAAGAACTCTAATTTTGTGTGCAGCAGGTACTATATGACAGTCAAGTGCCATCACAGTTAAGAGCCAGTGTAAGCGAGAAATAAACAAGCAAGTTCCTAAATAGTAAGAAACAACGAGTTGTCTTCTTTGTCTAGTTATTACATCACTACAGGATTTGTATTCACCTAACAAGGATATTAAATGAACCACCCCCCATATATGTAATTCAGCACTGTGTACATCCAGGACTTTGCTCTAAGTCTGGCACAATTGTTATTATTCCATTGCAGTGTTTCCCAGTGAATAAAGGTTAACACAACATCAGGAACTGTAATTAAACATACTCTTTATTCACACAACCACACAGTTGTAAAATATCTAGGCAATAATGAACCAATCATGCCCCTATAGATGCAATTCGGCACAATGTTACCTATCACTCTTCTCTACAAGTCAGGAATAGGCCCCTAGGGCATGAACGCTATCAATCATGCCCCCAGAGCATACACAACCTTTTGCTCTTCTATTCAAGTCAGGAATAGGCCCCTAGGGCATCAACACTAATGCCCCCAGAGCATACACAATCTATCACTCTTCTATACAAGTCAGAAATAGGCCCCTAGGGCATCAATACTATCAAATCAAGCCCCCACAGCATACACAACCTTATACTGGTGTCGCCGTCCCACTGCTATCTCCAAGGGACGGGTAGTGGCTGCCGCCTGTGGGGTCAACTGGGGAGGAGCCTGGGGAATCAAAACATGCACACTGCCATGTGCTTGCTCCTGTCAAAATTGTCTTAAATCCCTTAGAGATATGTGCACTAGCCAATAGATGTAAGATCTTCATGCAATATCACCCTTGTGCCCATATCTAACCAAGAAAATACTGAATCTATTGTTGAAAGATCTGAAGAAGAGTTTGACAACTAGCCTTGTTTGTAAACAACATTTTGAAATCCCAACTGCCATGGCCAACAGGGTTGACCGATTTTGGGTGAATTATTGACAAATAAGGGTCTGATTATTGTATATTCTGTTAGAACAATGTATCCTTAGATGATTTCCACAGAAGTTGATGTTATTTAGTGACAATGTCTATATTTCTGGCCTTAAAATGGGTTGGGACTACTTTTCTGAAGTGTATGTGTACCAGGACTTGACATATGGTGAGTGAGGAGGTGCGCAGTGATACATTATGTAATATGATGTAAGCTGGTTGAGATCCCAACTAGCGATAGGGGAACTAGGTCGGACTACATTGCACCATACCAGCCTCCAGATTAGGAATCAGAGGCCGGCCACCAGCATAACACAACCTTTCGCTCTTCTATACAAGTCAGGAATAGGCCCCTAGGGCATCAACACTATCAAATCATGCCCCCAGAGCATACACAATCTATCGCTCTTCTATACAAGTCAGGCATAGGCCCCTAGGGCATCAACACTATCAAATCATGCCCCCCGAGCATGCACAATCTATCACTCTTCTATACAAGTCAGGAATAGGCCCCTAGGGCAGCAATGGTATCAGATCCCACACTTGGGGTAGGTCGTTATGACTATTTCAAAGAGGACTTTCTTCCCAATGCTCTGTTTGTCTTACGAAAACCTCCATCAGGCAACCTCTTCAATTTTTTGACTCCACCCTCCCGAATTTGAAAGCTATGATTGGCTCCCGTTTCCTTGAGGCCCTTCTTTCCTAATCTCCTTCCAATAGCTGCAGGATCTTCTTTTGATTTGTTTGCTTCACATGCTATCCAAACATGGTTTTGTATGCACAATCAATGTACTCTGCAGCCTTTCTTTTTTGGGCAGTAAATGGTTGGCCTTGAATCGCATTCACCATCTTCAGCAGTTGCTGTACTGTCTTTTCCTCCATGTTGTTCTCCTGGGCTGAATTACCTGAAACAGCATGTGGCTGATCCAGAATGGCGGAATCTTCTTTCATTGGCATCTCTCCGGCTGGACACACAATGGCTGCCACTCGGACACAGATACACTGTATCCATTGCAGGAGGCAGTGGCCTAGCTGCTGACATCCTTGAAAGTGGCGTGCGCTGACGTCACTTCTGGCGCAGCTACATCTGGTACGTGTGCATTACTTTAAGATACGCGCGTAAAAAGCCCAGCAGGGGCGGCCCGGCAGACGCGTACAGCCCCCAGGGCATAGACCAAAGTGAGAAGTTGCGTCCTGCCATTTAGCACTGTAGCAAAAACTCACATATAAGCCGCACCCAGACCCTGGGCCGAACCTGGAAGCTGCACCGGCGATCTGACCCTCGTTCTAGCCGTTACTTCTCTGCGAGATTTTACGGTAGTCGATGCTACAAAACTAAAATTGATTAAGCATTTTCAGACCTCGGGAATACTACTGTAAAACCTTGGGTTATAAGCTGAATTTAATTTGGTGCCTTTATTTGGTATATTCCAAACTTTCACCCCTAAAGTCCTATTCAGGTTTTAGGTAATGTCTTAAATAGGGATATAATGGGGGGGAAATTTTAATCTTTTCACTATTAGCTAGTTTCTTTCTCTCAAGCTCATATTCAACTTGTAACCAAGATGGCTCATAACCAAGGCCTGATTATTACACCTCATAAAAAATTTGTAATATTTTCAGGGGTAGACACTAGCGCTGGCCCAGAAATAATTTTCCAGTGGGCCCAGCTGGCCCATGTAGTAAACCTTTAGAATTCTAGATAAATTAACCCATTCACTATGAGCATGTTATACATCGTTGAAAAGAGAGAATCCAGACTGACATAGCCATTCTATTCATGATATGATACATCCCAATCAGGAATATAAATGATTTTCTCTTTATAAAAAGCAAAATATCTAGTCTGGGTCCACATATGTTGGTCCAGGCCCGCAGTTAGTTCAAGCTGCGGGCCCGGATGGCCCATGACAGAAAAAATTAGTGTCTACCCCTGTATTATAATGTCATTTGTCTTCAGTCAGAGGCAGAAGTAGGGATCATAGAACAGCTGACGCTGCAGAACTTCATGTGCCACAGTTTTCTGGACGTCAAGTTCAAACCACACATCAACTTTATCACAGGGAATAATTCAAGTAAGTCAGTCTTTCTATTAAAACACGAATGTCCTGTCACAAGTAATACTTAAATCAACATTGAACTCAAAAGTTTTGAGGAATGTAGAGGGTCAAGTTCTGAGGAAAGTTCTGATCGCAAAGCCCTCCCTGGATTGATATGATACATAAATGCAGGACTGGTGAGTTACTCGTGAGGGAACTCACACATTAGGATAACAAACTGGCATAAAGCAGTACGTGGCCTTGAACCCTTTAAGGGAGTGTTCATTTTTTAACAACAGGGGGGGGGTGGTGAGTTTAGGGGGGGGGCGTAAAATAACTTGACCCCTTCCGAGGGGGGGCGTAAAATAACTTGACCCTCTTGAGGGGGGGGCGTAAAATAACTCAACACCTTTGGAGGGGGCGCGATTTGTCGCGACGTGACGCTGAATACTTTAGCACTTCACTTTTTCTGTGGAAATGCCATAAAATGCAGCAAATTACCTTTAAAATCATAAAATTTTCTTGCCACACTTTGTGTCGCACCCGTTAAATCTAACAATTTTACTTCGTGAATTTTCAAAATTTTCACTTGGGGGGGGGGGGGGGAGGGAGGGGAAAGAGTGTGCGCACTGTAGTCCTGCATTTGCCAGTAATATGTGTGTTTTCAACAGGCCAGTCTACCTGTAGGTTGATGGTTTCTGCTGACATAACAGACCAGACTACTAAATAAAAATCATGTCCGTGGAGTTTGAACCAAAAAGGGACATGGTTGGGCAGCCTAGGCTGGGCACCAGCCATGTGTGAAAACAAACAGTAGATTGCACCATTTTAATTCAAAATTTCCCCCCAAAAAATCTGTTCCCTCGTATCCCAGCCAAGTGGCGGTGGAACCGGAAGGGCAAGGGGCCCAGGCCCCCCCAACTTTAGAGTTGGGGGGCCAAAACATAATTTTGTCCCCCCTAACTTTTTGGGAAACAAACTCAGAAACCCCGAGAAAACACTAATCTCAGGATAAAATTCCTAAAATTTTCTCAAATGGCAGGCTTAAACTCCATCAGAACACATCGAATTAAGTGTAAATTCTCAAAAATCTCTAAAGATTATTCAAACCACCCTGAATGCGTCAATTTTAAGGGGAAATTATTAAATTTTTCGCAAGCCCGCGGCCCCCATGCCCCTATTTGTTACTCCCTCCCACCCACTAGGTTTTGGGACCTCGGCCACCCCAACTTTATACGCCTTCCGTGTCCCTGCAGCCTTGATCTCACCCCAAAGATGAAGGCTGATGCAAATTATTGGTATTTAAATAGTTTAACATCTGCATAGCAATCCTAAGCTATCCATAATTACACAAGATGAAACTGTTTCCTCACTTGTTGTTCAAATCTATAAAATGAGGATGAATCCAAATCCGAGCCTTAATATGTTTTGTGCCAAATAGCACCAGATAGCACAGTTTCAAGTCTGGATGTTCAAAATTGTCCACAAAAGTCTTCACATTCAAAAGGACAGGGGCTGAATACACTGAAGCCTAGACCTTCAATACTTACCCCTTGAAAAATATGTCCCAGTGCCATTGACTGAGGAGGAATCCAGATCTGAGCCCTATAGATTGATTGGTAGATTGCCCTATTTCAAGTCTAGCCCTTCTAAAAAAAATTCTTTAAAAAAATGAATTTCCAGCACCATTAGGCCTAAAAAATAAAAAAGTTGTGTTCCGGTAACATGGCCCAAAATAAATAGGGTCGGTAGGTCACTTTTTATTTTATTTTATTTATTTTTTTTTTTGTTAAAAAAGCCAATTTTAGTAGTAAAATCACCAAAAATGTCCTTAATTTTCTCAAAATTTAAAAAAATGGCCCAAAAAAATTAAGGTCGGCCCCTAACACGTAGGGTCGGTCGGGATACCGGAACACAACTCTTTTTTTTTTTAGGCCTTAACAGAGGATGAATACTGGTCTGAGCTTTAATTTATTGTCAAAATTCATTATTTCAAGTTTAGTCCTTTAACATATTCCAAAGCCTTAGCCAAAGATTTCTGCAGATTGGACTTTCATATTATTTCGATAAAGCACCAGGGTGCTCTTCATTTTGGGGGCTGTTACCCTTGTGCTTATACAAGACCCTAGTTTTTACAATTGTCCCAGCCTATAGATGACAATATGGGTCTGGCCCTGCTCTACGGGGCTCTAAACCCAGCAACAACAGACCCCTAAACCATTGCTAAAATCAATCAGAATGCACCCTTTCAAGTCTAGACCTTCTTAAAGTACTTTAACGTCACTATATTGGCCTCTTCAGGAAATCAAGAATTTACAACCCAGGAAGGATGCCATTGACATCCCCCAAATTGATATTCCAAAACTTACAGAACTCCCATCAACAAAATTGTCTTATTAACTCTTCCTTTACCACGTCCCAAATAAAGGCACCTCTCCCAAAACCAGATTGTTTCAGATGAAATTTAAATAGAATATTAAGATGTAGGGGATGGCCTAACCTTTCAGAAACTGAAAGAATTTTGTAAATATTCTAATTAAAAGTACATCTATGACAAAATGAACAGTATCGAATGACCAGAAAGTAAGATACCCTAAATCGCTCTATGTGTTCAAATTAGGGAGATAAAGCCATATTTGAAATTTTATTTAGCTTATTTTAGTGTGTATGTTGCCATGGCAACTTATATTTAGGCCATAATGCATCAAAAAAGACCTAAACTTTTGGTACCATCTTTTTCAGCATGAAATATTGGGCAAAATCATTTTCACCCAAAAAACAATATTGTTTGACATTTTTCATGATTTTTGCCTTAAATATTGCTCAAATTATATTGAAAATGAAATAAATCTCATGCAAGTTGAGGTGCCTAGCATTTTTAGCATAGTTAATGTATGTACAAACCGATTAAGATATGCAGAGACAATATGCCATAGACCACTGTCAAAAAAAATCATGGGATTCTACCAATTTTTAAGCAAAGTACAGAGGGCCAAAAATCGGCCAAAATCGGCCAAAAAACGGCCGATTTTGTGCCTAAAGGCGCGATCGGTCTTGAGGGGTAAATTCGCCAAAACGTGCGATCGGTAAAGGAAGAGTTAACGCACCCTTTGATTGGCAGGTAGAGGAATGATTTACTTATCTAAAATTGAAAAAACGTTTGTAGTAATTCCAACTAGAATCAAACATATTATTCGGTTTAAAAAAGAGAACTGTTGTAGGCCTATTATATGCTGGATGAAATGTTAGTGTGGCTTGCATTACACTCCTGTAGTTCAATACGCGAACCTAGTCCCAAAACCAATAATAGAAACCAAAATAGTGATCATGGAATCTACTCAGGGTGCTTCATCATTTGAGATATCGGTTGTTACCAACTGTTTGTTTCAAACTAGGACTAAACTGCCCTGTTGGTTGACCAGGCCACCGGCTTGGATCAAGGCCGTTCATTTTTTTATTTGACCTTGAGAACAATACGTATAAGGAATGATTGACTTGTAATGTTGGTATTTATGGAACATGATACTGAATAGTAATAGATTGTATTGAGTAACATTATGGTTATTCAGAATTCCCAACTTGTGGATGTACAATCCAGCCAGGTTTCAACCAGCTCTTCCTATAAAGCTTTCAAAATGCACATGAATACACCATTTGACCTCTAGATTCTGATTCAGCTAGGAGACGGATATGCCCCTCTGACCCCCTTCTGAGGCACTGCACTTTGAGTACCGTTATGTACGGTTTCCTGGCAGCTGGGTAGATATTGTGTCCCTAATATTCACTTAAATTTGATGAATCCATATATCAAAATTAAAACTTGCAATTTGTGTATTTAATGGCCATTTCTATGAGTATATTTACCATAAAACCCCTCTTTTAAGACAACCTCACCTTTGAGACAACCCCCTTGTATGAATGAAAACTGTAAAAGGTTTTCTCTTTAAACCCATTCAAGAAATCCCCGCCTTTAAGATGACCACCTAGTTCGGGAAAACATATCCCAAAATAAGGAGGGGTTTTACGGTAGACCTACATGCCATGAAGCAACATACGGATAGGCATTGTAACTATATCATATATATATATATGAAATATAGATTCATTTCTAGGTAGCTCTGATGTGAAACAGCACAATGCAACACAAATTGATGCAGAAACATTGAAAGGGGGGGGGGCGCAAAATAACTCAGCCCCTCCTGAGGGGGGGGCGGATTTTAATTTGGCCCTTCCCGAGGGGGGGGCGCAAAATAACTTATGCGTCAAAACGAAAACTCACCACCCCCCCCCTGTTGTTAAAAAATGAACACTCCCTAAGGACGGATGTCGCTGAAATATGACATTTGTTGGCATGATGCATCAATGCAGCCCCGGTGAGTAACTTGCTGGTGCTATATTGGTGCATCATGCCGACCCTTCGGGAGTGGCTCTACCCCGTACGGTCGTCATGATGCATGAATGCAGCACTGCAAGTTACTTGCCAGGGCTGCATTCATCCACCATGCCGACCAAGGACATGATACATTAAGGCATCATGCCGCCCTTAAAGGGTTAACCAAGGGTGTTTTCTTTCATGTCACTGTAAAAATCAAGCCCTGTACTTAACCTATGGTGAAACTACTCAAGTTAGTTTTTTTTAGATTGGTCGCTTTGATCTAGTTTTTTAGATTGGTTGCTTTAACCCCTGGCTAAAAACCTCTTGTGCTGCAGTGGCTCCTTGCACTCTGTTTGTCTTTTACTTGACTGAGAGGCTCTAAAACGAATTAATATTCAAAAATATTGAAAAGCATGTTCCTCGAATTGACCTATTTTAGTTTGTTGAAAGTGATTTTTGTTGTTCTTAGATTAATATGCTGTATTTGTTGTAGGTGGAAAGTCTGCCATCCTTACAGCACTGATTCTAGGTCTGGGAGGGAATGCCCATGTGACTGGCCGAGGTACCTCGTTAGAAAGCTTCATAAAAAACGAGTGTTTGTAAGTAATGTTTGGTTTGATAATTAATTAAATTCTTAAACTTTAAAGCTGTATTTATTGTCATGCTGCAGAAATGTAGCCCCGGATGTGTATCTTGCCAGTGTGGCATTTGTGCATCGTGCCAACCCTTCAGGAGTGTATCAACTTTCTAGGTCATATGCAGTTCAACTGCCTTAAAGAATTCTTGTAGTACAAATCTGTCCTGATTGCAGGGATTTATCATATATAAAAAGAGACACAACAAAGATGTTTTGAAAAGAAATAGACAGCCTTGGTAGTGTCCTGAGTTCTGTCTATATGTCTGTAGGACAGCTGTGGTGACGGTGAAACTGAGGAACAAAGGCACGGACGCCTTCAAGCCTGAGGTCTATGGGCCCTCCATCATTGTGGAAAGACGACTAACGAAGGAGGGAGCAACCTCATATAAGATAAAGAGTTCAGACGGTTAGTTTCATGTTGATCACAACATATTTATTTGAGTGAAGACTGATATATAACTTCCAAGGAATAGTTAAGTGAGGATCTAAATACATGACATTAAACACCAACGCTAATAGTATTATTATGAGGCATCTGCATCAATATACCAATTACAAACTGTATATCATGTTTTTATCTACATTGGGTTTAATCGGCAGAGCAGAACTTTCTCAAAGTCCAGCTACAATTCTCATATGTATAGATGAATACACAAAAGACATGTTACTATATCAGTCTTTGCGAAAACTTTTTCATTGCACAGGGCATTTGGTCCTGCAGATTTCTAATGTTGTACCGGCTAAATTTTTGAAGGACCAGATACCAACATATCTGATAATTTAAGCATTTTAACTTGAAAATAGTATTGTATATTATATTTGTAATAATTTATGGCAACATCAAGATAAATAACACTGTTTTACACAAGATAAATAACACTGTTTTACACAGTATATTGACAAACATATTTCAGATTTAGATACCGAACCGAATTACTTTAGTTTAGAAAAGCTCAACATCAGTTACATGTGACTGGACATTCTGTACTGCTACACTTGTCAATCTGCAGGACCGGTGGCCTTTTAGGAGGACATTGCCACTGTCCGCATGCTTTCGCAAAGACTGCTATATGCATATGCTATGATTGCTTTTATGATAGGAGAAACGAAGTCGACCAAAGAGGAAGAGTTGAACCACATCATTGATGCATTCAACATCCAGGTGGACAATCCGGTGGCCATTTTGAATGAAACGACTTCCCGAAATTTCCTACATGGTACAAGCCCTGCTGACAAATACAAGGTAAATGCTCATACTAAAAAAACAAACCAGTTTTGCCACTAATAAAAGATGAGTCATTCATAATCTTAGTCAATTTGGTAGGTATACCCAGCAAATCATGGTCACCAATGGCCAACGTTGGTCATACCGAATTTGGCCATGGCCAAACCTGACTACAGTTGCCGAATTTGCTCTACCTAGCCTCACTAAAGTTGCCTAGTTTGGTCATGAGAGAAAGTTGATAAACGACTCTACCTTAGTTTTAGCAGAATATAATGTTATTTAACACAAATTACATCAATAACCATTGACATGTGAAAACATTTGGTTTAAAGCTCTTTTTTTGAAAAAAAGAAATGTAGCACCTATTTACTAAATTCCCGTACCAGGATTCGAACCTGCACTGGGGTAACACTGGGACTTAAAGGGAGGCATGCCCGGGGGGGGGGGGCACTTGGTATATTTTGTATACACAGGTGTGCGGCTGGCAAGGGTCTTTTTTGAGCAAAATCCCTCTAGCCAAGGGTCAGTTTTCAGCGAAATCCCTCTAGCCAAGGGTCACTTTTTCGAATTTTCACCAAAATTCATGCAAAAATGGCCACTTTTGACTGAAATCCCTCCAATTTTCGGCTAATTTCTCTAAACAGAAGCACCAAAATTGCTCTAGTCAAGAGGGGCGTGTCCGCGAAATTTACGAAAACATAGGCCCTTTTTACCAAAAACCATCTAGCCAAGGGTTAGGGTCTGTCAGAGGCTCAGCTGCACACCCCTGTCAAAAATGTGAGTACCCCCCCGGGAGGCATGCTAACCATGATGCCATGCAGCCAATATACCTGTCAACTTTGGTGAGGGTTGCCTATGACCAAATTTGGCAAGTTTGGTGAGGTTTGGCCATGGCCAAATTTGGCAGCCCGAGAGCCAGAATTAGTGAGGCTGGCCAAAGTTGACCATGATTTGCTGGGTAGTCGGGTCGGGAAGCCAGCCTTATGCCTCAGTGGGAAAAGTCAAAACTTTGCTGTCTTAAACCCTGAGGCCAAAAAAAAAAGTTTGTCTCAGGTCACGCGACTGACCCTATCAAAACAAGGCCGACCCTACGTTTTTTATGCAATTTTGAAGACATTTTCGAATATTAAATTTTTTTGGTCAAACTTTGGGTCTTCGGAGAGGCCGGCTAGTACTTGCATGTTGAAAAAAAAAGGGAAAAAAAAGAAAAAGATCCTACATTTTCATTGTTTGTTACCTGAAACAAACTTCTTTTTTTTTGCCTAAATTTGATGCCTATATCTGTTATGAATTAACCCCTATCTGTTTCAGTTCTTCCTTAAGGCAACCATGGGAAATTATGACTACTTGGCAGACAAGTACCGCAAGGATAACGCCATCAATGTCCCCCAAGAAGAACAAGAGGTAGTGTCAATTACGCATACCGTATTCGACGTATTAAGCGCATAGTGCACTTAAAAAACTATTATGGACACCATTTAGTACCATAGTTAAGAGTTTTAATTGGGGTAAAAAATTTAGATATTTTTGATTGTTAATAGTATAGAAATTGGCAAAAAACGGGGGATGTGCGCTTATTACGTCGAATACGGTAGTTGGAAGCTCAGTAACACCCCGCGGTGTGACGTTATGACCTCCCTCTGCTGTGCAAGACATACAGCATATCAAAGGCCTGTCCATCTCACATGGCTATGGGATACAAAGAAGCATGGCCTTGGTATAAGTTAGGACTGTGCTTTCTACCCTCAGTATCATGGCTTCATTCACCCGCCCCCTCCCCCCCCCCCCCCCCCAGTGTTGTGTGCCTGTCCCTCCCTGTGAAGGGCTTTTAAATGGTCTAATATAAGCACGAGGGTAGAGTAATATTGCAGTCTCTATTAAAACGTGGCAGACTCCGGCTATAGCTCAGCTGGTCCTACTGACGGTCCAAATGACTGGCTGGATCTTTGGCTATATGTCAGTTTTCATGGCTGTAAATCGGATCATCATTAAGGTTTCTAGAGAGAAAGGCATTTTGCATTAACATTTAAAAAAGAATTACTCTGAATTGTACATATTACAATGTTTCAATAGGAATATACCAGAAAGCTGTATTGATTTAATGTTAATTTTTTTATGTTAATTTACCGTAAAACCTCGCTTATAGGTCGATTTCTATTTGGAATTAATTTTTGCTATAGGTCGATTTTTCTTGCCAAAAGTCCAATTCGACCTATAGGTGGGGTTCTGAAAAATGGTAAACCATTTAAAGAGCCAAAAAAAACTTCATTCTTAATACTGGAAACATAACTTTTTTTCTCAGATTATTATCCCTGTAAACCCAAATCTCTTTGTGCAAGAAATAGGGGGTTGTCTAAAGGGCAAGATACCAGAAATAATAGTCATTTTGGCCTCGGGAAAAGCTCCTTTAGGGGGGTTTAGGGTGGGGTTTGCCCCCCCCCCCCAAAAAAAAAGAAGAAATCTCAAACTCCAATTCGACCTATAAGTGGGGTTTTCCTAAAGTTCAATGTATTTTGCTATAGGTCGATTTTTCCCCTCAAAATTCCAATTCGACCTATAAGTGGATTGGCAAGATGGCGGCGACAGGCTGAGACATGCTAGAACCGGCTCCCACCATTTATAGGAATAACCTGTGTCAAACTAATTTCGGGACCATAATTACTTGTACCAAAAGGTGCATAAAGGTTTACTGGTCAGCCACATCAGCACGAATTCACCATGTCTCGACGACAAAAGAAAAATAAGGACGATATCCTTCATGAAAATGCCTCGCCCGCTGAAGTTATACTCGCTGTCAACCACCTGGGACAGCGTATGGCGATACAAGAGACGGCGACGCAAGGTATTTTGACTTCGATAGACAGCATAAATAAGGCCCTTGAGACGATCAACAACGCTGCCACGACAAATGCAGCCACCTTTGTTTCCATCCAGGAGAGGTTTAATGAAACAGCGACTACCCTGAAAACGACAGAGGAATTGATACGACAACATGGCTTGACAGCGCTAGCCCAGACAAGGGTGTTGATGGCACACCAGAATCGTTTCGAGTTGACAGACAAAGAGGAACGTAAAAAGTTGGTAATTATCAAAGGCCATAAAGAACAACGGGATGAAGATTTGAAAACCATAATTGGGAAGTTGTTTAATGACACTCGTGTAAATTTTACAACCGACGTTGTACGACATGCCGAGCGAGTGGGAAACTACCAGCCGGCTGCCGCACCAAACCAAGATGGCCGCGCCCATGATGTAAACAAAAGGGAACGTCACCGAGCGATACGCCTTGTGTTCAAAGGTCCTGACCACAAACAACTCTTGATGAAGGCTCTCAAGCACCTGAAAGGTAAACCCGACTGGCATAGAGTGTCCATTGGAGATGAACTTGACGCCCGTGAAAGACGACAATTTCTAGATCTCAGATCCATGTTCTTTTTGTGTAAGAAGAGCGGTTATGAAGCACGACTCAGGCAGAGTTTTTCTCACGCCCAACTTCACAGGTTACCCTTCCCGGACCTTAACATGGAATCTGCCACAGAAGCTGAAACTCCTGATGGTCTGATGTTCAGGTCACCACACCACAGGTTGTCTAACCTATTCCCATGCCTGATACGAGAGGAAGATCGGGTCTACAACTCAGTGGAACAAGCCTTCCAGTATAGGAAAGCAATCGTATGTGGCACCCCGCTGCAACAGAAGATGATTCTCGACCTCACAGACCCCTACGACATAATGGAGGCAGGCAAGAAAATCCAAGACACGAAAGAATGGGCTAAGCAAGCTGAAAACGAACTCTACAAGTACAACCAGATCAAGTTTGCCGACCCCGACATGAGGAACTACCTCACCAGCACAGAAGACTTATTTCTATATGAAGCCTCATTTAATAAGACCTGGGGGGTATGCATGCACCTTGGGCAAGCTGAAGACTGCACCATCGACACAGTCCTAGGAGCCAACCTGCATGGCCGCAACCTAGAAAGACTGCGTAGAGCGCTGAGAGGTGACGACACGCCTCCAGAAGCAGAAACAGAGGAGGTACAAGAGGTTGACCAGCCAGAAAATGGTCCTGACGCAGGAGCAAACGGGTAGAGACAAATATGCACAAGCCACTAGAGACTGTGGTGTAATGTAAAATCGCAAAAAACTTAATTTTCAATAGTTAATCTGTATATATAAATTTTCAATCACCTTGGTTTAAAACTGTCACGAGAATAACGAGTTTAAAATATTCAAATATTCAAATTATAAATTCAGACAAGGATACTTCAATAATTTTCAGAACTATAACATGTAAGCAATTTAAGGTACATATCCCACATCAACATTGGATCTATGTTGGCAAGAATTGTTTAGTGAACGACTACAGGTAACATAAATGTATGTACTATGTATTTGATTCATGCTAATCATAGCTATAATCTGGGCATTGTCATAATAACATGTTGTTAAGAGTTGAGCTAGTAATGTTGAGCGAACGACTACCGGTAACAGATATGTATTTGCGAAGTATTTGTATCATGCAGGGTATAGCCATAATCTAATTGCTATTATTATAACATGTTGATATAAGTCGAGCCTGCAATGTTAAGCGAACGACTACCGGTAACATATATGTATTTACTATGTACTTTATCATGTTCATACAACATGTCAAATGAATGGACTACCGGTATACTGCTAAGTGCTAGTAAGTCGTGCCTGTAATGCCAAGCGAATGATTACCGGTAACATACATGTATTTACTATATATTTTATTATGCATAAGTATACATATAATCTAGTACTGTTAATACTACATGTGTTGAATAAGTTGAGCGAACGACTACCGGTAAACTGCTAAAGTACTAGTCTATGTACTCACATTGTATGGTGTATGGTATTTAGTCATAATCTATGTGCCCTGTTGAGACGACCATGTAAAGACCATGTAAAGACCATGTAATTACTCAACATTAAACTATGATACTAAACTTACTGGTCCTACAATTCATGCATAAATGGTGGTGGGCGTGGAGCTAAAACTCTTAGCCTCATGCTAGAAACGTATGGGTGGCCACAAGAGCCGACACCTATACAGGGAAGGGGGGCTTTTTGGGTTTATTTTTATTCATATTATTATCACATTTATAAGACAGGATTCTCTCACTGCTACATACCACCAAACCCACAGTATCAGCTGCGCCTGACTTAAAAAGGGGGTTTTCTATAGTGCACTTAAATGCTAGATCAGTTAGAAATAAGATAAACAATATCAAGGTAGAATTAAGCAACCTCGATATAGACATCATACTTTTTTCTGAAACTTGGCTGAATGACCTAGACGATGATTTTACATATTTTTTTCCAAGGTACAGCCTGTTTAGGCTTGACAGGATTAGCTTATACAGGGGTGGTGGTCTGTGTGCACATGTTGATGATAGTATCTCTTGCTCGTCTCAGAAATTTAAACATCTCAACAGGATGAATGCCAACATAGAAGTGCAATGGTTGCTATCAGTTAAAGGCAGCTTCAAGAAATCTTTGATTTGTAATGTTTATAGACCACCTAGCGGGTCATTAGTGGAATTTTGCAACACTATTAAAGCCTTACTTTTACAAATAGATGCTCTGGATACCTATGATTTATTTATTATTGGGGACTTTAACGTCCATGCATGAGCGACTCTAGAGAAAAAGATATGTTATACTCCATTATGAATGACTTTCACTTAAAACAGTTAATCAATGAAATCACCACTACCTCCGGCACCAACAAATGTATTGATTTGATATTTACAAACTGCTACGAGGTATCGTCGAGTGGACCCCTCAATATTCACCTCTCTGATCACCTGCCTGTGTATGCAATCAAAGAAAAAGTTTTTGTCAAACTTACTTATAGAAAATTTACCGGTAGGTCATATAGAAATTTCAATTTAAAAAAGTACCTGTTAAGTGTAGAATCATGTGATTGGACTTTATTTGACGAGAGTGACGATCCTGAATTGTGTTGGGATATTTATGAGAACATGCTGAAACGCATGTTAGATGTAGTTTGCCCCGTGCGAGAATTTAAAGTTGTGGATAAATCTGACCCCTGGATGACAAACTACCTTATTGAGAGAATCACTGACAAAAATAATGTACTACGTGAAGCTCGTCAGAGTACCTCAATATTGTCTTGGAGAATTGCCAGAGATTTAAGAAACACTGTGAATAATGAGATTGACATTGCGAAAAAATCTTATTATAGAGATTTATGTGATGCCAATGCCAAAGACTCCAAGAAATTCTGGTCTTTGTTGAAGGAAATTCTACCGTCAAAAAAGACCAACACACATACCATTAATCTGATGAATGATGGTGAGCCTGTGAATGCTGGTGATACCTCTAGTCACATTAATGAGTTTTTTGCTAATATTGGGTCTACTCTGGCTGAAGCGCACCATTTAGAATGGGAGTTTAGGGGGGAAAGATGCGACGTGGAGATAATCGAATTTGACTTTTCAGACGAGCAAATTATAAACTGTATTAAGAATTTAGATACTTCAAAATCCTCCGCCATAGACTACTTGCCTACAAATATTTTCAAGCAAGCTGTTTTACATAATCCATCACGCTTTATAAAAATTATAAAATTAATTGTCCATACAAATATCATCCCATTATCATGGAAGATAGCCACGGTCACACCTCTACCCAAAAGTGGAGACCTCACTGATGTTAGTAACTATAGGCCTATCAGTGTTCTACCTGTACCGGGCAAGGTGCTCGAGAGATTAATACATGATTCTTTGCCTTTACACTTTGACGATAATGATATTTTGTCACCGCGACAGGCGGGTACCAAAAAGGTAAATCAACAATGGACTCGATAACTGGTTTCATAGATGATATTTTATTACAAAGGAATGCTGGATGTTTTACTCTAGCAGCCTTTATTGATATAAAAAAGGCGTTCGACAGTGTAAATTATGCAATATTATTGAAAAAATTGGAGATGTACGGTATACGACATAGGCCTCTGACGCTGATAGAAAATTATTTGTCAAGGAGACAGCAATGCACGGTGGCCAACAATAAGCGTTCTGGCAACCTACCACTCACATGTGGCGTACCCCAAGGTTCAATTTTAGGTCCTTTATTCTTTTTAATATATATTAATGACTGTATTTCTGCCCAAAATCTACACAAAACTATGCTCTATGCAGACGACTCTGTCCTATACGTTTCAGGAAAAAGCTTCAACACCCTTTCAAACCAACTTACAGAAGCCCTATCGTCTTTTTATGACTGGTCCTCCAGAAATAAACTTACTATGAACGAATCAAAAACTAAAATAATGACCTTTGCCTCTTCAAAAACCCTAGCCAAATTGCCCAAATCTAGTATAAAATTAAACAACAAAATTCTCAAATCTGTAATATCTTACAAATACCTTGGGGTCACCGTAGATGAAGAATTGAATTTCTGTCAACACGTTAGACTATTAATTAAAAATGTCAACTTCAAGGCCTTACTCATGTACATGGTACGAGACTATATGTCTTCAAAAATCCTAAGAAAAGTATATGTAACTTATTTATTACCTGTGATAGACTATGCCAATATTCTGTATACTAACTCCAACAAGGATTTACTAGCTGAGTTACAACGCTGTCAAAATAGATGTCTTAAGACCAGCTTCAAATTACACATGTTAACTCCGACAGTAGAAGTCCACAGGACTGCCCAGTTACCCACCCTGGAGGAAAGACGCAAATATCATGTCAATCTTTATGCGTTCAAAAGATCCAGGCAGGATAGATTTGTTAAAAAGAATATTAGAAACACAAGGTTTAATCAAAACATTGTCATGTCTTATCCAATTATTCATTGTGCAGCTTTTGAAAAATCACCTTTAGTAGTATGTGCACAGAGGTGGAACTCCCTTACAGTCAGGGATAGAGGCATAGACAACATGGTTGAGTTTAAGAACACAGCCCGTCAGGCTTTAAATGACACGATCCCTGTGAAATTAGCAGTTTGAGAGACCAAATAATTTGTGTATATTATGAAAGGGTTTAATCTTAAATATCATAAACTATTGTTAAAGCCCATCTTTACATCGCCTATCTTGCCAAACAATAATTGTTATGTTTACTCTATTATATTCCTGTAAATATTCAGTGGTATGGCTCACACAACAGATATTCTGACGAGCCTATCCCTACTTTGTTGCTTGATGAAGCTTAACATGTATCATGTTACGATATCTTATTTATACCGGTACTTTATTCATACTTCAATGATACATGTACAACCGAGAAACCACGCCTCACAGACACACTCATGTAAAAAATCTTCAAGCAATAAAGTTTAAATTTGTTCAAAAAAAAAAAAAAAAAAGTGAGGCCGACCTATAGGCGAGGTTTTACGGTACACATTTTTTCATGAGATATGAAAAGTGCCCTCAGGTGTCTGAGCCTGCAAAATTTAAGCCGGTCTGCGAAATAAAGGACATTTGGTCCTGCATGGTGTAAGTTGGAACATGCATGTGGTATATTTCATTCTTATTAAAGAAACTATTTCTATTTTTCAATTCTATTTTTCATACTGTTTTCATCTTCATTAATGATTACCATAGGTTTAATGTATTCACGGATAGATAAAGAGCAACACACTTTTAAAATTTCATTTCCACATCAATTGTTAGCTGGTTTATAGATTTTCTAAATATTTTGTTGCACTACATTTTTATGCAAGGGGGCCAATTTCCAATTAACAATAGTGAAAAGATAGACATATATACATGCAACCCTTTTTAAGGCTGGAAATATAATATATTATAAAATGGCCTAATGGTAAACCCCTGCGTTAACAGGACCAGGATGCTGTTTCTCCACAAATTTGCGGAGGTCCGCAAATTTGTGGAGGTCCGTAAATTTACTTCCATAAATTTGTGGAGGTCCGCAAATATATATGGAGCTCCGTATTTGTATGCTTAAGTACTAAAAAACGATTTCCATATAAATTTGCGGACCTCCATAAATATATGGAGAGTGTATTTACGGACCTCCGCAAATTTGCAGACCTCCGCATATTTGTGGAGAAACACCATCCTGATGGAGCAGCAGTATTGTAAATTCAGGAAGATGATTGCTGTCAGATTGAAGTGCTACTTCATCTCCATGTTAAACAAGAGGAACTACCGTGGGTGGATCAACTTTGACCATGCCAAGGAAGAACTCACCATCGAGGTAAGATCCGTCAAAAAACTGCTACAGAGAGCGTTGTAATGGAATCTAGTGGGGGAAAAAATCATTACATGAAAAACTTGCTACACATTATAAAGGTTTCAAGTTGAAAAAAAAATCATGTCAATTTTAATTATATATTTTAGTTAGGCCGAAAAAAAAGGTTTGTTTCAGGTAACATGGGAGGAAAATGTAGGGTCGGTAGGTCGAATTTTTCTTTTTTCAATTTTTTTTTATACATGAATTTACCAGCCAACTTTTTTGAATACCCGAAAATTGATCAAAAAAGGGTAAAAATGCGAAAATTTCTTCAAAATTACACAAGAAAATAAGTAGGGTCGGCCCTGTTTTGATAGGGTTGGTCGGGTGACCTGAAACAAACCTTTTTTTGGGGGCCTTACAAAAATGTTCTATTATTGTGGGGGGTTTTATAGTCCAAAATCGGCTGAACAGTGTGTGTGCACTTGTTAGGAGATGGGCGCTTATTAGGTCGAAACGGTACCTGTGCATGTACATTATCACCCCTGCTTAAAGTGTCGCGTTCAAGTGAAAACTGAGTATTTGCCTCGTCAACCTGCTATGCTATGCTACCTTGCTCAAACTGTCCTATAGCGATACCCTCTGTTTGGGAAATTCTGCAGGCAGTTTTCCCAGTTGGTTCCCCTAATACTTGACATCTTTTGTTATTTAATTTTCAGGCTGCACCCATGAGCCACAGTGGTGAGGGCAGTATGGACGTCAACTCTCTGTCGGTCAGCGAGCGGTCGTACGTCACGATGTGCTTCATAGTGTCGCTGTGGGACATCATGGAGGCCCCGTTTAGGTGCCTGGATGGCTACGATACCAACCTGGTAAACTGATAAAAACCCTAGTTATGGCTTGTAACTCTTATTAGAGCGCCGGGGGCTGTCTGAGAGTTACGGATTACGTCAATTTTTTCTACTGGTGCTGCCTATCCCTACCTATTGTGTACATTTCTACACTCAATCAGGATAGGCCATGAGTGGCTGTTTATGCTGTTTATAGGCTTAATTCAATGGTGTGAAATGTACAAGTCAGTAATTATACTTATAGCCATGTCTAGACCAATATAGGGAGTGTTCATTTATTATTTACCGGGGGGGTGGTGAGCTTTCGCGTGGAGGGGCGAAATCTTTTTAAGCCCCCCCCCCCCTCGAGAGTGCTTGGACCGTTTCCCCGCCCCCCCCCCTCGGCGAAAATTTGTGGCCACCCCCCTTTGAACTAGAGTAAAGCGCGGGCTTTTTTGCTAAAAAAGGGGCTTAAATTTTTGCGCCCCCCCCCCTCAAAAGGGGTCAGAATTTTTTACGCCCCCCCCTCGGGAAGTTCGGAAATTTTAACGCCCCCCCCCCCCGTAACTAATGTAGGGGTTTCATATGCGTATAACTCGAACACAGGTTCCAAATTCGGTTTGAATGCAACAGGTTTTTATTCGATCACAGCCTCAAAAGTACACAAAGGTTTATACTCGGTTCACTTGGTCTTTCAACCATTCGAAGACACACAGGATTCTATCGATAGTTCGAAGCATTAGCAATACCGGACAGTCAAGCCCTGTGCCAGCATGGCTGGTGCAGGAGCCATAATGTGGGAGGGGTGTAGGTGCCCCTGTCAAAGCGAAGGTACGAAAGGTGTGGGTCAGAGCTCGTCCTGGGACGAACTCTCTGAGGTAGCCAACCTCGGCCTCTTATATACCCTGAGCGCGGACCAAGCAGTGTCGACGTGGCACTCCTCCGTAGCGCCGTCTGGAGTGCCCTGCTTGGCTCCGCTACCGGATAACCGAAAGGACATGGCTTAGGTGTTGCCACCTAGTGTCCGTTGGAGGCACTTGCCGCTCTGACTCCACGGACCTTATATGTACACGTATTATTCGTGCCCCTACATCACCCCCACCAGATTATAACAAGGGTCGAAATACATCTGATATAATATAATATACTCGAATATAGGAGAATAATATCAGTGTACATGATGACAATACCGGGGTACATTTAAAGGTACGATATACGTTTTATTCATACATGCAGAAAGTACAATTTTAGATTTAGACTGACCTGCTACACCAAACAACACTTACATTTCTATGTACATAACAGGGATCCTACAGATCCAACACTATAACGACAAGATAGATACGTGAGTATCCATCTCTAATAAAGATATGAATATATACGAATATATATGTCCTATACTATTTCTAGCTACAGTGATCACAGATCTGTATGGTTTTTGTTAAGATACAATATTGATTACTACATTAATCATATTAAGGTAGGTTAAGAGTGCACGATATGTGACTTTCTAGGACGGAATGACACAGAAGTAATGGCTCGAAAATATTTATGTGGGCGAACCGTCCCTGGAGCGGTAATTACGTGAACTATTAGAATTATGAAATACTTGGAACCAACATAGGTGTGACATTAACTCTTATAATCAAGGAATGTAGTAATATTAGCCTCTACATGAGGCAACCGGTATATGACTCTATAGATATACTCTCGAAATCCGAATACCAGTTGTTATGTCCAAAAAGAAAATTTTTGGAGATAAAGGTAGGTATCGAACATTATGTACAGTTTTGGTTCGAATCATAGTATATAGCATAAGTGATACTCCTTAAAGTATGAACAACGAAGACATTTCTTGACAATTATGCATTTTACACCTGGCTTATGGTTCTTTTTCGAATCATGACCTTAATCATGGACGTTTTTTTTTATTTTATAATAACAACGCAATTATTACAATCTCATCGAAACATCATATGCACAAGTCATCAAACACACAACTGAACAACCGAACACCCAAGTTATCTTATGAGTCCTTCACCAAGCTCAAGAGCTCTTCGAGGGACCCACTCCATTGGGTGAGTCCTATCCCGAATACTCGAATGAACTTAACGTTCAGCGCCTTCATAGTATTGGCCTGATCGTTCAAAGTGTCTTCCGCAGCTTTGTGGAAGGCACGAGCTGTTGAGAGTTCCTTCTTTGATTGTGCCAGCTGCTTGGTGAGTTCGGTCACCCTATCTGGCTCCGATTGTTCGTCAATCCGTTGTCGTTCGAAGATCTTCCTCAGCCTTTCGACCTCCTTGCCCTGCATGGTGATGGCGTAGTCGGCTGATGCCCTTGCCACACCGGCGGCATATCGCTGCATGCCAGCTAAGTGCTCCTGCAACCATCGTTCGTATAGCTCCTTATGCAACACTGCATCCGGAGCCTTCACAGGCTCGAAGTAGTCTTTTGGAAACTGTACCCTCGGCCGAATGTTCTCACCACTTATCATCAGGTCATACCACCTATCAGGATCAACTGCTGATTCTTCACTAACGTTCGGCTTATAGGGCACGGTGGCTGCGGTGGTAGTGGTGGTGAACATGGTGGCAGCAACAGTTGCTGCTTTCCCTCCTCCAGTGGTTGTCGTTGGTGTGGTGGTAACTGGGTTCGAAGTGGTCACTGGAACCGGGTCCACCACAGGCTCAGTCTTCATGGATGATGAATTCGCACTAGTGGCAGGGGTTTTATGCCCCACCGACTTTGTAGAACTGTCAGCCTTCGGTTTCACCTCATCTACTGCCCGAGGAGTGAGGATGGTGGTCGTCACCACCAAGTCCTTCTTCCCAGGCAGCACAAAGTGATCCGAATCCCCCATCTCCACGTTCCGGGAGTCCGGTTGGCGAAGGGCATCCCCTACAGAGACACCCGTGGGGAGATTTTTGTACGGATCCTTCTCAGTCTGTACTTCCGGACCAGGAAAGGCCATTGAAGGGTACTCAGCCCTGCTAGCCAGGTTACCAGGGGTCAGTGGACGAAGGGTTTGTAGTTGGGAACGACCCTTGGGGGCTGAGAAGTCCAGACCATAGTCAGGACGCAAGTCCTGCAGTGGGGACCGGTGCTCAATCGTTGTCGTGCGACCTCGAGCTGCAGTTGGAGCTCTCGGAGCCGGAACCTCCGATTTGACCTTTTTACAGTCAGGTTCGGAAGTGGCTGGACTCCTGGTTTCACTTCGTTTCCCCGGAAGGGGGTTGGCCGCTCTCCAGTCGTACAACTCCTTGTACAAGGTGCTGTTCAAGTCCAGTCGACCACGTCGATCTGTACGCTGGAAGACAGCTGACTGCTTCGAATTCCTGGTCAACTGGACCTTTCCGAATTGGAAGGTCTCAATCGTGATGGTGTCGAACTTTACTTTGTCTAAGCCTGCCACCAGCGATGCATGGAGGTCTCCCACGTTCTTTCTGGCTAACATCATGGCTTGGCCATGACATTGTATCAGGTGTTCGATCATTCTGCCTCTTCGGGTGGTCCACTCTCCCGAACACCTTTTGTTTGCTTTGCCAGTATCAGCGCAGACGTACATCGCACGGTGGTGCATGTGGCATTCAACCAGATGCCGCATAAATCGAAGACGAGTAGGCATGGGGCGGTTCTCGTGTTTGGGGTAGCTGCGACAGGAATCGAATGGACAATCCACCCTTACCCCTTTCTTGTACCGGGCCATCGCCCATCGAATTTTGGGGCGTCCCTCATGGTTGTAGTAGGTTTCGGGGAACTGTTTTCGATCCAGCAGCCGATTGAACCGTCCATATCCAGGAACTGGGTGAAGTCATATTGGACCTCATCCATTCTTCGTCATCCGACAACCCTTCATAGTCCGTTTCTTTGGGACACGAATACATCTCCCTCGATCGTTTGCAGTGTTCCATGCACTCGGGCCTAAATTTCTTGAAGCCCCCGCTGGCATTGCGCCAGATCATCTCTTCCACCCGAGAACTCGGAACGTCTGCTGAGGCGTTTGCCCCTGTAGCTGGAGGGGGCGACGAAACCACAGGTGGCGTGTTCGAATGTCCCGACTCAGAGGACGTAGAGGTAGAGGGAGATACAGGCATGGCAACCTGCACTGGAGTCTTGGTCGGAGTTGCTGGAGGGGTCGAAGGCGTCCTGGGGGGTGCCCTAGGAGGCGTCGAAGGAGTAGAGGCAGTACCGGATACTACGTCCACCAACCTTACAGTTGGGGACATATTAATCGCAGTAGTTTGGGGAGGCGAAGGGTGAGGGAGACAGGGCTGTCGTGCCTCACTCTTCTTTGCCTTTCGTTTCTGGCTTTTAGTCAGTTCGAATGGGACCTCCTCCACATCCGAAGCGTCGGACAAGGACCGTCCCTTTTGCTGTGGATTGGGGTTCTTACGGGACTGGGCTCGAGTCATTGGAGTTCTGGTTATCCGTAACTGTTCATTGGCTGCCCTGAGTTCATCGGATTCTCTGACCACCTGAGCATAACGAGCTTCCTGCTCAACTGATCCTGAGGTATCCGAATTGATTTCCATCGGAGTCATCTCCACGATAGCTGGTTCTTTTTCGAATGGGACTTGTGAAGGTCCCGGGGCTTTCGGAAGAGATTCGGATTGAGACTCAGTAATCCCGGTGGTAGTGGTTGGTTCTTCGAATGACGTTGAAGCCGAATGGGAAGTACTCGAAGAGCACTCGGACTGAGCTGAGGCAGGTTCGGATACTTCGGACATAGCCGGAGCAGCTGGAGGAGTACTAGTTTCGGAAGTTTTACGACTACCTCTGGTTTTGGGTGAGTTTCTTTTTCTTCCCCTTCGTACTGGTTGTGCTCCCATCACTTGAGGGCACTAATTCCTCCATTGATTTAGCTTGTTGGAGATTCCGAAAGTTCGTACCACATCGCAGTAGGATCTGTCCAAAGATCTCGTTTTTGTAGGCTCCCCGGATGGCTCCTTCGTAACTCTCTAGCCAATTCCCCTCGTGGTGGTAGAACCCATGTTCCTCCAGCTTGTCTAGCACCATCGACATGAGTGTGGGATGGAGCTTCAGCGAGGTGTCGAACGGCGGGTCGCACTCCAGCACTTCCATAAGTTGTTGCTGGGCCAGCGATTTTCGTACGAAGTCTTCCATCTCTTCGTCAGACACTGCGTGGATAGGCAATTTCTGACTTACCTCCTCCAACTCCGGCATCTCGTCTTCCTCCTCATCACCTGCTGCGTTGAGCCGGGTTGGTGTCGAATTGTCTATGTCTTTCGAAGCAACTCGTTTTGGGGCATTGCGCCACGGCAACGGCCCCAGGTTGACTGTAGCCGGGGGTGGCATGGCCATGCTGTCCCGCTCAGCCGTCGAATAGGAGCCAATCCCCGCCACACGGACGGTAACTGTACTCCCGGTGGTTTCAGAGGCGGATTCATAATCCGATTCCTGAACGTTGTCGAATTGGCCATCGTCCATTCCGAACAGATCTAGCTCGTCGGACTGGAGGCCCTCACCGGGGGTGTACTGCTCCTCCATCGAAGTCGAATGTTCTCACCGAAAACGAAGTTTAAAAATCGAAGATTTGCGGAGTACAAAGCTCCGCGTGTCCTAATGACACTATGAGCGGGAACTAACCAGGTTGGCGCGTATTATGATGTGGTTTTGGAGACTTTTGGTCGACTACAAGACCCTTCTTCCTCCTCCTTTGCCCTGCAGCGTCCGCGCGTCTTCTTGGCACTGATCCAATATGGCGACCGCCCTTCTTGTCTCGTGATGCCACGCCCGCCGCGGGAGCGAAGGTCAACCAATCAGCGTTCACGCTTCACCGGATAGCCCTTTTCTGACGGATAACACAGCGGGAGACGCTCGCGTTTCCCGCCACTAATCGAACGGGTAGCTCACCGGAGTGTAATCCTTATTGAGTCAGTTCCACAGAACCAGGGGTACCGCTAATCATGAATTCTTCAGGAGTGTAGGCAAATGTCATTACGGGTAACATAAGAATACCCGCCGGATAAATCCGTCTGCCACCCTCGGGGACGTTCATGATCAACACCCGCCCTAGTTCTGCTCGCTCGACAGCAATTAGGTCTGTACTATCATGGAATCGAAACCATCATGGAATCGAAACTTCTTGTTGTGTATACAAATTAGGTCACAGCAGTCCCCCGGTTATGCCGTGGACTGCGCCTTAACCCGACCTTGGGTTCTTTAGACCTGGTCGTCCGGGAAGATTCGACAGGATGTCCAGTAGTCAATTGGACAGCCCTCCTCCCCTTCAGACCTTCATTTGCCAAGACTTTTTTTACGCACTTTTTATCCTTCTTGCTAGAAGCTCGAATTGGTAAATTTTTTTTAGGCCTACCCCGGCCCCGCTTTAATTTACCAATACCAGGAGGCATAGGTTTCTTCTCATCTGAGGGTATCACTAGTTTCCTAGGTCTACCAGGACCACGTCGTTCCGGGGTGGTCGCTCTCCGCTCAGTGTTATCTGGCTCCGAATGCTCTCCTGACTTCGAATGCGCTGAAGCGTCACCCTGCCACCGACGTAGGCGAGCTACATTGGATTTATACAGGCGTCCCAACAAGGATTTGATCACCACTGTGGATTCTGAAACAATCCGAACCACAGTAAATGGACCGTCCCAGTTGGGTGACAACTTCAACTGCTGCAGGGGGTCGTGTAGCCTAACTACCTCGTCCCCTACTCGAAAGGACCTAAGTTTCAAACCTACGTCATAGCCCACTTTTTGCCATGAAGCAGATTTGCTTAGCTCACATCGAACCATCTCGTATGCGGACTTGAATTGATCCCTCAATGCCTCCACGAACATCACCTGACAGGGTGTTTCAGCGTTTATCCCAGCTACGCCAAACACCAAGTCAGCAGGCATAATCAAGTCCTCTCCGAATACTAACAGATTGGGGGAACAACCGGTGGAAGCATGCACCGTACTATTATAAGCATGTACCACAAACTCGCATTGTTCGTCCCAATCATCCATCTGACTGTTGACCAGAGGCTTCAGGACTTGTATCAAGGTTCTGTTAAACCTTTCTACCTGACCATCAGACTGAGGCCTGTACGGATTCGTTCTGGTTTTGCATATAGCAAGGTTATGGCACATTGCTGCCCATAACTCGGATTCGAATTCTCTGCCTTGATCACTATGCAACATCAAGGGTACGCCTAGATGAAGCACCCAACCCTTTACAAATGCACGAGCACATGTATGAGCCTTATGATCTTTCAGAGGAAACACTCTAGTGTACTTCGAATAGTAGTCGGAGATCACCATCATGCACGTGTTTCCATCAGGAGTGGTTTTTAGGCCACTAATGATATCAACCGCTATGCGTGCAAATCTAACTCCCCAAAGCTCTTGAGTTAGTGGCAACTTACCCAGGCCTTCACCTGGTTTGCTCAGACAACAATCTGGACAAGTAGAGATCCACCTAAACAGGTCTTTACTCATGCCAGGCCAGTAATACCTTCTGGAGAGTCGCGCAAGGGAGCGCTTCTTTCCAAAATGTCCACTGGTCTGGTGTCCATGTACGAAATACATGATATCCCTTCGCATAGCTGTGGGTATCACGATTTGCTGAATTTTGGTCTTGTACGGTGTTATCTTCCACCTACATAAGATACCGTCAACAACAGTTAGCTCAGACCATTGAGCAAGTAGTTGTCTCATTTCCCGGTTCTCAATCAAAATGGCTGGTCTTTGTGGTTGGGCACCACTGGAGACCTGTTCTATTAGTCTTGATATGATAGCATCACCCTTCTGGAATTGCCTGATGGTTTCGGTGGACCATTCCATTGCTTTAGAATGTCCTACATCATACGGCATTCGAACTCCAGCTATTACAGCGTTATGGGCTCCACAATCATCACAATCCATTCTAGAACATTTCCGTATGGGTCTTCTCGAAAGGGCGTCAGCATTGATATGCTTGTTCCCTGCTCTATGTTGGATTTGGCTATTTTCCAACCCGAACTCAGACAAATGGGTCAGCCATCGACCGATCATTCCTTCTGCTTCCTTAAAGTTCAACAGCCACCTTAAGGAGGAGTGATCTGTCCGTAAAGTAAAGTCACCTCCCCAAAGGAAGTGCTTAAACTTCTTCGTATACACCACTACCGCCAACAATTCGCGCTTAGTGGTACAGTAATTCCTCTGAGCCTTATTGAGGGTATTACTAGCGAAAGCCAGTGGCACTTCCATCCCCTCTTGCATCTGGGACAGAGCAGCACCTATGCTGTCGTTACTGGCGTCTGTGTACAGTATGAAATGTCCATCAGCTGTTGGATATTTCAAAACTGGCGTGGTTCGAAATAGGTTCTTCACGGCTTCGAATGCTAGATCTTGTTCCGGACCCCATGGGAAAGGCTCCTTCCTTCTACCCGGAGTCCAGTGAGCTAGAGCCTGCATAGGCTGAGCTATTCTGGCATACCCCGGTAGGAAGTCCCTGTAGTAACTACAGAAGCCCAGAAAGGACCGTATGTCTTTAGGTCCCTCTGGCTTTTCCCATTCCGACACAACATCTAGTTTCTCAGGATCCGCTTTAACTCCCTCAGTGGATATTATCCGACCGAGATAGTTAATGGAAGTCCTAAACAGGTGACACTTCTTTGGTTTCAATTTCAAACCATGGGTTATCAATCTCTCGAAAATTTTGACTAGCCTAGCCAGGCACGATTCGAAGGTCTTCCCAAAGACAATTACGTCGTCCAGGTACACCAAGCACTCCTTCCACAACAGATCACTCAACAGAGATTCCATCATGGCTTCGAATGTTGCAGGGGCGTTACACAATCCGAATGGCATCACATTGTACTGGAAAAGACCGACATGGCTCGAAAAAGCTGTCTTTTCCTGATCCTCTTCCTTCATTCCAACTTGCCAGTATCCGGATTGCAAATCCAGCGTACAGAACCATTGGTTTCCGCCCAGGGAATCAATAGTCTCGTCTATACGGGGGAGAGGATAGGAGTTTTTCTTAGTACAACCATTTAATTTTCGATAATCGATGCAGAAGCGAATTGTGCCGTCTTTCTTAGTCACCATCTGAACAGGACTGGACCCGGGGCTAGTGCTGGGAACAATCACCCCTAATCTCAGCTGGTCAGCGATTTCCTTCTCGGCCATCAATTTCTTCTTCAAAGGTAGGCGTCTATAAGGGATTTTGAAAGGTACAGCGTCCTCTGTAGTGATGGAATGTAGCACCTTATCAGTTCGCCCCAAACCAGTGGGCTCCCCGAAGGCTGCATCATATTTCACCAATACCTGTCTCAACTGATCTTTCTGGTCCCCCGTCACCAAGCTCGAATCGTCCACCAACTTCTGAAGTTCCGGACGCAAATCGAACATCCCTTCAAGGTTCGGCTTGGTATCTTCCGAGAGTATACTGGTGCTTGCCTGTGCAACGATCACCTGCCCCACGGGACTACCTTTCATCAGATAACGGACTTCACCACCAGGATTCGAAATAGGAATTAAATTCCTACTGCCACTGCCTACGAAAGTATCTGCACTCTCGAGTCCAATTGATGCAAGTCTCACCACATCGGGTTCAACCACCGCCATCTGGTCTCGGAAGATACTGTCACTCGAAAACAGCACATCACATGTCTGTCCAGGGGGTATCTTAACCGTCTGTACCACCGAGGCTACAGAAGATACCTTTCTCAACACGCATTGCACGGCCACCTTGTACGGATGTTCTATCTTTAACATCCCCTTACAAGGTTCCAACATTGCTCCATACAACGCAGCGAAATCTAATCCGATGATGCCATCATCACTCAGATCAGCAATAGTAGGGGACAGGAGATAATCCTGTCCACCTATATTGATTTCGAAAAATGCTTTACCAAACGTCTGCATGCAGCTACCGTCGGCCGAATGAGCTTATACCCTCGTTGTGAAGTTATCTGGCTCATCGGCTACAAGGTCATGGAATCTCTTGGAGATCATGGAGTGACTAGCTCCAGTATCCACTAGAAATTCCGCAGTCCTTCCCTTCACTGCTACAGTCAAATACCACCTCTTCCCATCCAGTGGTGATGGGTTAACGGTGAACCGTTCGAAATCCTTAGTGACACCAAGATCTACTCCCCGTCGTTTCAAGTGCTTCAGACAGGGATGATCCGGGGACAATCGGGCACTGCTGACTACTTCCAGCTCCTGTATCCAATTCGTCGCTTCCCCAGTACTTCCTCCTCGGACGTCTACTTTTCTGGGTTCATTGGACATACTTAGAAGGGACTGATCAGGCCCCTCCTCTAAGCTTCCAATCTCTACTGCACCTCGGACTTCCTCGCTTGCACCGCTGGCGATAAGCTGGCTTTCCTTCACCTTAGGGGTCACTACTTTGCCATCCCGAGCAACCCCCTCTAGTTTTCCGTTTTCTTCTCCTCAGGCTTTGGTACCGGCTTCTCAGCTGGGCATTCTGCAGCAAAGTGTCCCAGGGCCTGACACCTGTAACACTTCCTAGTGGTCTTGTCCACTCTCGGCTTCGAATTCCTCCCTGTTGGTTGCTGGTTTCCAGACATCAAGTCAGTCAACCTTAACAGAAGTTCTTCCATCGAACTGGGAGTTGAGGATGTAGTCGAAGGTGCGCTTGTAGTTCCTGGGGTCACAGGTGGTGTTTTCCTGTCAGCCTTCGGATAGCGCTTCGAATTCGAATTGGAATAAGATTTGCCGCTGTTCTTTTGAGCAACCGCGCCAATCTCCTCCTCCCTTCCAGAATCACCTTCCTCTGAATCAGAGGCTGGTGGGTCTTGTACCATACTGGAAGTTCTCGAAAGTACTCTCGAAGATAGCAGATGCCGTTTCCTGTCATAGTCTTCTATGGCCATGAACAAATCAGTGAGAGAAGTTCCAGCCTTCCAACTATCACATGCTGCGGTCCGTTCATCAGAATCCCTTAATCCCTCAATGAATTGCGAGAACAAATCATCTAGGAACTGTGGGTCATCTAACTGCCATCTTGGTCTAGCCCTTTGCAAGAGAGATTGCAATTCTAGACCGAACACACGGTGCGACTCGTTTGGTTTTTGAGTCCGTTTCCGAAACAATCGAAGCGGATCCTCATTACCCACATTACCTATCAGATAACTGGCGCATTCCACCAATTGGGTAAACGATCCGGCACCATGCACAGTTCTCCATCTCGAAACAGCTAGCTTGCCGGGGCCATTTCTCAATGCCCGTAAAAGCTCGTCCAACGATTCCTCCTCTGACCACCGATTATACCTCATATCGTCCATGAAGTCTGCAAACCAGTCCTGCCATGGCTGTCTGCCTGTGAACGGAGTCGGAGTGCTTGCAGTGCGTCTAGCAGCGTTGTGGTTGTCTCTGTGCAACAAAAAAGACTGCTCGATGCTCCAGTCAACGATATCAGCATTATCAGCTTGTCTGCTAACACAGTCCACTCCCATTTCAGCAATGCAGGGGTTCGTATCATAAATCAATTTCATCCCAGGGGACATTGACTCGCGGCGAGATACTCGTCTACCTGCATTTGTAGGAGATCTTCCTGACCTCCTTGAGGGCCCACTCGAACGCTCGTTCGGATCAGATCTCGAAGATCTATCATTCGAACCCGGACGGCTTGGTCTCTCTCGAGAGCTAGAACGGCTGGGAGGGTTCGAATAGTCATCATCATATGACGTTGGGCGTTGGTCACGCCGTGAAGATCTTCCATCCGAATCACCTGTATCAATGGTCACCCGTTTTGGTCTTCCTCCGGTTGAGGCAGAGGCACCACCCCCACCAGATGATGAGTTGTATATGCCACCACTGACATGACCGAACCCCGAATGGCTACTTCGAGTTGACTCCTCATCTCGTCTCTTCTGTAAATCTTCCACTTCCCGAATCAGACGATCCTTTTCTTCCATCATCGCCTTGGTTGCTTCTCGGATCGTATCATGGAGCTCGTCCGAATCATGTATGGTCTTATCTTGACGTTGTTCAAGAGCTTCAGTACGTCGCCGCAAGACATTCTGCTGGTGAGAGAACTGGTCTTCCATATGTTCCAGTTTCGCTTTCGCTGTGTCCAAGCGATTCTGTTTCTCTCTTGTTTCCCCGTCTAAATCTTCATTCTTGTTTCGGAGCTGTACCAACCGATGACTCAAAGCTTCAAACTCTTCATTCATCCTGTCCATCTCTGCAATTCTTGCTCCTTCGAATCGATTCTTCTCTTCTTCGAAATGACGACGTGTCACCTCCTGCCGCTGGTGTCGTTCAGCATGCAGCATGCTCATGCCCTGTGTTGGCATAGGAGCAATGTGCCTCTTCGAACCGCCAGTTTCAAACAAAGAATCCTCTAGGTTTGACCCTAGATCTTTTCGAATAGTATCAGGATTGCCTCTCCTTGGTTCTGGTGTAGAACTCGAACGGTTTGGCCCATAGTGTTTCTCAAGGGCTGCCACCACCTCTGGGTCCGGACTCGAAATAGGATGAAGGGACGCTCCACCCTTTGCCTGTTCAGCCATGTTCACCCTAACCGACTGTGACTGATTCTCACGAACGTGATGCAACTCGGGTGGGGGGGGGGGGTGGATAGCAAATTCCGGTATATGGTCAAATCCTTTTATATTTGTGTACTAGAGGTGTTGGTGGACAAAACTGGATGGGTGGTAGCAGTTAAATATGGTTGCGGTAGCCATGGCAACCGTTGAAATCTGACATGTTGAAATCCCGGGCACATACAGACCGGGTTAAGATGAACAGAGCTATAGAACTGAAAAAGGTAGTATATACATGTGACAGCATTTTTGTATTTTTTGTATATTGAGCGCATATTAACACAGTTTCAATAAAAAGAACTAGTTTACCCATCATGCATTTCATTATATGATGCCAGGACGTTCTATTTTTGGCATTTTCTCCATTTTCTCACTTTTCAGCGGTTGTAAATATTCATAAACTTTGCAGTTCTGTACTGACAAACCTGTGATACATGTAATGACAGTTTTTGCTTTATTATATTAGCTTATTCCCTCATCTTATCAGCTGTAAAACGCATTACACTATTATATTTGATACTATTTCAGTATTAACTTTTTCCCAAAGTGTGTTAAAGCGGTCTGTATGTTCCTAATATATAAAACTGTATTGTGCACTATTGTATTGTAATAAAGACAAGATACTTGTGTCATATTCCTGAATAAAACTTTATTATTTGTTATTTTTCAACAAGCTGTACAATGGGCTGTATCTTATTACCATTCAGGCATACATGGGGTATAATAAATTGATGTAGTACGACTGGAAAAATGGAATTTATTTTTTTTTCTCCCGCTTTCAAACCTCTCCTTCTCAAATTTAACCTATATAACTATGTATGGCAGGATTAAATAATACACTTATATGTCATGTATCAGTACCCTTTTGTACCACCCTTAAATGCTATAAAAAGTACAGTAGAGAGACCAAAAACTGCCTAAACCGGTCTGTATGTGCTTTCAGCTGCCTTAACCCGGTCTGTATGTGCCGAAATATACAACCCAATGGAAAAAGGTCCATTTCATTTATTTTGGAACTATTATAACACAAAATTCATTACTTATACTAACACAAGGCTCTGGGCTATAACACAAACCACTTTTCACATACAATGCACTACTTTTATACCCATTGGGGGCATTAGGAGACCCAAAAACAGCAAATTCAACTATTTCATCAGCCACACAGATCAATTTTGCCACAATTAACTATTTGTAATTCATTCACATAGTGCACAGACATTATAGCAAAAAGATACCAACGGTTGAAAAATCATTTCCAACTCCTAGGACTTCACTATGGCAACAGGGGACCATTTCTCTAAACCGGTCTGTATGTGCTTAAAGTGGTCTGTATGTGCCAAACACACATATGTATGGAAATAGGCCCTTTTCATCAATTTTTCAACTATTATTACTCAAAATTCATTTTTTATAGTAACACAAGGCTCGGGCCTGTCACACAAACCACTTTTCACATACAAGGCAAGTACTATTCTACCCGTTTGGGCCAATACAAACCTAAAAACACAAATTTCAACTATTTCATCGGCCACACTGATCAATTTTTGCACAATTAACTATCACTAATTCACTCAGGTCCTTCTAAAATGTGCAAAAATCGAGTTCAAGTGACTCAAATCAACATTTACATCACGGAAATACCTCACTATGGCAACTGGGGACCATTTCACTAAACCGGTCTGTATGTGCTTAAAGTGGTCTGTATGTGCCAAACACACATATGTATGGAAATAGGCCCATTTCATCAATTTTTCAACTATTATTACTCAAAATTCATTTTTTATAGTAACGCAAGGCTCGGGCCCGTCACACAAACCACTTTTCACATACAGGGCAAGTACTATTCTACCCATTTGGGCCAATACAAACCCAAAAACACAAATTTCAACTATTTCATCGGCCACACTGATCAATTTTTGCACAATTAACTATCACTAATTCACTCAGGTCCTTCTAAAATGTGCAAAAATCGAGTTCAAGTGACTCAAATCAACATTTACATCACGGAAATACCTCACTATGGCAACTGGGGACCATTTCACTAAACCGGTCTGTATGTGCTTAAAGTGGTCTGTATGTGCCAAACACACATATGTATGGAAATAGGCCCTTTTCATCAATTTTTCAACTATTATTACTCAAAATTCATTTTTTATAGTAACGCAAGGCTCGGGCCCGTCACACAAACCACTTTTCACATACAAGGCAAGTACTATTCTACCCGTTTGGGCCAATACAAACCCAAAAACACAAATTTCAACTATTTCATCGGCCACACTGATCAATTTTTGCACAATTAACTATCACTAATTCACTCAGGTCCTTCTAAAATGTGCAAAAATCGAGTTCAAGTGACTCAAATCAACATTTACATCACGGAAATACCTCACTATGGCAACTGGGGACCATTTCACTAAACCGGTCTGTATGTGCTTAAAGTGGTCTGTATGTGCCAAACACACATATGTATGGAAATAGGCCCATTTCATCAATTTTTCAACTATTACTCAAAATTCATTTTTTATAGTAACGCAAGGCTCGGGCCCGTCACACAAACCACTTTTCACATACAAGGCAAGTACTATTCTACCCGTTTGGGCCAATACAAACCCAAAAACACAAATTTCAACTATTTCATCGGCCACACTGATCAATTTTTGAACAATTAACTATCACTAATTCACTCAGGTCCTTCTAAAATGTGCAAAAATTTAGTTCAAGTGACTCAAATCAACATTTACATCACGGAAATACCTCACTATGGCAACTGGGGACCATTTCACTAAACCGGTCTGTATGTGCTTAAAGTGGTCTGTATGTGCCAAACACACATATGTATGGAAATAGGCCCATTTCATCAATTTTTCAACTATTATTACTCAAAATTCATTTTTTATAGTAACGCAAGGCTCGGGCCCGTCACACAAACCACTTTTCACATACAGGGCAAGTACTATTCTACCCGTTTGGGCCAATACAAACCCAAAAACACAAATTTCAACTATTTCATCGGCCACACTGATCAATTTTTGCACAATTAACTATCACTAATTCACTCAGGTCCTTCTAAAATGTGCAAAAATCGAGTTCAAGTGACTCAAATCAACATTTACATCACGGAAATACCTCACTATGGCAACTGGGGACCATTTCACTAAACCGGTCTGTATGTGCTTAAAGTGGTCTGTATGTGCCAAACACACATATGTATGGAAATAGGCCCATTTCATCAATTTTTCAACTATTATTACTCAAAATTCATTTTTTATAGTAACGCAAGGCTCGGGCCCGTCACACAAACCACTTTTCACATACAGGGCAAGTACTATTCTACCCGTTTGGGCCAATACAAACCCAAAAACACAAATTTCAACTATTTCATCGGCCACACTGATCAATTTTTGCACAATTAACTATCACTAATTCACTCAGGTCCTTCTAAAATGTGCAAAAATCGAGTTCAAGTGACTCAAATCAACATTTACATCACGGAAATACCTCACTATGGCAACTGGGGACCATTTCACTAAACCGGTCTGTATGTGCTTAAAGTGGTCTGTATGTGCCAAACACACATATGTATGGAAATAGGCCCTTTTCATCAATTTTTCAACTATTATTACTCAAAATTCATTTTTTATAGTAACGCAAGGCTCGGGCCCGTCACACAAACCACTTTTCACATACAAGGCAAGTACTATTCTACCCGTTTGGGCCAATACAAACCCAAAAACACAAATTTCAACTATTTCATCGGCCACACTGATCAATTTTTGCACAATTAACTATCACTAATTCACTCAGGTCCTTCTAAAATGTGCAAAAATCGAGTTCAAGTGACTCAAATCAACATTTACATCACGGAAATACCTCACTATGGCAACTGGGGACCATTTCACTAAACCGGTCTGTATGTGCTTAAAGTGGTCTGTATGTGCCAAACACACATATGTATGGAAATAGGCCCATTTCATCAATTTTTCAACTATTATTACTCAAAATTCATTTTTTATAGTAACGCAAGGCTCGGGCCCGTCACACAAACCACTTTTCACATACAGGGCAAGTACTATTCTACCCGTTTGGGCCAATACAAACCCAAAAACACAAATTTCAACTATTTCATCGGCCACACTGATCAATTTTTGCACAATTAACTATCACTAATTCACTCAGGTCCTTCTAAAATGTGCAAAAATCGAGTTCAAGTGACTCAAATCAACATTTACATCACGGAAATACCTCACTATGGCAACTGGGGACCATTTCACTAAACCGGTCTGTATGTGCTTAAAGTGGTCTGTATGTGCCAAACACACATATGTATGGAAATAGGCCCTTTTCATCAATTTTTCAACTATTATTACTCAAAATTCATTTTTTATAGTAACGCAAGGCTCGGGCCCGTCACACAAACCACTTTTCACATACAAGGCAAGTACTATTCTACCCGTTTGGGCCAATACAAACCCAAAAACACAAATTTCAACTATTTCATCGGCCACACTGATCAATTTTTGCACAATTAACTATCACTAATTCACTCAGGTCCTTCTAAAATGTGCAAAAATCGAGTTCAAGTGACTCAAATCAACATTTACATCACGGAAATACCTCACTATGGCAACTGGGGACCATTTCACTAAACCGGTCTGTATGTGCTTAAAGTGGTCTGTATGTGCCAAACACACATATGTATGGAAATAGGCCCATTTCATCAATTTTTCAACTATTATTACTCAAAATTCATTTTTTATAGTAACGCAAGGCTCGGGCCCGTCACACAAACCACTTTTCACATACAAGGCAAGTACTATTCTACCCGTTTGGGCCAATACAAACCCAAAAACACAAATTTCAACTATTTCATCGGCCACACTGATCAATTTTTGAACAATTAACTATCACTAATTCACTCAGGTCCTTCTAAAATGTGCAAAAATTTAGTTCAAGTGACTCAAATCAACATTTACATCACGGAAATACCTCACTATGGCAACTGGGGACCATTTCACTAAACCGGTCTGTATGTGCTTAAAGTGGTCTGTATGTGCCAAACACACATATGTATGGAAATAGGCCCTTTTCATCAATTTTTCAACTATTATTACTCAAAATTCATTTTTTATAGTAACGCAAGGCTCGGGCCCGTCACACAAACCACTTTTCACATACAAGGCAAGTACTATTCTACCCGTTTGGGCCAATACAAACCCAAAAACACAAATTTCAACTATTTCATCGGCCACACTGATCAATTTTTGCACAATTAACTATCACTAATTCACTCAGGTCCTTCTAAAATGTGCAAAAATCGAGTTCAAGTGACTCAAATCAACATTTACATCACGGAAATACCTCACTATGGCAACTGGGGACCATTTCACTAAACCGGTCTGTATGTGCTTAAAGTGGTCTGTATGTGCCAAACACACATATGTATGGAAATAGGCCCATTTCATCAATTTTTCAACTATTATTACTCAAAATTCATTTTTTATAGTAACGCAAGGCTCGGGCCCGTCACACAAACCACTTTTCACATACAAGGCAAGTACTATTCTACCCGTTTGGGCCAATACAAACCCAAAAACACAAATTTCAACTATTTCATCGGCCACACTGATCAATTTTGCCACAATAAACTATTTGTAATTCATTCACATAGTGCACAGACATTATACCTACAAGATACAGACGGTTGAAAAATCATTTCCAACTCCTAGGACTTCACTATGGCAACTGGGGACCATTTCATTAAACCGGTCTGTATGTGCCTAAAGCGGTCTGTATGTGCCAAACACACATATATGTGTATGGAAGTAGGCCCAGTTCATGAATTATTGAAGTATTATTACTCTAAATTCATTTCTTTATGGTAGCAGAAGGGTAGGGCCTCTCACACTGACCACTTTTTCTCTTACCATGCACTTAACTTGTACTATTCTAGCCATGTAATTAAAGCGGGCAAAATAACAAGAGGGAAGCTAGCCCATGTTCAGACCAATATACGAGATTTGGAGGAGACCACAAGGTGTGAAATGAAATTAAACAGGCATCTCGTCAAGAACACGGGACTTGCTTCCAATGGTACATCTTTTGCAATCGGCTATATACCACATCATGCAGCTCAGTACACAGAAAAGGTGTGCTGTGGACATTGGGATGTAAAAATACCTGTTTGTTCCAATTATTGGTTTCTCCCCTTTCTCCCAATTAAATTCCTTGGCAATATAACAACAGGTGAACATTTTGCTAATATCTATGCTATGTCACAAACAGTGGTAAGGTCGTAATGCAGTTGAAAAGGTGACAGGAATGCCATACAGCTCTATCTTTCTGGATAGTATGCTTCCATCTTGTGTTAAGTTGCGGAACTTCTACCCTTAAACCAGTATGTATGTGCAGCATTCATGTATAGATCTCTATATATATATAATAATATTACTAGTGAACGCGACTGATTTCCACAAATGATGCAGATGCTAAGTAATTGTACACAATTTCCTTTACCCGTTATAACAAAAGGGTTGATCGCTGACTGTCCGGCCCTAGTTCCTCATGTTGTATACACCACATGCACATCTCCAGTTAGCTGGAGAACACAACAGGCTGTCAAATTGAAATCCGTAAGGAGGAAGGCAATGGGAGTCAGCGAAGCCCTTGTGAGACCTAGAATTGCAGCGGTTTATATAGTATGTCATCTAGCTGGTACACAGAAAAGGTGTGCAAGAGCCTGTCAAACTGTACTACATGTTTTGCTGGGTGTTTCCTATGCAATATTACATTATTTTTGATACAGGTTATAAGAAGTCAAAAAGTACTACATTTTCATGTTAGGCATTCGGTGTATTACACCCATCTTTACGCATATATATGAACAAATTAGAACAGGGGCAAGGAGTTCATGTACGTTGTATAAACGTACCCTATTGCGGCCGCTTAATACCGGCGTTACAAGACAGATGGCGCCACAGTACGGCCCTTCTTCCCTTCTTCCCGCCACCCTTTGGGCCACAGGTTTTAACTAGATGTCAGCTTGGCGAGTGAGTAGCCCATATGGGGTAACATGGGAAGGTGTGCAACTAGAAGTCCACCCTGGTCTAAGGACGTGACATTTAGACTAGTACAGACCAGTAGTGTACACAACATGCACTATATGGTGCTAATGCATGCCCTAACTAATTTAATGCATGTTGTGTACACTACTGGTCTGTACTAGTCTAATTGTCACGTCCTTAGACCAGGGTGGACTTCTAGTTGCACACCTTCCCATATTACCCAATACAGTTTACACACTCGCCAAGCTGATATCTTGTTAAAATCTGTGCTTTGGGCAATGTGGAGAGCGGGTTGGATCACCTTTGTACACAGAATATACCTATTTAAAGTACAATACTAGTATGGGGAAGCTTTTCTTGGTTTTGTTCATTGTTCAGGGGATGTCGAGGGACGGTTACAATTGTGTGGGTTTGGTTGGAAAGTTATTCTTTTGGTTCTTTCAGCTCTAGCATACGCTGTATGGGGATGATGTAGGACAAGGGCCATTCATCACTGGATGTGTCTCCATCCTCAGAGGGCATGTAGAGTTCATTTACAAGCTGACCTCCCCGCCGCCGCTCAGTTATGTTGGCGTATCGTGCAGCTTGCTCTTCTGTTTCTGTTTGGGGGGTGTAGTCAGGGTCATCATCTGAATCAGACTCTTCCGGCTCTAGTTCTGGCTGCTGTAATGTTTTCGGTGTACTAGATGGGGTTGCCCTGCTCTGCTTCGCAGATGTGGTAGACCTGGTTTGCCTCCTCCTCTCACGGTCTGCTGCTCTGACCGAAGCAATGTCTATGCTGTCGTCGTCGCTTGAGAAGACTGGGTCTTGTACATTGGCCTCATTGCCACCGTCCTCATCCTCCGAAAGGTCAGACTCAGACTCACTGTCTGACTCGCTGTCAGAGTCAGTGTCATCTGGGAGGACCGGTGGTTGTTGTATCTTTGTGTCAGTCGGTGTCTTGGTCTTGGTGCTGTGCCGAGCAGACCGTGCAGAGACAGTGGGAGTGTCAGAAGGTGCTGCAGGGACCATGGGAGCCTCTGTCTCCTCACACTGGGCAAGAGGTGCTGTGTCGCAATCCATGGTAGCTGGAGCAGTTGTCTTGGTCTTGGTGCTGTGCCGAGCAGGTGCAGAGACAGTTGGAGTGTCAGAAGGTGCTGCAGGGACCATGGGAGCCTCTGTCTCCTCACACTGGGCAAGAGGTGCTGTGTCGCAATCCATGGTAGCTGGAGCAGTTGTCTTGGTCTTGGTGCTGTGCCGAGCAGGTGCAGAGACAGTTGGAGTGTCAGAAGGTGCTGCAGGGACCATGGGAGCCTCTGTCTCCTCACACTGGGCAAGAGGTGCTGTGTCGCAATCCATGGTAGCTGGAGCAGTTGTCTTGGTCTTGGTGCTGTGCCGAGCAGACCGTGCAGAGACAGTGGGAGTGTCAGAAGGTGCTGCAGGGACCATGGGAGCCTCTGTCTCCTCACACTGGGCAAGAGGTGCTGTGTCGCAATCCATGGTAGCTGGAGCAGTTGTCTTGGTCTTGGTGCTGTGCCGAGCAGGTGCTGAGACAGTGGGAGTGTCTGAAGGTGCTGCAGGGACCATGGGAGCCTCTGAAGTGGTAGCTGGAGCGGGTAGATGCGGATGGTGATACTCGCAGTGCGCACTGATGTTCCACACCACATCCTTGCAGTGGGGGCAGTGGTGTGGTACTGGTTCTGCCGTACGAGGGGCAGTAGGTGGTTCGGTGGTTTTGCCTTTGCTTGCTTTGTTGCCCTCCTTCGCTGCCTCCTTTTCTGCCTTCTTTGCTGCCTTCTTCTCAGCCTTACGTTTTGCTTCGTACTCCTTTGGTGTGCACCAGGAAGCACACTGGGGACGCAGATCTTCCTCCATGCAGCACTCCTGGTAACAGGACGTTTCTCTCATGAGCAGCTCACCCTTGAAGAACGTTGCTTGGTGTTGGGTTGTGATGCCAGGCACCGTACCACATTTCCAAGAGTCAACGGTGTCTTCAGCCGCGTTAACTTCTGCTTTGGTCGCATGGAGGAGTTTGATTTTCCGAGTCTGAGGAGCGACGTGCTCCACAAACTCTTCAGCGGTCTGGATAGAACCTACAGCCTTTACGACCCGGTCCGCCAGACCCTTCAAAGCACCTCCTACGCCATCACACGGTCCCTTCCCATGCCCGGCCTCCAACCAGTTCCACGTGATGCGGATGTTGAAGATGTCACTGGCTTGCCTCAGTAACTCGGCTGTGAACCGGTTCCGATACTGGGAGCTCGGTGAATCCGAGATGATGTGGAGGTGGGCTAGGTCAGGTACCAGCTTGCGGACTTCGGGGATCAGCTTCATGAGAAACGCCAATGTTGTGGGGAACGAGTGCTTGATCACCTCACTGACACCGACGAAGCAGTCCGTGCGCAGATCCTCTTGGAGATCATCCTCACGCTCACGATGGTAGACACACATGGGGTGAAGGGTCAACTGGTCCTAGTAGTATAGTATGTATCGGAACGGGACTATAGTTAAGTACTGTTTATTACTCAATCGACCTGCAGCCAATCAGAGGCCTCCATTTGGTCACGTGACCGGAAGTGACCTACTTAGGGGATTAGTGGTGAGGTCACGTGACCTAGTTAGCCAATCAGAGGCCGCCATTTGGTCACGTGACCGGAAGTGAGGTCATATGACCTACTTATGGACCGGAAGTGACGTCATATGACCTACTTAGGTGACCGGAAGTGACCTACTTTAGGATCACGTGACCGGAAGTGACCTGATGAGTCACGTGACCGGAAGTGACGTCACATGACCTAATGGCCAACCGGAAGTGAGTGACCTGATTGAGGATCACGTGACCGGAAGTGACCTGATTGATCACGTGACCGGAAGAAGAAGAAGAAGTGACGTCACGCGACTTAATGAAGAGATGAGCGTCTTTAAGGGGTCACGGGCTTTAAAATGTGATATCTTTTTTTTTTGGAGGAGGAGGAGGAGGAGGAGGAGAAGGAGAGGAGGAGGCGAGTCTCTTATTTTTTTCGGTAAACTAATAAAAAACACTACGATATAAGTTTTTTGTTTTTTTTTCATTTTTTATTGTTTTACGAGCGACTGGAAGTGACTTATTGAACTAGGTAGAAGCGTTCTTTAGAGTGTATAAGGGGGGGGGGGGGGGAGGGGAGGGGAGGGGAGGGGGGGAGGGGGGCCCCTTTAAGATGCATGGGGAGGGGGGCGCTTTTAGGATGCATGGGGCGGGTGGTGGGGGGGAGGGGGGAGGGGGGCACTCTAGGGGGGTGGGGGGGCACTCTAAGAGGCGTTTGTCTCTTTTAAGAAAAAAAGAAAAGAAAAAGATTTCAATCGAGAGACACGCTTCTTCCTCTCGAGAGGAAGAAGCGTGTCTCTTCGTTTTTTTTTTGTTTATCACGTGCTTCGATGAGGCGATCAGCTGCGACTGGAGGAAGTGACACTTTAAGAGGGCGCGCTTCTTAATTGTTATGATATTTTTTTTTTTTTACTTACTAATAAAGAAGACGTATGAAAATAAAACACAACAATTCACATGTCCGTCGTTCTCGTTGTTTCTTGCTTGATAAAGTCAAGTAATATCGTGATGCCGAGGTCAAACTTTCCCATGTCCTCAGTCAACACTCGAAGGAGTTCAAAAGGTGTACCGCCGGCACCGTCAGCTTCATCTTGCCACATTTTCAACACTCGGAAGGCCCACTCAGCGGGACTTCCTCCGTATTCGCATTCTTCAGCGATCTTATCTAACCTCTCAGGCGACAATTTTAAATGGTCCCCCACCTCTTTCCACCTGCTACCTAGACGTCTGCCGAGGGTGCCCAAGTGCTTATGCATCGCGCGCGAGTCGGGGTTTTCGAAATCCAACCCCTGTCTGTGGAGAAGGGACATCCACTGAGCCAACAGTTCCACGCGTCTAATGCGGGTGAAGACGCGACCGAGCTCTCCCCATCTATGACGATGCGGGGTTTCACCCCACCAGACTCGGAACATCGCCGTATACAGCTCCTCCGGTGTCTTGACACTGCGCTCTACTAGAGCATCCATACGGGCGGCGGTAACTTTTAAGCTACTGCCCAACTCTCTCCAACAGCCGCTCAACTCTTTACCTAGTTGACGAAGCAAGGCGTCGCTATAGGCTAACCGCCGCTGTCCTACCTCTCTGTTCTCCCCATCGGTCTGCCTCGCGCGTCTCACGTCGTCAAGCCGCATTAACTTTTTTTCAGGTGGACAAGGCGGTGAAGGCGAGCTTGAAAGTGGAATAGCTTGAGCCATCTCGTCTCGTCTTGGCGGTGGCGGCGGCGGCGGCGGCGGTGGCGGCGGCGGCAGTGGTGGCGGCGGTGGTGGTAGTAGACGTTACTGTGGTCAGAGGCGATATGGTTTTTTTCCAACAGAAATCAGAGCTTTTTATACAGAGGGAGTTTAATCCCATTTCCAACAGCACTCCAGCTGTGTAGCGACCTGTCCGCATGACGCTTTTTCAACCGCTCCGCTCCTTAAGAGCTTAGATGACGAGGGGTGTGTCATCGCTATCCGTGGAGACCAGCTGAAAACGGTGTTTCTTCCTCATCCATTAGCCTTACCTCCTACCCCCTACCTGAGGACGTCTCCCTCCCTCTGACATTCATTGTAACAAACGTCAGAGGTCAGGTGAAAATCGGATTTTTTTCATGCACAGCCTTAGTCTATTGAACTAGCCGGCCGCCGCCTGGCCGGCCCGGTCTACTCACCACGGCAGGAGGTGGTGATTTTTTTTTTTTGTCTTACACTTAAGTCGCTCACCACATGCACACGCCTCTACTCACAGACAGACACGTTCGTCTTAGGGGGGTCCTGCTTCACGCCACACGCCTCCTGTAGTTTTTTTTGTACACACACTCTAAGCTCGTCACCGTTAATCCTTTATACAGCTAACGCGCGCTGAATGGCTGAACAGGGTGGTAAGTGGCTTAGCTCATGACAGTGGATCCCTCAAAAAAAAAAAAGAGGGGAAAGGGATCCAGCTGAAAACGTCATACCTTATGTCTTTGTGAATGGCCGCCGGTCAGTCGACGGCAGCAACCGCTTAATCCTTTATACAGCTAATGCGCGTTGAATTGCTGAACAGGGTGTTAAGCGGCTTAGCTCATGACAGTCGATCTCTCAAAAGGGGGGAAAGGGATCCAGCTGAAAACGTCATGCCTTATGTCTTTTGTTTCTCTTTGTGAATGGCCGCCGGCCAGCCGGCGGCAGCTGAACAGGGTCAGTAAGTAGCTTAGCTCTAGAAGCGAGAAGGCGTATATAAGGGGTCTGGAAACCTCCATTCACTCACTCATTCTTTTGCTGCTCTCTACAGTCACCACCATGAGCAAAAGACAACACCTAGCGCCGTCCAAGAACAAGAAGACTACGCGGAACAGCGCTCGTTTAGCGTCAGTGCCTCCTCTTGCTACTGAACATGAGACTACCGCCGCAGCCGCTTGGTCTTATCACCCTCCCGCTGTAGCGAGCGCTCGCGCCAGTAGTAGTAGGGGGTTCCATCGAAAATCAAGAAAATACTATACATAATATCTAAAATGTAGACTCAATAGAGAACACCTATACTAATCCAGTGTAAAAAACATATTGATAAAACATATAAAAGTAAATGCCTGGGAGCCATTTGAAGATGATAAAGTCTCTAATTCCTTACCCCGCCGACTGCCTACTTTGGCTACCAGGCCAGTGGCACCTATACTGAGTGTATACTGGGGCATGCACCATACTGAGTAATCACCCTGCGTGCAGCCTGAGGGCCTGGTGATGTAAAATACATGAACTTTACATGCAAATAGATCCACAACTGTATGTGATACATACGTCATTATTTTAGTAATATAGAATATAATTCGAGATCTTTCTGAGGCTATATCTTTTATCATTGTCATGTAGGGCATTGGTTACTTTATTGTGACCCCCATCAGGCTTGAGATCCGGGGTTATTGGTAATATTTAGATCAGTTTATATTTGTGCATTCAATTTCCATATGTCTAGCCTATAAGTGGACCATACCCCTTTTTTCATTTTATTGTTCTGTTTTCATAATACAGGAACATTTAATTCTGTTTTAACCACAATTTATTAACCAAAAATGATACAAACAGAGGGGTAGGTTAGGGACGTGGCCCTGAATGTCTAGAATAGTTCTATGCCGTTTGATTTAATGAGATATGGCTAGCTTTCCCCGGATTTAGCATTAAATGAGAGGTGCCCATTGCATGCTAATACACAGGGATGTGCCACAGCCGGCCTGTACTCGCAGTGGGAGCATTGGGGACACGCTCTGCTGACTGAATGGAACCCCCTAGTAGTAGTAGTAGTAGCAGTAGTAGTAGCAGTAGTAGTACTAGTAGTAGTAGTAGTAGTAGTAGTAGTACTACTGGTAGTAGTCGTCGTGCTAGCGACGTTGTTACACTCGCGACGGTACACGTTGCTGCTAAGCGCGCTGCCGCTGCTACTGCCGCCCCGCCTGCTGCGGCTGCTGCTGCTGCTGCTGCACCTGCTACCGCTGCGCCTGCTACTGCTGCGCCTGCTGAAGCTGCTGCGCCTGCTACTGTTGCGTCTGCTGCTGCGCCTGCTGCTGCTGCTGCTGCTTCTGCTGCACCTGCTGCTACCGCTACTACTACTGACGACAACGCTCCTGGCACAGCGCAGTACTGGCAACCGGGTTTTTACCTCCCCACTACTGTTGATGACTTTGATGACCTGCCGCACGTTGCACAGCCCCTCTCCTCCACCACTACATCGACCGACGCCCTCGACGCCGCTCGCGCTGAGAGTGACAGCTATTCGGACACTCAGCCCCTAAACCGAGAAGAAGAGGAGGAGGAGGAGGAGCAGCAGCAACAGGGTGAGACAGAGAACGACGCTGACGACGAGGCGTACGAACAACCCGAAGGGAAAGGGGTGGGCGGTACGTTTTTCGGCTTCCCTCTTCGACCTTTCGACCTCACTTCCTCCACTAGTAGCGTCCCGTCCGGTCCGTGGCGACTGCCCTCACCGCCACCTTACGAGGGCGGCGGCGCTTCATCTTCTACCGCTACACTCAACACCGACGGCGTGTGGCTGCGCTGTTCCAACAACGAGGCCTCGGATACCACCAGCGCTGACGCTGCTCCTGCTATCGGTTCTGCTGCTGATTCAGCTCACGCTGATGGTGTTACTCATCCTGCGGGTGTGAAACGTTCTAAGGTGAGTTCCAGAACAACAAGGCCTAGTAAGAAGAGAAAAATACAAGAAAAAGAACGAGATGGACGAGAAGAAGCAGAGAAAACCTTCTCCCGTCCTCTCGGGTTAGAGTTCTGCTTAGACGGAGCTTTGACGCTGGAGATCTGGGAGGACGTGGCTAGACTGTCTAGGAGGCCGCGCTACACAAAAGACGGCCAGGTGAAAGAGGCGTCTCTGACCAGAAGCAAGCGAGTGCACTTCACGGCCGACGCGCTGCGCGAGCTCATAGCACGCATCGCCGATATCCGCGCAGTGGTGCGCATACGCGACACAGCGGCTGCGCAAGGAAAACCTAATCACACCCCCTGGTTCGCAGTGCTGGATGAGGAGGGCGAAGTGTACGCAGCTGTGAGCTACTACAGCGGTAAGAACCTTGTCCACGTGCGCAAGTACGAAGGTCCTGACAAAAAACCCACACAGCAGGGAGTGACGCTGTCCGCCAGAGCGCTCAAAGAGTTGGATGACAAAACAGAGATCATTCTGAAATATCTCGGCATAGATTCGGAATGAGAGACGCTCAACGCTCACGCGCGCGCACACACACACACACACACACACACACACACACAGCGTTTTGACGTACGCTGTATGAGACAGACAGACGGATACACAGACAGCAGACAGAAAGATAAATAGATAGCTAGATAGACAGATAGATTGATAGATAGATAGATAGTTAGACGGCTAAGTAGTTGGTAACTGAGTGAAAAAAAAAACATGACACAGTACGTATGCGAAAAGTGTTTCAAAATGTTTAAAAGACCGTACAACCACGAGAGACACGTAGAAAATTGTAGAGTAGTACCTAAGTTTTGCCCTCTATGCGGCGAAGGCGATTGCCGAAAGATCGCCTGTCGACGCGAATCTCTGGACGGGGTGACCGTCCCTCCGCGCATATGTGCTGTACCGAACGGGGAGGAAACGTTCACGGCGAATTGGCCTGCGATACAAACGGGCGTCAGGATGCACGGGACTCGCGTGAGTGTAACAAACTTCAGGCTACCAACCGGCGAGTTGAGTGACGCTGTAGATACTATGCGTCGCATTCACTTGACACAAAGATTCAGATACAAAGTGGGTTTCTCGGTAGGCTTACTCTTACAACACAGAGAAGACAAGAGCAAACTGCGCTACTTTCACGCCTCCCAGAACAACGCAACTCTCATACAACCGCTCCCTACTATAACTAATTCAGAAACTTTGTAAGAGCTCCTCTCAAAGATGGAAAACACCGTCGCTTGCGAGGAAGTACGGAAACTTTGCGACGCTGACACCAAGTGGCACGTTCTTTTTCCTACCAATTTGAACATTTGCGTTTACATGGGACCGGGGGAATTCCCCATAGGCGGTAGGATCACTCAGGCCGGTCGAGTTGGAAAGAGAAGCGGCGTGTTAGATTTTCCCAACAAGGACAACCTCTGCATCTTCCGCTGCATTTCCTTTCACTTATACAAGACCAGCAAGCGCGCTTCAGATTTGTTACGTCAGTTCTGTCCCGCTGCCACACCTGAATCCTTTCCGGGTCTGAACATCCGCGACTTACCCGCGTTAGAGAACTTGTTTGACGTACAGATAGCGGTTTACACCGCGTCGCGTCAAGTGCCGGGGCGGAAGTTGAGAAGACGCGTTACTCTGATCAGACCGCCTTCCAGAACTCTGGCCGCCCGAGGTAAAGTCAACCTACACCTGACGGCGAAAGGCGGTTTGCACGTCTCTCTCGTCACGGACTTCAACGCGTACGCGGGCATATACGAATGTTGCAAGTGTAAGGCGGCGTTCACCACCGAGTTCTTGCTGAAGAGACACAGGAACCAGCTTTCCTCTTGCCGACAAGTCAAGTTGCGCTACGTAGGCGGCATCTACCAAAATTCGAGAACGATTTTCGAAGCGCTAGCAGACTTCTCCATTCTTCCCCCCGACGGACATTCCGGAATCTACCCTTACAAGATCGCCTTCGATTTCGAGGCTTTCTTCAGACCGTGCAAAGAACCGTCGACGGAACACGTGTCCCTGCTGTGGGATCACGTCCCTTTGTCGGCTAGCGTCGCATCCGACTTTCCGGGGTGGGAGGGGCCCGTCTGCTTCGTCAGAGAATCCGACGCAGATTCCGACCCCTTGTTGGACCGAGTTTTAAATCACATAAACGAGAACGCCAAAGTCATCGGGGAAGCTGTGCTAGAACTTTACCGACCGACCTTAGCGAAGTTAGATGCGGCGATAGGTGAAGCTCTCCTGCTGGAGGAGGCGACGTTCACCCCTTCTCCAGGCGGCTTCGCTGCGGCTCAGACCAGACACCCGTTAGTTCAACTGAAGAAGCGGCTTCTGAGATACATCCGTCAAGCTCCAGTCGTGGGCTTCAACTCGGGGCGTTACGACTTGAACCTGATCAAAATGCGCCTTCACTCGTTCTTCGCCTCCGGAGACCGAAGAAACCAAGAATTCAGCGTCATAAAGAGAAGCAATCAATACTTGGCGGTTTACACACAGCACACGGTTTTCTTGGACGTAGTCAACTATTTGGCACCCGGTTACAACTACGCGACCTATTTGCGAGCTTTCACCAGGAACGAAGAGAAAGGTCACTTTCCTTACGAATGGATGACGTCTACCAGGAAACTGGCAAACAGAACGCTGCCACCGAGATCGGCTTTCGACAGCGAGCTGACGGGCGTCAAAATGTCCGAATCCGACTACGCCGCATGTCAGAAAGTTTGGTCCGACGAGAAGATGCAAACTATGGAAGACTACTTGATCCACTACAACAACAAAGACGTCAAACCTTTCATACAAGCTCTGAAAAATCACGCTAAATTTTTCCAAGATCGCGGCATTGACATGTTGAAAGACGGAGTTTCTCTCGCCGGTTTGACTTTACGGTTCCTCTTCCAAAACCTAGAAGACGCGTTCACAACGTTCCCCCAGTCCGACCCCGTCCTCCACGCTCTGATCAAAGAAAATCTAGTCGGCGGTCCTTCCATCATCTTCCATAGATTTCACGAGAAGGGCACCACGCGGATAAGGGAGCACAAGTACGGCGAAGAAGCGAGACCGTGCCAACACATCCTAGAACTAGACGCTAACTCTCTGTACTTGCGCTGCATGAGCGAAGCGCACTGCACGGGCTATTACGCGGTGAGACGGCCCGAGACCGAGTTCAAGCCCGAAATTAGGCAAAGAAACTCTCACAGCGCTTTGGAGTGGTTACGCTTCGTAGAGCACGACCGCGACGTGAAACTGCGCCACGCTCTGAACGGCGGCGAGATGGTTGCAGGCTGTCGGAGAATTCGCGTGGACGGGTTTCACGCGGCCTCTAATACGGTTTTCCAGTTTCACGGGTGTTGGTTCCACGCTCACGAGTGCATACCGTCGCACCGATATCAGTGCGCTTCACTGAGAGAGGAGAGACGCGACAGAACGACCAGAGTAAGCGCTTACTTGAAAGCGATAGGTCACAAGCTGGTCGTCGTGTGGGAGTGCGAATGGCGAGAGATGAAGCGTCGAGATGAGCGGGTCAAGGCCTCCCAACAACGCTGGAAGGTTGACGCTTTGAAAGTGTCTCGAAACGCGATGAGCGAGAGCGACATCCTTTCCGCTGTGAAAGAGGAGAAAATGTTCGGTTTAGTTCAAGTGGACATCACTACGCCGCCTCACCTACGAGACTACTTCGAAGAAATGACCCCCGTTTTCAAGAACGCGACCGTTTCAAAATCGGACATAGGACCTCACATGTCAGACTTTGCGCAGGAAGAAAAGCTGTTGAACACGCCTCAGAGATGTCTGATAGGGAGTTACCACGGAAAAAATATTCTCTTGGGAACGCCGCTTCTCAAGTGGTATTTAGAGCACGGTTTGATAGTCACCAAAGTGCAGCTGGTGGTAGAATACCTACCTAAACGCTCCTTTGCCGGTTTCGCGGACGAAGTAACGGCGGCGCGAAGACGTGGCGACGTGAACGAGAACGAGAAAATTCTGTCAGACTGTTACAAGTTAATGGGAAACGCTACGTACGGTAAAACAATCTGCAACAAAGAAAAACACACGGCGGTGAGATACACTGACAGTCGGAAGTTCGAACTATTGGCCAATTCGTGGCGCTTCAAAAAGGCGTCCGAGTTGAGTTCCGATCTGTTTGAAGTCGAACTACAACCGAAAACAGTCAACAACAACCTCCCTATTCAAATAGGGTTCATGGTATACCAGTACGCGAAGTTGAAAATGTTAGAGTTCACATACGACTTCTTGGATAGATTCGTCGATCGGCGCGATTATGCCCTTTGTCAAATGGACACCGACAGTCTTTACATGGCTCTCAGCGGTGACACGTTGGATGACCTAGTCAAACCTCGCCTGAGAGAGACGTACTTCAGAGAGAAACGAAAGTGGCTTCCGACAGCGGTGTGCGACGATCACTTAGAGCTTTTCGTGAAGACAAAAACGGAAAGAGTGCGAGAATGGTGTCCGCCGCCCGGCGGATGTTGTGAGAGACGGTACCTTCACGATCTGAGAACTTCGGGGCTTATGAAAGCGGAGTGGGAAGGTGACGGGATCCTAAGTCTCAACCCTAAGACTTACATTTGCTACGATCGAGTCAGCGACACCGGTGAAAGAAAATCCAAAAAATGGAGTGCAAAAGGCGTACAGAAGAAACAAAACCCTCAGGAACCAGACGACTTCTTGGATGTTCTTCGCCAACGAAAAACTCTCATTGCTGTAAATAGAAACTTCAAAGTGGTGCGAAACAAAATGGTCACCTACACCATAGAGAAAGACGGCGTGCGCTACTTGTATTATAAGCGTCCCGTGCATTCTGACGGTGTGACAACGAGTCCTTTAGAGATATGAAAAAAAAAAAAATAAGCGTGTGCATCTTTTCAAAAATAGAGTGTTTATCAAGATTGAAAAAAAAATAAATAAAAAAAAAAAAAAAAAAATATTGTTGTGTTTTTATTTTCATACGTCTTCTTTTACTAGTAAGTCGCGCAGTCTCTTAAAGCGGCACTCATGTGACGACGTCGCTTCCAGTCACGTGATCCTAAAGACCCTCACTTCCTAAACAAAAAACTTCTTCTTCCGCTCACGTGATCAATCAAGTCACTTCCGGTCACGTGATCCTCAATGAGGTCACTCACTTCCGGTCGGCCATTAGGTCATGTGACGTCACTTCCGCTCACGTGACTCATCAGGTCACTTCCGGTCACGTGATCCTAAATTAGGTCATATGACGTCACTTCCGGTCCCCTAAGTAGGTCAGTAGGTTACCCAGAATGCACCACTAATCCCCTAAGTAGGTCACTTCCGGTCACGTGACCAAATGGTGGCCTCTGATTGGCTGCAGGGTTACCCAGAATGCACCACTAATCCCCTAAGTAGGTCACTTCCGGTCACGTGACCAAATGGAGGCCTCTGATTGGCTGCATGTCGATTGAGTAATAAACAGTACTTAACTATAGTCCCGTTCCGATACATACTATACTACTAGCCTCTGATTGGCTGCAGGGTTACCCAGAATGCACCACTAATCCCCTAAGTAGGTCACTTCCGGTCACGTGACCAAATGGAGGCCTCTGATTGGCTGCATGTCGATTGAGTAATAAACAGTACTTAACTATAGTCCCGTTCCGATACATACTATACTACTGGTCCTTGCCAAAGAACGCGGATTGGATTTCTTTCATGAAACCACAGGACCAGTTTTCCGCATAGTCCATGTGCACCGCCGCGTGATCGTGGGGAAGAGTCTCCTTGAGTTTCCGCACAGCGGCGTACTGCTCTCCAACTCGTCGATGATGCTCAAGGAACAGGGGTAGGTCGGTTCGGAATTGTTCCAAGAAGGAGGCAGTGGTGACACGTAACTTGCGCAGATCGGTGTGCGACACAGTGTACGAGACCTTTTTCTTCTTGCCATCCTTCTTCACAGTCTTCGTGCATTGCCGAATCTCCTTACCCCAGCGCTTGAACTGCACCGAGTCCATGCCAGTGAGGGAGGCAAGTGCTGCCTCAACCTGTTCCGCCGTAAGGGTTGTCAGCTCGGTGGTTGAGTTGGACAAACCGGGTATCGCCTCTAGCATATAACCCATGTTGGCGTGCGGTGTGCAGAGGCAAACCGATCTCTTCAGGAAGACTGAGGTAAACACAGTCGACCTGTCTCGTGCCCTACAGAATGTTGCGAAGGACACAGCGAGACCGGTCTCCACGACAAACTTACGGTGTAAGTTCCTCATAGTGTCGCAGAGAGCCACCACAAACCGCTCACCCGGTTCACCCAACGCAGCCGCCCGCTTCTTACCCGAGTAATGGCGCTTGTCCGGGAGTGTGCAGGAGTTGTCGGTCCGTCGTAAGAAGCCATTCACGGCAACTCGCTTCCACTTGGCTATGCTGGTGCGCGAGTTGCGTTTAACACGGACCTTAGCTGGGAGAACACTGTTGCGGCACATTCCAAGGGCCCGGGCCAGTGCCGACTTCTGGCCATAACGCGGGACAGCCCCTTCACAGTGCTTTGCAAGCAACAGGTTTTGGACGTGGGGTGGAGCGCCTCTCACAAACTCAGCGATCTCATGTAGTGTGATGATTTCGCCTCTCGCTTGTGGAGTCACTTGGCAACCCCCGTCCAGAGTCCGTGCCGTCTTCTGAGTAGCAGTCAGTTTAAGTATAGGATGATCAGAGGGGTTTTCCGGGGATATAGCTTGGTTAGTCGGGGGGTTTGTCTGGTCGGTTCTTGCAGGGGGTACGTCGCCATCTACCGGTATGGGTAAAGGCGGTGTGGGTGTGACAGGGACAGGGACACGCAGACGGACACGCTCTGCGTTACGCCTCCGTTTCGATGAAAGCAGAAGCTTCTTCCAGCGTGACCATTTCTTCCTCCTTTTCCTTTCTTCCGGTAAGGGGTTATACTTATGTACCGGAGTGGGATGGGAGCGTAGACCTTGACGTCGTACAGCCTTCACGGGCGGGGTGTTATGTTTTCCGGCTGCCTCTGTCACACAGCGAGGTACCTCCTGGTCCTCACCTCGTCATGCAGAGTCATTACAGGAGTCATCAGGGGAGTCATCAGATGACTCACTCCCTTGGCTTGCATGAGGAATAGATGTGGGAGTGCTATGTGCCTCGGGCACTAGCTGGAAACCTGGTGCAGGATCTTCCACTATGGGGTCCACACTGAATAATTGAGGGTCGATGTGGGCCATCCAGGCATCAACGTCTGGCTTAAACTCCTCACATGGAGCACCACGGGATGGAGTGGTATCCAGGGACTCATCCAGAGTCCCCTCTGATTGCGTGCCGTGAGACAGTGCACTGTCGTCATCCACTACTGACTCGCCGAATGGGAGAAGGCAATCTGTCTGAGTCTGGTCCAGACATGACACACTAGGGTGCGTCTCTTCTAGGCTGCCGTTCTCGGCAGCTGGCAGTGCAGTGAGGCTGACATTCTCAGCGGCCGGCAGTGCAGTGAGGCTGACGTACTCAGCGGCCGGCAGTGCAGACAGGCTGACGTTTTCAGCGGCCGGCAGTGCAGACAGGCTGACGTTTTCAGCGGCCGGCAGTGCAGACAGGCTGACGTTGTCACTAGGGACAGGATCGTCTGTTGACTTGAGTGCAGAGGGTACATCATTGCGTTTGGGGAACAGCCTTGTACCACGCATGCCCAGTCTCCACCTCTTTCTGCGGCTGGAAGAAGTTGCAAAGTACAAGCCATTTATGAGTTGTGAATTTACAAAAGCACTGTCTGCCTGGAAATATTATACCAGTCTGTATGTGTACTTTTAAGTAGAAAAGGTTATAGATTCATGTATACCGGTATGTATTTTCCTAAAGTGGTCTGTATGTGCCAAAATTGAAAGGCTGGTTGAACAGGCCTATTTATATATACCGGTATGTAAGTTCCTAAAGTGGTCTGTATGTGCCAAAATTGAAAGACTGGTAGAACAGGCCTATTCATATACCGGTATGTAAGTTCCAAAAGCGGTCTGTATGTGCCAAATTGATGAAGACCGGTCGAATAGGCCATCATAATTTTGTTGCTCATGTTTTTTGTTTATAATTTTACAAGTCTAAAACTTGGTGAAGATATAAGCAAAATATAAAAGTTCAAGTGATACAGAACACAAAATAAAGTATGAATGAAATGAACCTTTATTTTCACCGCGCCGCAGTACAATGTTAAACACATCAGTACTTAGTTCTAATAATCTAAGATGCTCTACATCGTTAATACAAGTACCCTTCATGTTCATATATCAAGGACACAGGAAATGAAGCTTTATTTTCACTGCGCCGCAGTATGTACAATGGTAAACACATCAGTACTTAGTTCTAATAATCTAAGATGCTCTACATCGTTAATACAAGTACCCTTCATGTCGAAAAATAAAGGACACAGGTGTAATGCAGTATGTTATGTTAGTTCTGCTAACTAACTAAGTAGTATGAAAACGGCACATTGAAATCAAAATCAGTAAAGAATGGTCAAGGTTATGACTAACTCGTCAAACGCAGTCTCTATTTCTTATAAGGCCACTTTAAAAAAACACCGCCCGCACTGGTCAGTTTAAAAGGGCCCTTGGGTGCTTTTCATTTAATTTAGATGGTTGTTTCCAACATTTATGATGGACATATATACGCTTACATGTATAACTTTACCTATCAGGCTTATATATCAATAAACCAACATAACCGTGCTTCTACAGCATTTGTGATAAAAGTTATAAAAAGTTATAAAAGTTATAAAAATTATAACAGTTATAAAAACTCTCAGGCATCGGAGGGCCCTGATTTCTCTTCCTCCTTGCTGCCTTCCTCCTCCTCTGGCGTAGTGGTGAAAGGGGTGGTATCTCCCGTGGGTTGGGGGAAAATAAGGGCATCAATGTCCACCGCATAGTGCCTGCAACAAACGTTGTGATTATGATATACATAATACAACAATAACATGTAATTCTCGTACAGAAATGTACAATTTTAACATAAACGCAACTTCTACAAGTCCGGGGTTTGTGTTGTTAATGTATGAAGTACTAGTTAAGATATTTAACCATAAACTGTTTTTGCAAATAGCACATGTTAATAACTGAACTGCAGTTCTAAGGAATTTAATACTGACCTCAGTGACTCGGGCAGCCACCATGTCGTCGGCATTCCGAAGACTGCCGGCTCCGGGGAGTGTAGCCGGGAAGCCAGGTGCCCGTATCGTGGTGGCGAGTGTGGTGGGGATGGCGACCCACTAGAGGAGGAAGGGGACAGCACCAGTCGTCTGTAGCGCACTGGTGGTGGCATTAGCGCCGCATCTTCCTCTGCCTCAGTGTGGCTTTCAGTGACAGTGTCACTGTCTGACTCACTGCCACTGCCACTTATGATGAGCGTGCTCTCACTGGAGGAGTCCTGGGTGGAGGTGTGCTCTGACACCGCAGTCCAATCAGGATCTGATTGGTGTGAGGACGAGTCAACTGAACTGGTGTCAGATCCGGTTGTGGAACCGTAGGGTTCCTCGTCGGACCCGGTGTGGGGGGGGTCTGAAACGTGAGAAGTACATGATGTCAGAAATTTATGGCAGACAGCGTTTATGTATGGACAGTAGATAAACAAAGCATGTACAACGCTTAAGATAAATCATATATCAACTATTAAAAGGATTCAAAGGTCAAGTAACTGCCATTTTTATCACGTCACATGGGTTATTTAAAAGGTGGGTGTATAGATCTATGCAGTACGACCATGACATGTCATGTACACATGTGCTGTACTCACCTGTAGCGACGGACGTTTTTGCATCCGGCGTGGTGGACAACGAGTCCGTGTCGGAGTCGGACCCGTAGCAGACCCGGGTGGAGGTTGGTCCTGCGGTGGCGGTACCCTCGGGTTTCTCGTCGGACCCAGTGTGGGGGGGGTCTGAAACGTGAGAAGTACATGATGTCAGTAATTGATGGCAGACAGCTTTTATGTATGGACAGTAGATAAACAAAGCATGTACAACGCTTAAGATAAATCATATATCAACTATTAAAAGGATTCAAAGGTCAAGTAACTGCCATTTTTATCACGTCACATGGGTTATTTAAAAGGTGGGTGTATAGATCTATGCAGTACGACCATGACATGTCATGTACACATGTGCTGTACTCACCTGTAGCGACGGACGTTTTTGCATCCGGCGTGGTGGACAACGAGTCCGTGTCGGAGTCGGACCCGTAGCAGACCCGGGTGGAGGTTGGTCTTGCGGTGCCGGTACCCTCGGGTTTCTCGTCAGACCCAGTGTGGGGGGGGTCTGAAACGTGAGAAGTACATGATGTCAGTAATTGATGGCAGACAGCGTTTATGTATGGACAGTAGATAAACAAAGCATGTACAACGCTTAAGATAAATCATATATCAACTATTAAAGGGGAAGCCTAAGATAGCGTATTTCTATCCACTTTAGAACTACCTGATTTAAAGGTCAAGTAACTGCCATTTTGATCACGTCACATGGGTTATTTAAAAGGTGGGTGTATTGATCTATGCAGTACGACCATGACATGTCATGTACACATGTGCTGTACTCACCTGCAGCGACGGACGTTTTTGCATCCGGCGTGGGGGACAACGATTCCGTGTCGGAGTCGGACCCATAGGAGACCCCGGTGGAGGTTTGTCCTGCGGTGGCGGGACCCTCAGGTTCTTCGTCTGACCCAGTGTGGGGGGGGTCTGAAACGTGAGAAGTACATGATGTAATTGATGGCGGACAGAGTTTATACATGTATTGACAGTAGATAAACAAAGCATGTGCAAGGCTTAAGATAAATCATATATCAACTATTAAAAGGGAAGCCTAAGATAGCGTGACATGTCATGTACACATGTGCTGTACTCACCTGCAGCGACGGACGTTTTTGCATCCGGCGTGGGGGACAAGGAGTCAGTGTCGGACCCATAGGAGACCCCGGTGGAGGTTTGTCCTGCGGTGGCGGGACCCTCAGGTTTTTCGTCTGACCCAGTGTGGGGGGGGTCTGAAACGTGAGAAGTACATGATGTAATTGATGGCTGACAGAGTTTATACATGTATTGGCAGTAGATAAACAAAGCATGTACAAGGCTTAAGATAAATCATATATCAACTATTAAAAGGGAAGCCTAAGATAGCGTGACATGTCATGTACACATGTGCTGTACTCACCTGTAGCGACGGTCGTTTTCGCGTCCGGCGTGGGGGACAAGGAGTCAGTGTCGGACCCGTAGCAGACCCGGGTGGAGGTTGGTCCTGCGGTGGCGGTACCCGCGGGTTCCTCGTCGGACCCAGTGTGGGGGGGGTCTGAAACGTGAGAAGTACATGATGTCAGTAATTGATGGCAGACAGAGTTTATGTATTGGCAGTAGATAAACAAAGCATGTACAACACTTAAGATAAATCATATATCAACTATTAAAAGGGAAGCCTAAGATAGCGTATTTCTATCCACTTTAGAACTACCTGATTCAAAGGTCAAGTAACTGCCATTTTGATTACGTCACATGGGTTATTTAAAAGGTGGGTGTATAGATCTATGCAGTACGACCATGACATGCATGTACACATGTGCTGTACTCACGTGTAGCCAGGGGCGTTTTCGCGTCCGGCCGAGCGTGTTCCTCTTGCTTGTCGTGGGGTGTGGAGGTCAACGTGGAGGTCGCCGCGGAGGTCAACGTGGAGGTCAACGTGGAGGTCGACGTGGAGGTCGACGTGGAGGTCGACGTGGAGGTGGAGGTCGACGTGGTGCTAGAGGGTGAGGTCAAGATGGAGGTCGAGGCGGAGGTAGAAGCGGAGGTCGACACGGAGGTCGACGCGGAGGTCGACGCGGAGGTCGACGCGGAGGTCGACGCGGAGGTCGACGCGGAGGTGGAAGTGGAGATGGAAGTGGAGGTCTTCCCCTTACGGCCCTTACAACTCTTTCCCTTCCCTTTCTCCTCTGTAACAAAATTTGATTGAATAACCACTCTAATTAATGTCTAACAGACACGCTTATAAATTATACAGCCTATAGTTGATATATGCTATATGAAATTAAGTATTGTATGTAATGTTCCCGTTCCTTACTTGTAACAAGATTTGTACAGTTGTAAGTGATATACACTGCTTCATACATAGTATAATGCTATATAATTGAAAAGGACGCAATCTAGACATGCCAAGAAATTAGAACTTTGAGTGGGAAATCATGTGTAAAAAAATTCGATAGTGTATAAAATCCCCTCAGGCATATACATGTACATGTGACTCACTTTTCGTAGGGCGATCCTTTTCACAGTCTTCCAACAGGGCTGCGCGCTGCTCCACAGTAAATCGCTCTGCATTCTGCACCCGCAGCCTCTCGGCTGCCTCCACATTAGGGATAGGAACTATGGAGTGGTCCACCGGCTCCACCGGTTCCTCTCCCCGTATGTGGATCCCCCGTTCTAGTTCCCTGACTGGCTGTTGCTCAGTAGTAACCTGCGTTAAATTATATAGTACTATAGATATATATATATATAATAAATATATAATGAATTTTGGTGGCTTATTCTGTCATACATCAACTTGAAGACAGGGATAGAAGGCCAAGATAGTTCAAGCCCGGGAGTTCAAGATAAATGAAAGCTAATCAAGAATATCAAAGATAACCCAACATTGGGACACTCATTAAAGAAAACATGTAGGCCTAGCTCGGCCGAGGGATGGTACATGTAGGATTGTAGGTGTAATAAATCTATAGATAGGAAACCTGTATGCTTTGTTGTGCTAGGTATTATAAGTGTAACACATAACGCAGTTTGCATACAGTTTGTGGTTTTCATTCAACTGTTGTATGCCACGGGAAGCTACATCTTGGCATGTACACTGGTTGAATTGTGCTATGTGGGCACATACAGACCAAGTTAATGAGTAATTCACAAATATAGTCAAACCTCATCGTGTAGATGGGAGGGGGACCTCGTAGGTGCGGCCGGCTTCCTACGCCGCCTCTTTGCATCAGGCAGGTCCTGCGTGATGTCGGCTTTCTTTGGTTGAGAGGGGCCCAGCTCAATGTCGTCCGGCTCCTCCTCAGCCTCCTCAATGTGCCGCCCCCGCTTACTCTTGCGAACCTTAGACGCAGCCTCCGCCTCTTGCTCTGTGGAAATATTTGGAATGAACATTGTATGAAAGAAAAAAGAAAAAAGAAAAGCTAAAGGATATAGACAAAGGTGCACGAGTTTCAGTCTGTTGACTGGGTTATTTCACAAGTTGACCTTGGGCCGTATTTCACGAGGCCGTAGGCCGAGTGAAATGCGGCCCAAGGGTCAACAAGTGAAATAACCCAGTCAATAGACTGAAATGATGGCAGGGGGGAGCCTAAAAGGGCTAAATTGGTTTCTTTCTACGCAGATACGGTGTTCACATATACCATGACCTGTGACGTAACATGTGATTTGTTCAAAATATTATGGCCATTTAAATGTAAGAATAATATTATTGAAGGAATACTTGGTAAGAAGTAAAATGCATGTGAAATGTAGACGTACCTTTCTCCTTCATAGTTTTCTTGTACAGGTTATTCCTGTTGCGGAATTCTATGTATTCATCGGTCCCTTTGTCAGGAGTGCACTTCTGTTTGGTTAGAAATAAAATTTATCTTATAGCTGCGCACTAAATTGTATGTTACTTTATGGCATATAAATTGTATACATGTATTTCTATAAAAGGGGGGGTAGGAAAAACGAATGTGTAGTGTATTACAAGTATCTAGGGGTGATAAAATAATACCAAAAGTAATATGAGTGTTATATGACAGTTATTCCCATCTATGAGAGAGAAGGTACCTAGGGCCTATATACGGAGTAAGCCCTAGTTAGTCATATCACTTTAAGCTGATGTATACATTTTCAAGTAGAGAAACTGAAACTGGTTTTAAATCAAGATCTGTGGTACAATTTGACAAATATAGTATGGTTTAAATTTACCTTTTGACTCAGTTGGCGCTTGGCCAAGAACTCCTTACTCTTCTTGTTCTTGCCGTAGTATGTATTGTTCTTCTTTCGGCCGCGAACAGCTTGGTATATGGCCCGGTCAGCCGCATTGAGGGTCTGGTACACCTCTTTCACCCCGTACTTGTCACACAGGCCTCCAACTCGTGGAAGCCTGTGCCGTAGGGCGGTGCCACAAGCGTAGGCGGCCCATCCTCATCTTCGACGAAGGGCCTCTTACGCTCTCTTCGTCGAGGGGGGGGTTTCTCCTTTCCCTTCTTCTTCGGAGGCTTTGGTTTGTCTGGTTTTTTCGGCGGCATTTCAATTCAGGACTGCAGATATCAGATTAGTTACATAGAAGTACGCTCAGCTCTGTAGATGAAAAAGAAAAAGAAAAGAGAAATTTATTAATACAATTTTATACAAATTCATTTTGTACATGAATGAATACATCATATATATATATAGACAAATGCCAACGCCCATAGATATACCGTTTCTGTTGTATTTTATGAGTGGGGGCTGGGTATCCCATGAAGCCTCAGCCCCCATGAGTGAAATACATCATGAGCGGTATTGATGTAGTTGGCATTTGTTTTAATTTATTTATTTGAAGCCATAAATATTGAAGGGGAAATTTTTCTTTTCTTAGCACGTTGAATACGGCCACATTGTATTGAATGGTACCAATGAATACGGTCACTTAGTGCTTTAAGAGGATAGGAGATATTGTATTTCCTACAAATAAAGAGGGGGGTACAGTGTGGGGAGCTAACATATCAATTTCAGGATATCAAGGAGGGGTGAAGGGGGGGGGGGGGGATTTAGACCGACATATAGAGGGGGGGAGGGGGGGGGGAGGACAGACCACCCCCCCTTGTTTTTAAAAATTTAAATCAAGCAGAAATACGTCAGGGATACGCTGTTAGAATATTGTATATAACACATATAGCCGTCTGTATGTAAACAGCACATACAGACCGGGTTAAGGAAAACCAGAGGAGAGCGAAGATGTTATTTAAAGTGTATTCAAACTGGTTGTATCATGTAATAAAGTATGTTATGCAGTGTATCAAGGTAAGGGACTACACAATTTCCCATTTTTTCTGTTCTAAAGCAGGAGAAAATGAGAAATAGGGTGGTATTTACATGTCCAAAAATTAACCCGGTCTGTATGTGGAACATACAGACCGGCTTATGGTAAACGAAACCTGACAAAACAATAACTGTATTTAACTTGGTATTAAAATGAAATACAGTATCTAATTGTGTTATACTACGCCAAGGACTAAGTTTGGACAAAAACAGTACTGACTTTTCATAGATAAGCCACTTATTTTACCCGTAGTACACATGTATGACATTTCTTAACCCGGTCTGAATTTCGCAAAACATGAGCCGGGATACTACAGCGAGTGGCGAAATTAGTTACATTGTCCACTGCTTACTTGTAATCTGGATGATGATATTCCAGTAGAAGTAGTAACATGTGATGTAAAGATACATATCTACTTCCCTTGCATGTTACAAGGTGGTAGCGCTTTGTTTTGTTTAGTATTATGAAGAAATTGTACGAGAAATTGTTGTGCACAAACACACCGACTTACCGTGGAAGACACACTGCACAGCTACATAGCAGTTGTTGTCCGTATCCGAGTGTCGCAGTGTGTGGTACCGGCAGGAAGCTTTGCAGGAGAAACAGAAGAGGGCGCCACTGGTGCATACACTTCGCTTGCAACTCACCAGTTGTCCTTCTAGTCGGATTTGTTTAAATCGGTCTGTATGTGATAAACCCGGTCTGTATGTGCTTAACCCGGTATGTATGTGGAATTCGTCGCCGGAACAGGAAACGAAGAGCCAAGTCGGATGTTGCAAGATGGCGGACACATTGTTTTTATGTTATATCATATAACACTACTTTGGGTTGTACAACACCAAAAATGTGGATTGTTAAATATTATTGCACTGGATTGTACGAGCTGTTTACCTTAAAGCGGTCTGTATGTGAAAAAAAAGGACCTGATTTCTTGGAAGGCGCTATGAAACAAAAGGAGGCACATGTGAGTAGTAAAAACTCTTCTAGAATACGAGGTATGGGTTGAAATACGAGATGCAAAACATAGAAGAGGGCCAGATATGATTGCTTTTGTGTAGGCAATGCAAAGGTATGGAATTTAATGGAATTTATTAAACCGGTCTGTATGTGAAATTTGATTTTTTTCAGGTAATGCTCTATAACAGCAGCTGTACCATAGAAATTAATTGCATTTTCACTCAGGGTGATGCAATATAACAATATACAAAAATAAAACACAACAAATAGTCCATGTTAGCTTAATCCATTTTTTTATTCATTTTTTCCTTAAAAAAATTGCAAAATACGTCAACTTTTGGGGGGTTTTGGGCCAAAAAATCCCGAAATAAGGGTTAGATAACATGTAAAGTATACATTTTCTGGTAGAACTAAACCCACTCTAACTTTCAGTGAGAGTTATAGACATGTGAACATGATTGGGGTGAAAATATCCTGGAAAAACCCCAAATTAGCAGTTGCATCACGTTGGTGAGAATCAGTCCTGTGCTATTCTGTGTTTCGCCCGAACTGGTCACGGCACCAATGTAGGGGTTTCATATGCGTATAACTCGAACACAGGTTCCAAATTCGGTTTGAATGCAACAGGTTTTTATTCGATCACAGCCTCAAAAGTACACGAAGGTTTATACTCGGTTCACTTGGTCTTTCAACCATTCGAAGACACACAGGATTCTATCGATAGTTCGAAGCATTAGCAATACCGGACAGTCAAGCCCTGTGCCAGCATGGCTGGTGCAGGAGCCATAATGTGGGAGGGGTGTAGGTGCCCCTGTCAAAGCGAAGGTACGAAAGGTGTGGGTCAGAGCTCGTCCTGGGACGAACTCTCTGAGGTAGCCAACCTCGGCCTCTTATATACCCTGAGCGCGGACCAAGCAGTGTCGACGTGGCACTCCTCCGTAGCGCCGTCTGGAGTGCCCTGCTTGGCTCCGCTACCGGATAACCGAAAGGACATGGCTTAGGTGTTGCCACCTAGTGTCCGTTGGAGGCACTTGCCGCTCTGACTCCACGGACCTTATATGTACAGGTATTATTCGTGCCCCTACACTAATAAATGAACACACCCTAAGGCGCTGCATTACTGCTGTAAATAGTGTATCCTTGTACAGATTACCCTCTACAAAGTACTAAAATATGTAGAGATGGGAATGAATTCTAAAAATGTAGGAAGGTAGGCGACATATATAAGAAGCCCCTTATGCAATTTCAGGCCAGAGAACTGTTATTAAGCCAGGGGAGTGTGAATCAAACCAACCTCGCATTTCGGATAAATTTCCAGAGCGTCCCAGACTCTAAACAGTGAGCTGAGGCCGTGGGTATTGCGGGCTATACTATAAAACCCCAGCCATAGGATGACCTAGATTTTTAAGTCAACTCCCAACTTGAGATAAAAAAAATTGGCATATATAAAAAAGCTTCATAAACTGTTTTCTCCTCAATTCAATGTGTGAAAGTATTAAAACTCACGCATTGATATACACCATTTGAAAGATGGTTGTCCTGTACATCTCCTGATATGAGATGTTCACAAACATAGTCCATACCAATCAATGTCAACATTTATGTATCTTTCATGCTTCACAAATGTTCAAAAGCTTTATCAACAACTTTTCTGAAAAGTCCCCTTTCTTGCTGCATTGGTAAATAGTATGTAACCCTTTATGCCTCAAGAGCCTCAGCCTACTGCATATTGACAACAGTCTTTGCGAAAACTTTTTCATCCCACAGAACATTTGGTCCTGCAGATTTTCAATGTAGCAGGACCGGCTAAATTTTTGAAGGACGGGATACCAATATACTTGCTACACTTATCAATCTGGAGGACCGGTGGCCTTTTAGGAGGACATTGCCACTGTCCTGCATGTTTTTGCAAAGACTGTATTGACAATGTGTAACTTGTACTTCAGGACTTGGTGAATCGTCATATAGCCACCAGCATGATGTTACACAGTGCGCGGATGCAGGCAAGCCGTCAGTTTATCTTCATCACGTCATTAGAGCCCACGTATGTACCCAACGCAGATGGCACCCAGCTCAACGGCGTGCGTGGACAAACGTTTAGAGTGAGTCTCAATCAAGTCTTAATAAGTTTTAGTCTGAAAGTCTTAATACTCCTCACCAATACTGAAGAAAGAAAAAAAAGAAAAAACGGGTGTCGGGCGGCAGAGCCCCTCATGATGGTAACATATGACGCCATTTTTATTTGGTGGGTATTAAGACTTTAAGATTAAGACTTGTTTAGATTTGATTGAGACTCACTCTAAACGTTTGTCTGCGCACTCTGGTGAGCTAGGCCTGTCAAACGTACCCAACCTTTATTCTCAGTACAGTTAAGTCTCACATAGGAGGTGCGGTTTGTACCGAATCAGATCAAGCTTTAATCCTTTAATGCATCATGTCTGGGTCGTCATGTAACGCGCCAGCCCTGCATTCAATCATCATGCCGACCATACGGGGTAGACACATTCCCAAAGGGTCGGCATGATGCACCAATGCAGCACCAGCTAGCTATTCACTGAGTTACTCACTGGGGCTGCCTTGGTGCATCATGACGACAAATGTCATCCTTTAGCAACATCCGTCCTTATACGGTTAATTTGATACCAACAGGGTTCCCACATGTCATGGAATGTCATGGAATTTGAAAGCTGTCTGGAAAGTCATGGAATGTCATGGAATTTTGTAAAAATTTGCCATGTGTCATGGAATGTCATGGAAAATGAAAATAATGGAATTAATATCCAAAAAATCTCCTAGAAATTTCCCATTTGCTTTCTTGATTTTAGAAATTTTCTCGGGGGCCAAGCCCCTGTCTCCCACAAAAATGTTATAAATGTCATGGAAAATTGAGATTTTTGTCATGGAATGTGATGGAATTTCAATCTGAAATTTGTGTGGGAACTCTGTACCAAACATGCCTACATGACTACAGTACTAAAGTAGCTATAATCAAAGTCCAGATTCGGCTTCTTCATGAGACTTTATGGTAAATGATTTCCAACGAGGGTGAGAGATATTTGACGGTGTAAAGTTTTCTAATCTCAAATATACCTAAAAGAGGGTAAGGGGTGCGTGCCTCCTAGCATTTTTACTCCAATCAAAATATTGGGCTGTTTTATATTGATACCTTGGATTACGGATCTGCCGCCGAGAATTTTAGCATTTTCTTTTATTTCCCCCTTCCCCCTTCAACAATTTTTGAGGATTTTACTAAGAATTTTTTTTTTAAAGTACATGTTGACCAGCAAAAGGGTGAATGAGGCCTTTCAGATTGGGGATATTTCTCAACATATCTTCATTAAATTCCTCTTTTCTTCCTCTGCCCGTAATCCAAGTTATTTAAAAAAAAAGGCTTTGCTAGCTATAAATTGCACTGGTGTGAATCAAATATTTTTAAATATGGGGTGAGGCTTAGTACCTCCAGTTGGCAGCCGCGTCTTCTTGGACATTGAAATGACAATACTCTTTGTTTTATTTACAGACAAGAAATGCAGGGCCCGTCCCTCGGCATGCTTAGAATGGAAGACGCTAGGCGAGTCACAAACGGAGAAGAGGAGACGGAAATGGCTTAGAGAAGCCAGCCAGCAGCCATCTTGGGGTTGCACTATCCGGGATCTAGCAGACTTATGAGGATGCATGGCGTATGTGGGACGTAGTTTGGTTATCGAGGTGAAATGATGGAAAAATGTCACGGCTTCTTCCCACGTTTTTGTAGTCACTGATGTCGACCAAGGCTTCACCTTCACTATTAAAGGGAGCACCTGTCAAGTTGGAAGTCACTATGCGCCACAATATGAGCTCTCTCATCTGAACTCAAACACAATAGACAATCGACATGAGCTACGAACGCTCCTTCAAACTATGGATTGAACATACACAACCATGTATCGATCTTGCATATACATCTCATTGTAAATTATCCAATTATACTTTTTGATGAGGCTGTATTTAAAAATCATTTATGAATAAATACACGTCTACAAACTCAAAAAAAATAGATTTGTGTTGGGCACGTTCAACTATATATATTTTTGCCTACTTTTCTACTTCAAGCCATTTTATGAAGAAAATACAGCTTTTAATTAGCTTATTGCAATTGAATACGGCCACATTGGATTCAATGGGGGGCATTGAATATGACCCCTCCTATAGTTAAGGCCACTCAAAAAAATAAAATGGTTTCTCATCACCGCGCGCATCATAAAAATCTGGTTTTTCTTTGGCCAATTGTTGATGAAAAACCTTATAAAATTGGACAAAAATTGTCAAATTTGGTATCAAATTAAAGTTAATAATGCCAGTATGCAGTGGTATAGAAATAACTTACATTTCTTCCACTTTTAAACATAAAATAAGAATTTTGGTCAGCATAGTAAATCTTGTATTTCGAAAAATTAAAAAGTATGATACACGTTAGGACTGAAGGGTAACAACTTGCTTGTCAGGATGAAACAGGTAGAGGAGGAAGTAGATCTGTTGTGAAAGCAGCTGACAGATTACTGCGGCCACTATAGTCCCTAGAACTACGACGCTGCCGCGCCCGCCGCTGCGCGTCCAATACGCGTGCCTGCTGGGGCGCGTAGAGTGCTGCCTTCTTTTGCAGGGGGGGGGGCTATACAGGCCTATACAGCAAAAGCTATTGCATACTTCTGGGGACTACAGTGATAGTCCTGGGGCCTACATGTGTAGTCCTAGGGACTATACATGTAGTCCTAGGGACTGTACATGTAGCCCTAGGGACTATACATGCAGTCCTAGGGACTAAGCCTCCGCTAAGCCTATGCGTGCACCTGGGGCCAAACCATTATGCACAGGGCTTCTAAATACATGAATCTATAGGCTGCATGGCCTGCACAGTCCTGAAGACTACAGGTGTAGTCCTGAGGCCTATAGCTGTAGTCCTCAGGACTACTGTCGTAGTCCTGAGGACTACCCACATAGTCCTAGGGGCTTCCTAAGACTGCCACTACCAGAGAGGTAGATTAGACAGGCCTACATAGTGCTAGGGACTATAGAAGCATAGTCCTAGGGACTAGAGATTTTGGGTTGGTAGTCCCCAAGACTATGCCTGTAGTCCCCAGGACTGTGTAGACCTGTTTCTGTAGTCCTTAGGACTATGCAGCTTGTTGTAGTAGTCCCCAGCACTATGCCTATAGTCCCCAGGACTACCATTTTATTAGTCCCCAGGACTACACATTTAATACTTGTAGTCCTAAGGACTTCCTCTCTAGTCCTGGGGACTACAGAATAGTCCCCAGGACTATGCACCAATATTGCAGAGGCATAGGCTCTTTAGGATATGAAAAGGGGGTAGTAAGCAGCTTTATACTAAGTTTTAGTCCTGGGGACTACAACCATAGTCCTGGGGACTAGAATTGTAGTCCTGGGGACTATATACATAGTCCTGGGGACTATAAACATGGTAGGGCCACATGCAGCCTTGCAAGCAATCAGAAGGATGTAGCGTGCAGGGGGGGGGGCAGGAGAGGCAGGCAGCAGTGGAGCGGGGGGGGGGGCGTAGGTGTGTTGATGGCGCGGATGCGACGCGCAGATACCGCGGGCTGCGAGGCATAGTCCCGGGGACTACAGTGGCCGCAGCAATCGGTCAGCTGCGTTGTGAAACGATCTACTCAAAATGTTACACCAGGTTGAGCCACCAGTATGGGTTAGATACATGCGTCTATTTAGACATCCCCCTCCCAGTTCCTCCAATAGAGCCGATCATCGCTGTATTGAGCTAGCAGCATTTAAATGCCTGTGCAGAATGAGTAAATTGCTTGTAAAAGTCTGGATTGCCTAGACGTCACAGCCGGATGTTAAATTATTCACCAATCCATCAATTAACCATGAGTATTTATTCCAGGGCTCAACAACTTCCTTAAATAATTAAGTAATTACATAGGGATTGTGTACATAGATTAGTGGCAGCTGTTATGCTGTGTAACGAAATAAAGAGAATTCTAACCAATGGATTTCAACCTCTGTAGAGGGTTCAACCAATGACAGGGTAGAAAGGAGAGCGGTGCCGAGAAACCAGCCCCAATGCATGATGGTATTGAGCCTCACTTTGGGCAAGGGTTGTGGCATATAATGAGCGGGATTTAAGATCTAAGGCATCTTCTACCCAGCAGTACTAAAGTGAGTATCAACGCAACGTCTTACCTCAGATTCACTCAATATAATATACTATTTCTTATCACCAAAATCCCCTTTTAGAGATTTTTATAATTCTTTGGTAAATGTTAATGGAATAACATGACAAAATAAGACAAATATGACTATATTTGGTATCAAATTAAAGCTTACAGTGCAGCAAATGGGATGGAGGAAACCTGCATCTTTACAACTTTCGCAGATTCTTAATCTATCAATTACTAAAATGTGAATCCTTGGTTCCCCGAAGGCCTGCAATACCCTATCTGATTTAGACCTCAACAACAACAAAAAAACACTTAAAAAATGCCCTTGTCATATCTCATGGCTTAGTGCTGAGAAACAAATATATTGGAGTGGCCTAAATGAAAGACCGTTCCCTCTCATCCTGGATGCTGAGTCCAAGTTCTCTCTTACAAAAGAACCTTTGCACATACATGTTGGCCACAACTCACCTGACAGTGTTAGAACTTGCTATGACACTTTCAGAAAGGAAGATCTTGACAAAGGATTGGTTGATACCTTTATTTAACCACTGCAATGATGATACAGACTTTCAATTAAAATTAGTACATCAGAAAATCATATTTTGTGAATGTCATTTCATTCAGTGACACACTTTGACAATATTGTATTGAAAGCAGAGGGGGTAATCCATTACATGCTATAGACCGTATGGGTTCAGAAAGGGAGTGCCCTGGTCCCCTAGCTATAGGCTGTTTCAGTGTATTTCTAAATGTGCAACTTAATTCAGGCAAGCCAAAAGTGCTAAATTTACTTTATAGTGAAAAAAATATAAGCAAAACCAAAGGAATTAAGAATGAACAAATCTATACCAAAGCATTAATGCTAACCTTGCTTAGAAGCCCCGGCCATTACGTGAGTCAGATCGGTGGCTCAGATTATACGATCCGCCCAGAGTCAGGGTGCGGCTTATACAAGAGTTTTTGTTACTATAGTACAGTGTTAAAGTCACCATAACCAGATCACTAGTGTGGCTTATAGGATCTGCCCAACGTCGGAGTGTGGCTAATACACAAGTTAGGCTTGTATGTGAGGTTTTACGGTAATATGACACTAGCCCAATATAGAATGAATGCATCAGAGACAACACGGCCTCATCATATGTGACTTTGCCTGCTTGTTAGGACAAACTCTGTCTGGACATCCCGTACCGGACATTCTGTACACGTTGAGACGCACTGAAATCAGTGATTTGACAAAAGGCATACCCCTATACTCTTAAAGCATGTACCCCATAGTCTCACTGGTTCTTTACTCTACTGGCTCTAGATGGAGACACAATCTCTACCAATAGATAGGGTAGTAGTTGCCCTTTTCTTTCTTTCTTATTCTTTGTTAAACTGATAAACAAAACCCATTTACTCACCTTATTAGTCTATTGGTAGAGATTGTTTCACCATCTAGAGGGATAGAGCCCAGATAGAACAGCGAGACTACAGGGGACTATGCTTTGAGACTGAGCGGTATGATTTTTAAGACTAGGGGCGGTATGCTATTTGTGATATGCTGATTTCAGTTAGTTCCTTCTCACACATTACGTACCTCACATAGTCGTACAACTTGTCTGGTCATTGGTCAATGTATTTAACAAAACCACCAACTTATATATATATTCATTATTTAGCTCTGAAGGAAAATATACATAATACTACAACCTTGATGTGAATATGAACATGTACTAAGTAACCTTTCATTTGGATATCTAAATATCTTTTCATATGGATATCTAAATATCTTTTCAGTGTTACATGTGTGCCCTCATGATAAATCAAAGTCCACAATATATTGTAAATTTGAAATACATATTATTTGTGATGAAACACAGTCTTGAAGACATGAATTTGTGCAACCAATTACACTAGCAACTTTCTAACCTTGCCAAGGTTTAGAAGGAGAAATATAAATTTACAAACCTTCTTGTAACTTCCTCAGGATAATAATAAATAAAAATCAATCAATCAATCCAATTTTCTTTGTACAAATGTAGGGGAGACCGGGGCTCATTGGGACACGGGGCACAGTGGGACAGAGGCCCTGTAGCTAAAAATAAAAAGGGGATTCCTTTGCTCCTCCATTGAAAAAGAGGCTGAGGGGATTCCCCAACTTCCCATCATAAACTGATGTGGGACACCAGGACCATTTACAGGTAAATGTGTATAACTCATATTTTAGGGCCCGAAGTACGATTTCACTGACTCTGATGAAATCTCATTTTGACTAATGTTATTAAGATTCTAATTTCACCTTCTAGGATTTGGAAGACCTCTTAGAAACCCTCAATTGGAGCATAGTATTTGGAGGAATTAAGGCTGTATTAAGTGACCTACATTCCTAAATCAATCAGGGAAACCTCCGGGGCACAGTGGGACAACCACATTTGGGGCACAGTGGGACATGTCCCACTGTACCCCAGGTTGCTTGCCATACAGCATTTTCTATGTATTTACATCATTAACTTAGTTCTAATGATACTTTATGTGTCCTTTATGTATGTGGCATGAGATCTTTCAAGTTAGCCTCAATAAATTGATGATTTCCAGTGAGCAGCATGCGATGTATTGGACACAAATTAATAATTTCCAACAAACTATTGTCTTTTCATGTGAGACAAATATTATATTCTATCATGCATTATTTATGTATTAATCTATTAATGAAGAACTTCAGGAACTATAATATGTGTATTATAGATTAATAAATAAGATCAAAATGCTGATATGCTCATCATAATGACCCTTATGAAGCGCTACATAATCACGAATATATGATATGTAATTAAAATGTAGAAAACAAGTACTCTACTCACATTAATTAATTCATATGCCTATATGCAATATATATTGGTAAATAATAGGGGATAACCCTCTAGCTTTATTCTTAAGAAGTAAACTGTAATATTTAAAATTATTTATTAGCCTCCAATATCATGGTCCCAATGTGCCACTGTCCCACTGTGCCCCGTTTTTTTCACGCAACTGTATTTCAACCAATGCATGTAGAATAGTTTAGCAAACTAGTTTGTTAGTTACATTGATATAAGGGCTTAGGCAAATGGCATTAACATTGTAATATGATGATTATGTGTCAACAAGGAGCTGGTGTCCCAGTGTGCCCCGGAGGGTGTCCCAGTGAGCCCCGGTCATGGGGCAGAGTGGGACACTTGAATTAATTTTTTCATAATTAAATTCCACAATATTGATAATGGTTATCGATTTATTTCTACTCCATATCTGTGACAGATATTAAAGGTTATTTTTACATGGCATTGATTGTTCATTTCTGTTTAATATCAGCTTGCAGGAGCAAAAACGAAAAAAAAGTGTCCCACTCTGCCCCGGTCTCCCCTACATTAAAAAATACATGTATCAGTATTTGCGAAAAACATGCAGGACAGTGGCAACATTCACTTAAAATGCAACCAGTCCAGTGGATTGACAAGCGTAGCAGGACCAAATGTCCAGTTACAGGTTTGGCTTTTCTGAACTAAAAAATTTTGTTCGGTTTCTAAAGCTGAAATATGTTTGTCAATATACTGTGTATCTATCCCGGTTTAGTCATAAATGATTACAAATGGAATGTACTTTTAATGGACAATACTATCTTAAACTTACAATGCATAAATTGTGTGTCTGTGGCCATCTGGTCCTTAAAAAATGCAGCTGGTCCTGTAACATTGAAAGTTTGCAGGACGGAATGTCCTGTGGGATGGAAAGGTTTTTTGTAAAGAGTGCAATGTAATAAGTTATATATGTGTTCTTCCCATTAAATAACCTTTTTAGCTTGGTATGACCTTCATTCACAGAAACTACCCCTTTGTGCATGACCCGAAGAAGGTTTTCTTGACCGACTTTCTGTATAAAGGCATGAAGCTAGCATACAGAAAGGGATTAGCCACTGTATTTATTACAGCAAAGAACACACCTACTTTCTGAATCGGGGAGTTTAATATAAAACGAACTACGCCTAGGTATGCTACTAAGTAGTACCAGATATCAAAACCAAGCGCTATAATGAAGATGACCGTGACAGCTATGGCTGTTTTGGTGAGCTCCTTTTCAGCGGTACTGATGGCAGTAGAGGCGCCTGAAGCACCAAGGTTTTCCTTGCCACGCTTATGGAACTGTATAATGACCAGACCATAGAGCACCACGAAGAAGGCACACGGGATGAAGTAGGCGTAGAAGAAGGCGAGAATACTGTAGAAGCCAAAGAAGTGTGCTGTACCCGGGGTGTCCCAGAAAAACTCACTGCGGCACTCCCCATCACGCATACGGGTCTGGAACCAGGCGGCCGACAGAATAAGAAACGCCAGCAGGAAGAGCGCTACTACCACCTTCCTGAAATGTCCCCTGGTGATCCCCATGTACTTGAGGGGGTGGCACACACAGACGTAGCGCTCCAAGGCCAGGGTGACCAGGTTGTAGGTGGAGACATCTACATTGAACCAGTAGAAGTACTGACTGTGCCACGTATGGCAGATAAAGGTGTCAAACACGGTGTTCCCGACCTTCCACATGGGGCGGATGCTGAACAGCAGCGCCGCCTGGAGGCAGCACAGGCAGTCCAGCACCGACTGGTACTTGAGTAACATCCTGATGATGTTCGAGAAGTCGTCCCCGTTTACACTCAGAGTGATGAGCGTACAGATGTTGGCGAGAACCCCGACCAGGGCGACCACGAGCTGGACATGGTCAAAGACCAGCGTCCATGCCGGCACCTCCGCAGCTGAATTAAATTGAAACTTCATTTATTTAGGCCACTTAGATTTGATTATCAGCTTTGCAGACAGCGCCTGTACCTGTCTAAAAGGGCCTCAAAGTTTTTTTGAGGTAATTCAATTTTTTTTAAAGAGGCTAAATGGCTGCCCCTATCAACCAAAAAAGAGAGAAGTTTAAATTTTTTAATTTTCCACGCCAATTTATGGGGAAATTACACCATCAAAAATTTAGAAATACACCCTTTTCATGATGTGGTCCTATCATATTCCCATGGCTTTTCTCTGTAAATACATGTTTATTCTAAAGCTTTATGACAAATATTAAGGTCATAGCAAGACAAGTTTCAAGTGGACTTGGCTGTGTTTTTCCCATGCCAAAATCGGCATGAAAATTTTCTTTGAAAATAAGAAAATTGCCCGGTAAAAATAAATTGGTAAAGAAAAATCCTCACCTAAGGTCATAGCAAGAGTCTTTTGGAAGCCAGTCCCCTCAACTGAGAAAAAAACGTGGTCTGATAAAAAGTATTCAAAAAAAAACTAGAAGCCTCCCTCCCTCCCTCACCGTTTTTTTTTTTCCAAAAGTGTCCACAAAGCTGATAATCAATTTTAAATGGCCTTAGGGCCGTGTCTTATGAGTTTGTAACAATTGAAACGTCTTTGACCGGGTGTCGTCTTTGACCTGTGTCATCTTTGACCGGTGTCGTCTTTGACCAGCAAGTTTTAAAATGGCTCAAATGGGAGCTATGTACACAGAAATGGGGGGAAAAGATTAATGGATATTTTAACACTATATACTACAAACTTCCCGGCATTTCTGTGTACAAAGCTCCCATTTCAGCCATTTTAAAACTTGCTGGTCAAAGACTACACCGGTCAAAGACGACACAGGTCAAAGACGACACCCGGTCAAAGACGTTTCAAGTGTTACAAACTCATGAGACACAGCCTTATACTGAAGGTAGGTGGGTCAAAGACTTATGGCGCACCTCTCACCAGTCGAGGGTACATAATACAGCTCTGGATCGAGGTTTCAAACATGTAAGGATATGAAAAAATAAGAAGCATAGGCTTAGAGCTATGACTTAGTGTAATAGGAAAGATATTAGGCTAAGTCTCATGAAATCAATACAACTGGATAGTCTTTGACCGGGTGACATCTTTGACCAGGTGACATCTTTTATCATTTAGTAAAACATTGTTTTATCATTATAAAAAATATATTTAATGGTTGATTTCTTTGTTATGCTTTAGTATGTTTATGTAGTTTTTTTCGACCACCCCCCTTCCCCCTATCAAAACTCAAATCTTGCCATCACCGGTCAAAGACATCACCCAGTCAAAGACGTCCCACAGTCAAAGACTATCCAATTGTATCAATTTCATGAGACTTGGCCATTAGTACAATGTAAAAGTAGTTGCAGGTAGATGTTATTACCTCTTGCCATGTCCGCAGCAGTTGCATTACCTGCAGACCAGCTACCATTTTCCACATCAACCATCTTTGGAAATTTATTTTTCCTACAAGGTATACAAATTGTTAATTGCACATTAATTTCTGCTCAGAAATTAAGAACAAAATTGGAATTTATATAGGGCAGCAAACGGTGACTTAGCTCTAATCGATGCCCATTACCCGTTACCATGGAGGTTTGCTTTACGTTGCATAAAGTTAGTATATCCGATGTGTGGGACAAAAAAATAGATTTCCCTAAAAATGAGTCAGAATGTTCACAAATAATATATTTGACTTCTTATCTATTCCATTTCCCCTAATTCCCTCTGGTTTTATTCTGATAAAATTGTATTGCCCAAAATACGGTCATTTTGGAATAAAAGTGTGCACGCTTTTATTCCCCCTATTGAAAATACGCCAGAAAAGCCCATGTTTGGGGAATATGGGGTTCTCTAAATACTATACTTTTAGAGTGCTTGGAATACATTCAAGCAATATTTAGAATTTGAAGAAAAATCGGATATACCCACTTTAATGTCCTTGTTTAATCAAATTTTTTGCAATTGTAATGATATTCTGCCTCAAGCTGTTCAAGATAATTATGAACAATAATAGATTCATACACTTTCAATAAGAGATTCCCTTTTACATCAAGTTGCTGTTTATTTATCAGGGTAAATATGTACGAACCTGTCTCTTGTCCTCAATGTCTGAACCACAGTACTGTATCTGAAAGTGGTTGTCCCCGCAGTGATGCGTGACTCTATAAGTACACTGCAAAAAAGGTGTTTAGATCCTAAACACAATCCTGCCCCGTATTTGTCAACACAATATTTTTGTAAACATGTTTAGGTTAAAAATGTGCGGACAGTCGAGGGAAAAGGGTCCTCCAAGGTATAAACTTAATAATAATTTCCAGTGATATCTTTTATTAGGCCAAATTAAAAAAAAAGTTTTGTTTCAGGTAACATGGGAAAAAATCTAGGGTCGGTAGGTCGGATTTTTTTTTTTTACTTCCACTCAAAAATTTACCTAAAAAAGTGTAAAAATGAGATTTTTTCCCAAAAATTTTGTAAACCTAAAATTGACCCCAAAAAAGTATAAAAATATAAAAATGTCTTCAAAATTGCATAAAAAAACGTAGGGTCGGCCCTTTTTAGATAGGGTCGGTCGAGTGACCTGAAACAAACCTTCTTTTTTTTGGCCTTTTTGAGTACTGGTTCTCTGAATATGTTTGGTCACTGTCCAATCTTAAATGCCAATAAGCTCTATCTTACTTTGTTCTAGAGATGTTCCTATCTAATTAGCATAATTACCAAAACATTTGGCCACAGCTTTTGATCTAAAAAGGGTATTTACATCTATGTCTATCAATTATTAAAAATCTTCTATTTAGAATGAAAATCATGTTTCCATGGCAACCAACAAGTGCAAAAACACCAATTTAGGCCCAAAAACGTTCTTTACCATCTCAAATATGGAATGTTTTTACCAAAGATGGAAAAATAGAAGATAGAAGATATAAGTATTAAATCAATTTATCATTTGTTATATTTCCACCCAGTTTCAAGACCAACTATAGCAGGTTTAAATAAGACAGTTCAAGTAAACCATCAATTTCTATTTAATCGCACATGGCCCCTATTTTAACATAGATCATGAGCAAATACAACAGATATTCAGGGAAGGAATAGCTATTACCATTCTTAAACTACGCAAAAGAGGTGTCTATGTAGCAGATGATACTTTATTGCACATGTAATCATACTGTTGTAGGATATAACTCGTGAATCCTACAATGTGCATATAATTCTATTATAAGACATCATATAGTATTGATTTGATGTGATTTTAGTACATTTAGCACAACAATAAAGTATGAGTGTTTGTAAAATGTGCCTTCAGCAACAGAGCTGCCACCTGGTGTGTGTTTTATATATTGTAAACATCTATCATTTAGATACTGAACATCTAAACATTTTAGACATATATACGTTTAGGTATTTAGGATAAGAGTGTTTAATTCCTTAAAACAGAGGGATTTGAAAACACAATCCTAGCAAAATGTTTTAATGATTTTAAACATGTCTGGATCTAAACCTGTTGAAAACCTAAGCACCTTTTTCACAGTGTATGCTTCCATGAACTCGAACAAATAGAGACATCATGGCTAAGTCTCACCAGATCGTTACAAGTAAATAGTCTTTGACCGGGTGACCTCTTTGACCAGGTGAACTTTCTGACCGGCACACATCAAAACAGCAGAAATGGGGGCTAAGTAGACAGAAATGTGGGGGGGGGGGGGGAGTTAATGGATATTTTAACACTATATATTAACAATTTTATTTCAATTTGGTTATAACTATATGCATTTTCACGCTTGCCCGTCAAAGAGGTCACCCAGTAAAAGACTATCAACTTGTATCGATCTGGTGATACTTAGCCTTATATGATTGGGAAGTATTATGTGGAAGGCAGGCTCTCAGTATAATTGAATTTACATAATACATGTAGATAATTAGGGTTCTGAATGAATCATACAATCCTATACTATGAGGAGTGCTTGTGATTGACCACTGAATATAATGAATGAAATGTCTGGTGTGTGATGATCAATTATTCAAGGAGTCCAAATTGATAAGTAACACCTGAGGCTGTTGGGTAGTGTACCAATGACTGCGGAAAGCCCCAAGGTGGGCGTGGCCTCTGTCTCTCAGGATGAGGAGTTCATATTGGTTGTGTGAGGAGGGTGTGGGACATGGTCCTGAGGGGGGGGGGGGTGATTGGGTGTGTTTGTGAAGGGGGGGGGGGGTGAGGAATGTCCACAAAATGCCAGAATACAGGTATATGTTGGTAATTCTCCTGAAGTGTTTACATATAGCCATTTTTGAGCTGTGCAGGCTCTATTTCTACACAAATTGTTTTATATTAAGTATAACGCATTCCATCAGGTCAGGTCCCCGTACAGCTACCCCATAACATACTAGTCAGGAGTAAGACTAATTTTCAGATTAAGACTACCTTTAAGATAATTAAGACGATCTTAATTCTGTATTAAGATTGCGCTGTTAACATTTGTACGCGCACCTAGGAAAGCTATCCTGGGCGTGCATCGATCAAGGGTGTCAGAAGCCAAAAATAAACTGCAAGGTTAGCATGATGCCCTGATGCAGTGAAAAAATAACCATGAATCTTGAGGAATCATCCGGTATTTTATGGGTCAAGCAGCAGAAAGATACATAGCTAGCTTTGTCTCACTAGATGGGGCTAATGAGAACGTCTTTGACTGGGTGCCATCTTTGACTGGGTGCCATCTTTGACCGGGTGCCATCTTTGACCGGGTGCCATCTTTGACCTACAGTCATGATCAGAAACGGTTTAATTAGAGCAGGTGAAGATATATAACCACCGCTATTTTCTTTATTTTATCCCTTTCAAAGAAGAAATATACTATTATTTTAAAATCTTTTTTTTCATAGTGGCCGGAAAAAGGTCAAAGATGGCACCTGGTCAAAGATGGACAGCGCGCATCCTTTAAAAAGGACTGCATTGTGCTTTTTTTCATGTTTTGAGAGGGAAAAAAGTAGAAAAAAGGTTGCATCAAAAAAATGACAGTATACCAGATGCAAAATGTTGATACCTCAGCTGTTGTTTGAGGTAGAAACGTAAAGCATCTTAGAGCTTATCTCAATGTGCAGACCACCAATGTTCTAGAAAAAGAAAAAAAAAAAGGCCCTCCCGCATCTCCAGAAAAAGTGATTCAAAATAAAATAAAATGCGCCCTCCCGCACCCTTTTTCCTTAAAAAGTGTCTGCAAAGCTGATAATTGATTTTAAGTGGCTGTATAAAACTAACCTTGCATCAACAGTAGAACGGTCGGTGGGCAGAGAGGCTTGATGCTGTGTGTGAGCTGCTGGTGGTGCAGCTGGTGAGGCCAACATGAGACGGCAGCAGCAGGTCCTGTAACCAGTCTTATATACACTTGTCACTACCGTAAAACCTCCCGTATAAGCCTTACACGCGGAAAAGCCGCACCCTGAGTTAAGGCCACTCAAAAAAAAAGTTAGTTTCTCATCACCGCGCGCATCTAAAAAATCATGATCTGAAGAATTCTTTTTTTTTTCTTTTATTTTACAATTTTGATGAAAAATATGTTAAAATTGGAAAAATATTGGCAAATTTGGTATCTAATTAAAGCTTATGCTATCAGTAATGCAGTCAACTGGGAATGGACTGTATTATAACAACTTTTGCTGATCAATAAACTTTGAAGTACTAAAATGCGAAAAATTTTCGCGAAAAATCCTAATTTCCCTATGTATTTCAGCTTCAAGTAAAAAAAATACAGAAGATGAAATAAAGAACACCCTCGTCATATTCTTTACAGCTTGGTGATGAGAAACAATTTTTTTTTGAGTGGCCTAAGGCTGATCCTATGATTAGAGTGTCGACTTGATTTTAAGTAACCCTCTTGCTCTGCATTTGATGTAAGATTCTGATAAAAGCCTGACCTGCAAATGATATTGTAACCAACACATACAAGTTATCTTTCTTTTTTTCTCATTGTATTTTATTGTTCCTATGTATCATTTCATTTTGTCTCATTTATTTCATCCCAGTTGTCATCATTACAATGTATTAGAATGAATCTACTCTCGAGGCGATAATAATATCAGACCCTAACATTTAAAGCTGTATTATAAGAGATATAAATTGTTCGAATGTCTGGCTACTGTTAAAGCCAAACATTAATCAAATGATACTAGGTAGAACATTGAATGAATTTCAACAGATGATGAAGAAAATCACTTTATAAAATTGTGGAAGACGATAAAACTATTTTCAAACCAAAAAATGAGCCGCACTGTCGATCTGAATGTGCCGATTTTAGTACTGTACTATAGCGGCAAAAACTCACGTATAAGCCGCACCCTGACCCTGGGCCGATCCTATAAGCTGCACTGCAGTTTTGATTCGTGTACTAGGGGCGTCTAAAACGTGAGGTTTTACGGTACTCTCATCTGTGGTAAATCTTTGTCTCCAGTTGTGCAATAAAAAACCCTAAAAGTGAACCCTTTGACAACAGCGTAATGCATTATTGCATGATCCCCTTCTTTGTCATGATGCATGAATGCAACCCTGACGAGTAACTCACAAGAGCTGCATTCACGCATTATGCTGACCCTACAGGAGTGAGACATTCCCAAAGGGTTAGCATGATTCACCGATGTAGCACCAGTGAGTTACTCCTCGTCATGAAATGGCTTTTAGCTAGAAGCCATCCTTAAAGGTTTAGAGTTTAACCACACCCTCCACCCTGCACTGACAATGCACTCACTAGGCCTGCTGTTTACTGAGGCCAAAAACAAGCATAGTACCATAAATTCCCGCTTATAACCTGCGGGTTATACACAAAACGAACCCCTAGTGTGGGTTCTATAAAATTCTCAATGTCTAGATGTGGGTAATTAAGAGGGATTTTGGAAGTATAATACAGTACTAAAATCACAATTTTCAGACCTCTGGTGCACTGGTGTGGGTTATAGGGTTCTCAGAAAGTCGGGGTGCGGGTTGTACGCGTAATGCGGGTTACATGCGGGAATTTACGGTAGTACTTCAAGTATGTCTGCTGCGCATATTAGTAACTGTCAGACATTTTGTGAATGTTATGAATAAACAATATCATGATTGTCATGGGAATACTTAAAAGGCACAGCGTCACATTACTACCAATCACCACAATGACCCTGTGTATGTGTATAGGTTTCCATATACGGCTGTAGGTCCCCTGACGGTATCAAGAGGAGCCATCTTGTATGTGTTAACACCTTACGGACTACATAGTGCTTTAGCCCTTTAAGGGAATGTTCATTTATTAATTACAGGGAGGTGGTGAGAGTAGTATAGTATGTATCGGAATGGGACTATAGTTAACTACTGTTTATTACTCAATCGACCTGCAGCCAATCAGAGGCCTCCATTTGGTCACGTGACCCCCTCATTTGCATAATTACGTAATAGGCCACGCCCCCTCATTTGCATAATTACGTAATAGGCCACACCCCCTTGATCACCAGCCAATCAGAGGCCACCATTTGGTCACGTGACCCCCTCATTTGCATAATAGGCCACGCCCCCTTGATCACGTGACCCCCTCATTTGCATAGTAGACTACGCCCCTTTGATCACCAGCCAATCAGTGGCTTCCATTTGGTCACGTGACTCCCTCATTTGCATAATAATGGGTCACGTGACCCCCTCATTTGCATAATAGGACCACACCCCTTTGGTCACGTGACCGGAAGCGCTCTTTATTTGGAAAATAGGCCACACCCCCTTGGTCACGTGACCTGACCCCCTCCCTCATTTGCATAATATAGACAATAGACAGACTACGCCTCCCTTTTGGTCACATGACTTGGACTAGCTAATGGGAGGCTTCTATAAGGGGGGAGGGGAGGGGAGGGGGGGAGGGGGGCACTTTAAGATGCATGGGGAGGGGAGGGGGGGAGGGGGGCACTATTTATGGGGTGGGCGGGCACTTGGGGGGGAGGGGGGGCCTTTGGGGTCTGCTCGGGAGAAAAAAAAATAAATTATCTGATCTCTAGGGAATCGCTTCCTCCCTACCCCCCTTTAGGGGGGTAGGGAGGAGGCGAGTCGGAGGTGACTGTAGAGGAGTTTTTCGGTGACTTGATGACTTTCAAACGACTGTACTGATAGTTGATGAATTTGACTTTTTGACTTGAATATTTCTTGCGACTTTGCGAAAGCGACTTTGCGGCTCGTAGCCCCTTAAATAAAGAGGTGACTTTGTAACCTCAGGGGGGAGATCCTTCTACACCACCACAGAAAAAGATCTCGGTTGATTGACTGAACGCGGCGGGTATGAGTCATCATGGGGCCCTTGACGGGTGGGTCCTCCCCATGCAGCCGTATGTCGAATTTAAGAAATGCCCGTGTCACACGTCACTAAGGGAGAAAACGTTTTTTGAAAATATTTAGAACCCGAATTTGAGCATTCTGGTACATTTTTAAGGACCCAGACACCGCAAAGCCGGGTACCATCCAAGAAAAAAAAGAAAAAAAAAAATTTGGCGAAATGCTTAGGTTTGAAATGGTACTTTTTCTGATGCACTCTTCGAACATCTTTTTTTCCTCATGTCACTATGGTCCATGTCACATGTCGGACTCAAGAAATGCCCCATGGCCCATGTCACTTAGATGTACGTGTCCGTGTCGTCGTATCGATTTTTAAGAAAATGACCATGTCACCATATCGAATTTAGGGGTCTAGTGACATCAGCATGTCCGGCTATCCTCCACAAATTTAGCTCTAAAATGTTTACTTTTTTTTGGGCCGATTTTTCATCATTTTAAAAAAACAATAGGCTGTTGAAATGTTTGCTGTTGTAAATAGAAACAAAAACAAAACAAAGCGCATGGTAAGATTATGTCACATTGCAGTCGCGGGTCCGCTCGTGGCTTATCCAGCCTCTTCGTGGATCCGCGACTGTCAATGTGATCATATACTAATCACCCGGCGTTTACGGTATTATATACTAAGGTATGAGACGGGTCCTACAGAAAAGGTGTCTAAAAAGCGCTGCGACCTGATTGAAATGACGTCAGCGGCGTCTGCTCGTCAGTGCCCGGCTGTAGCCCGTAGGACATGTCATTCTGCTTTTCTGGATGTTTTGAAATATTTTGATTTAACTGTTAATACCTGATAACAAGCCTCTGAAGCAGTTTTTGATCGAGTACGTCTTCTCTACGTTTCCATCGATTAGCTGCTTCAGCAAAAAAAATCGCGCGCGCGGTCTAGTCTAGATGACGGAGTCGCTAAAGCTCTGTTTAGAGAGTGGAACTTGACCTTGACTATAGACTCAGTACTAACTGAACGCCCCGCTATGTCACTCCTCACGTGGGTATATGTACAAGCTCGGGTTCTTCACTTTACGGCTTGACTAAAACTGAGACGCGTCCATGATAAACTCTAGCCTTTTTTTCCTTTTCTAGGATCGAGAGAGAGATTTTAAATGGGGCGGTTATCTAAATAGCGTGGAACTAAAATCAGGCTGCGGCAGATAGTATCTCTGCGCACCTCAAGACTCAACGTAACTTTCACTCTCCAGCAGAAGTTTAGTTGTCACTAATGATGGGCGGCGACCGTTGTGCACCGGCGGATATTGGAGAGTGTTGGAGAGCTGAACCTTACAGACATATAAATCAATCGCTCTGGTGGAAATATCTCGCCATAGATTGGAACCAAATACTTATCTAATGGAATCGTTATCAGTTTTCAGTTTTCTTGCCGTACAAAATTTATTTCCAACTCTTCACGTGGTGATAGCTGAAGGTCGCTCGTCGTAGGTACGTGTGACCGGAACACCCTTTTTGGTTTTGGCGCGGGTTGACATCAGATTTGTACCGTACTGTCGCGATTAAGGGCTCTGAGGGAGCGCTTTTCAATTCGGTGAAGTTCTTACTCAGGAGCTATATACAAGCCAGGCGCTGGCGCTTATTCAAAGTCGCGATTTTAGTGCTTGAGAAAAAACATTTGGAGGCTCTTATACTCCGGCGCTTATACAAGACCGGCGCGCTTTTCAACACTAGTTGCTTTATTGCGACCGTACGGTATGACTTCGGTGTCACAAGGTCCCAAACTCCAAATAAGGAAGTGAAACGACGTCGTCTGTCTACCTCGTGCGCGTCATAGCGTCGTCGAAAATAGTGTGACGTCAGCATCTCTCAGGCGGCTAGGAAGTCAGTTCGACAAAATGGCTCACGGAGTGAACTTCGTGGCCGTTTCTCGATCTATGATCGATGCGGCCGTGGAGAAGGAATTCGTAGCCGTGCTACAGAGAGAGGAGGCGGAGAGACAGAACTTCGTGGCCGTTTCTCGATCTATGATCGATGCGGCCGTGGAGAAGCAGTTCGTAGCCTCGCTACAGAGAGAGGAGAGACAGCGGACTGCTGCTGAAGCAGAGGGTGTGGTGGATGAGCTGTTCGCGAACGTCACTGATCAACTCATCCGCCAGTGCGTGGAGCGAGTCAAGCAGCAAGTCTGCATGGAGGAAGGACTACCGCCCGCCGTGCTGGAGGAGCTGCTGAAGGACTACCACGCGTTATGACCACGCCCTCCGCTTCAGCAGCAAGGTCCCTGCGACCCTCTCTCTCTACCAAACGGTCCTTTTAAGGACCAACCACTGATCACAAAAGTTGAAAATCAATCTCAATATAATATATGCATCAGAAAAACCCCTAATACGCTCTACACTGAAACCCTGTTGAGTAGGTAGATCGAGTTGGGCTTTTTGTGTTGTTTTTTTTTAGGAAGGGCAATCAGGTCATCGTGTGGAGATCATCAGGTGTCCTGTGTGTGTGTGTGTGTGTGTGTGTGTGTGTGTGTGTGTGTGTGTGTGTGGGTGGGCGGGTGTGTGTGTGTGGGTGTGTGTGTGTGTGAATTTTATACAAATACAATTATTCATTCCTTTCAGCAAGAAAATTAGCTCAATGTAATCATATGATTTGAACTGCCCTACTTATCAGGGCCTTGACGACATCTGACCGCCCCCCTTTTCAGGATCTAAATGGAAATTCACCGCCACCGCTTTTCAGAGTCGCGCTGCAGTGGTTATCCAATACATGGCGGAGCGCCATTACCTAATTCTTTTGTATGTGAAAAAAACCCAGCACTGATAAGGGGTTTAATTAGACAGATATTGGTTCTACACTATCAAAAAATAACCCCTCAGCGCTTTAATGCTAAAGGTAGCATAGTGCTTTAATGCGCTACGCTCTTTGTCGATATGCCAGTGTATGCATGCATGAAGCCCTGGTGAGGAACTCTGAGTGCTGCATTCATGGCTTATGACGACAACGGGCACTGCACATTAAAGCGCTATGCGACTATTAAAGGGTTAGATCCAGTCTTGCTCCAGTCATCCCGAATGCTATACCCAGAGTTGGTGGTCTGGTCCAGACTGCTGTACACAGATTGTGGACGGGATGGCGGGTTGCTGCCAGACTATCCCTCTGGTACGATATGCGGCTGGCGCGGCCGAGACTGTCTTATATGATGCTGAGTCTAATTATGTATTAGATACCCTACGAGTAACTGAGAGTATGTCAAAATAATCACGGCAAACTGACTGGCGACTTCATAGGATCATAGGGCGGTTATTATTACATAACTCAGTAACCTTTGGTTATGTGTTAGATAGAGTACACTTGGACACGGTTATTCCATATACCCACTGCCCCACAGGGTCAAGACGAGGTGATTTAAATAATAAGACCCAGACGGGTAAAATAGCCAAAGTCAACAATGACCTGTTTTTTTAGCCAATATGGACAAAGAGACACGGGGTGCTGTACACAGGTTGTGGACGGGCTGGCGGGTCGCTGCCAGACTATCTCCCTGGTCCGATATGCAGCCGGCGTGGCCGAGACTGTCTTATATGATGCTGAGTCTAATTATGTATTAGATTCCCTACGAGTAACTGAGAGTGTGTCAAAATAATCACGGCAAACTGACTGGGGACCTCATAGGTCAGTTATTATTACATAACTCAGTAACTTTCGGTTATGTGTTAGATAGAGTACGCTTGGACACGGTTATTCCATATACCCGCTGCCCCACAGGGTCAAGACGAGGTGATTAAATAATAAGACCCAGACGGGTAAAATAGCCAAGTCAACAATGCCCTGTTTTTTAGCCAATATGGACAAAGAGAAACGGGGTGCTGTACACAGCTTGTGGACGGGGTGGCGAGTCGCTGCCAGACTATCTCCCTGGTCCGATATGCAGCCGGCGTGGCCGAGACTGTCTTATATGATGCTGAGTCTAATTATGTATTAGATGTCCTACGAGTAACTGAGAGTGTGTCAAAATAATCACGGCAAACTGACTGGCGGCCTCATAGGTCAGGTATTATTACATAACTCAGTAACCTTCGGTTATGTGTCAGATAGAGTACACCTGGACACGGTTATTCCATATACCCACTGCCCCACAGGGTCAAGACGAGGTGATTAAGTAATAAGATACCCAGACGGGGGGTAAAATAGCCAAGGCAACAATGTCCTGTTTTTAGCCAATATGGACAAAGAGACACAGGGGGTGCTGGGAGTTGGCGACAAGGGGCAAGACGGGCAAGACTACTTCTCAAAATAGACAATGCCAATGGCCAAGACCTAGTTCTTAAATTCGACAAGGCCTATTGGTATCTCTTATATTCGACAAGTGACACATGTGCCCCGTCTGTGGTCCTAATATAGATTTTCTAAAAAAAAAAAAAGTAAATTTTCTGCACCGTGTGACAACGACCGATCAGCTACATAGCAGAGATTTCCCCAACCTATTTTTGGTTATTTTTCTATTCAGTTTTTGATCAGCGCACTATATTATCGTGGGTTTTTTTTTAAAATTTTTTAATCATAAATAATATGTAGACTTGGAAAAAAAAAGAAAAAAAAGAGAGCTGACACGCAAACTCCTACTCACATGTCGCTGTTTTGTCACTAAACCCAAAGACCCACCCACCCCGTAGGAAGGGGAGACGCTTGTGAACGTTCCCTTAGGCCTCTATTCTTTATTTTATTGTGTGGCCCCTAAAGAGGGGCCAACCAACTGACACTGTCAGTTGGTTAGATGCTGCACAACATGGGCGTAATTAATTACGCCTAGTGTTAAGCAGCATGGATCACTGTGGTTTGACAGACTGACCTCAAAGGGCCCCCTTTGGATGGGGGCCCTTGTAGCACAACGAGTCAAAACGAGTTGATCCGTTTTTCAGATTGCCGACTCGGCGAGAGTTTCTGACTATGTATCTTTTATAAAGCCTTAGATATGGTGTGGTATTTTTCATCTCGCTATAGTTTAGTTGGTATTCAAAGAAACTGCCTCATTTCTATCAGAAATACACAATATTGAATTGTTTTTTATATTTTAATATATTCAGAAGCGCACTTTGTTGCCTATATAGCTCATTATGCGTTGAAATGTTCGCGAGCATCGTAGGAATGTACAAAACCCCTATTGTAGCGCCATCTGACGAAAGAGCGGGGAACTATACGTGACCTGAACCCCGCCCTCAGCGCGTTCGTTATTCGCATCTTTGACAGCGACTAAGAGACGCTCAAACTGTCTCTTATTTAGTTTGAACTTATCACAAATTTGTCTTTGATAGGTCGTAGATTGACTTCTGACTTTTTTTCTTTTTTAGTTAGAATAAAAAACAAGTGACGCCGACACAGACCTGCGCATTAACGCGCTCCACCGTCTTCAGAGGGTTGAGTCTATAGTACAGTAGATTCTACTGTGTACTTACACTAACAGTGCTACATATACATACCTGAGTCATAAGTGGGGGGTTTTTGTTGTTTTTTTTAGGGGAAAAAAAGTGATCTACTCACCAAACCGCTATTAGTAGGTAACCTGTATGACCCATACCGCAAACATCTGCCTCGTGACTGATAGTGTACCGGTGGTGAAGTGCTGTTGCAAGAACAATTGAGGCTCTTTATATAGCTGAGAGAGCGAATGGTCTAATCTTGTTTTCACCTTGAGCCCCACCCTATTCCAGAGAGGGTATCAAAAATCACATGTACACGTATGTGGGCTTATAGCTGGTGAATAGATAAGGCGGGGCAACTGTGTATACTAACACTACAGGGGGCGTTTTAACGACAGGTGTGACGCGCCAGCCCGTGGAGGGAGCTTTTGTTTTCACCTAGAGAGTGTATACAAAGCCTACAGGGGGTGATTAACGACAGGTGTGACGCGCCAGCCGGTGGCCGGATCACCGCATCTTCTAAGCTTTGTTTTCACCTAGAGAGGGGATCGAGAGTGTATACAAAAAAAAAAAAAACCTACAGGGGGTGTTTAACGCGGCCGGCTGCCTACATGCTATGGTCTAAGCCTGTTTTCAGCTAGAGAGGGACCTAAATCACCTAAGCCTTTTCCACCCTTAAATCGATCTGATAATTACCATAAAGAGGAGTAATGCGCGTTACATGTATATGGGCTTATAGCTGGGTAAGAGATTAAGATGCTAGTCAACTGTGTATGCAAAAAAAAACTACAGGGGGTGTCTAAAGTCGATTGTCATGCGCCAGCGGGCGGACGGAAGTCTGCCACTCTAGCTGTGACTACAAGCGCGTGCGTGTGGTAGACAGCTTAAATCAAACACAAGTTAAGCTCCTTATAGCTTCCTACTGACTGCGGATTGGAGTGCTTGAAAGATGGTCTTTTGTTTTTTTCATCTATTTCATCGGGGGGTCGAACAGGATTAAAGATGTAACGAACCCGCACCTACACAGGTAGACAGCTGGTCGCCTTCCTAGTGAGAGTTTTCCTCTTGAGTTAAGAAGCTTATCTCGGAGCCTAGTACATAAGCGAGAGTGAAACATGGGTCCCACACACTTCTTCTACCACCTTCAGCATGGCGTCATCAGGAATCACTCTACGTTCTACCGAATGTGAGCAATCCCAACACTACTACAGAGCCGCGACAACACCACACGAGGAGACGTCCATGTTTACTGATGAGTTAACAAGTAGCAAGGTGGAGGTTGGTTTTTATCAAGATTCGTACGGGTGGCTGGAAAGTGTGATGGCTACTTCTGCAGCTATTGCTGCTGCTCGTGCAAAACGTGAAGCTCGTATCGCTGTTCGTGCTACACATGCTGCATACGAAGTTGCCAATGCTGCTAACAACGCTGCTGTTACTCTCGCCGCTGCTGCTCGTGCTGCTAATGTTTTTGCTACTGTTTCCGCTCTTGCTACCGATGCTGCTGCTACTGATGCTGCAACGTCTGCTAAAAGTGTCGCTGTTGCGGCTGCTGCTAGGGCTAATGCTATAAATGCTTGTACAGCTGCTAAAAAAATAGCCTGTTTTGCTTATGCTAGTCGCAGTGTCGCTGTTACGGCTATGGCTGATGCACATGATGCTAAGTTACGGGCTTTTGCTTTTGCTGAAGATGCTGTTGATGCTGAAGATGTTGCTGCTGCTGCTGCTACTGCTGCTGAAGATGCTACTGCTGCTGCCGCTGCTGCTGCTGAAGATGCTGCTGCTGCTGCGGCTGCTGCTCTAGACACCTATGACGCTGCTGCTCTAGACACCTATGACGCTGCTGCTGCTGAAGATGCTGCTGCCGCTGCTGCTACTGCTGCTGCTGAAGATGCTGCTGCCGCTGCTCTAGACACCTATGACGCGGCTGCTGCTGCTTTTGCTGAAGATGCTGTTGATGCTGCTACTGCTGCTGCCGCTGCTGCTGCTGAAGATGCTACTGCTGCTACTGCTGCTGCCGCTGCTGCTACTGCTGCTGCTGAAGATGCTGCTGCCGCTGCTCTAGACACCTATGACGCTGCTGCTACTGCGGCTGCTGCTCTAGACACCTATGACGCTGCTGCTGCTGCTGAAGATGCTGCTGCTGCTGCTGCACTAGTCATCTATGACGTGGCTGCTGCTCTAGACACTTATGACGCGGCTGCTGCTGCTGCTGCTGAAGATGCTGCTGCTGCTGCTGCTCTAGACACCTATGACTGAAAACTTAGTAGGCGTTATTTACAAACACTACTGCTACCTATGACTAAACTTAGTAGGTGTTATTTACAAACAAGAGAGCCACGTGGTGTTGTTTACAAACAAAGAGAGCCACGTGGTGTTGTTTACAAACAAAGATAGCCACGTGATGTTGTTGTGGCCTATCATGCCAATGAAAGGGTCACGTGATCAAGGGGGCGCGGCCTATTATGCAAATGAGGGGGTCACGTGACCAAATGGCGACCTCTGATTGGCTGGTGATCAAAGGGGCGTAGTCTACTATGCAAATGAGGGGGTCACGTGATCAAGGGGGCGTGGCCTATTATGCAAATGAGGGGGTCACGTGACCAAATGGCGGCCCCTGATTGGCTGGTGATCAAGGGGGCGTGGCCTATTACGTAATTATGCAAATGAGGGGGCGTGGCCTATTACGTAATTATGCAAATGAGGGGGTCACGTGACCAAATGGAGGCCTCTGATTGGCTGCAGGTCGATTGAGTAATAAACAGTAGTTAACTATAGTCCCGTTCCGATACATACTATACTACTGGTGAGATTTCGCGCGGAGGAGCGAATTTTTTTTACCCCCCCCCCTCGAGAGCGCATGGAACGTTTCACGGCCCCCCTCGGCAAAGGCGCCGAAAATGTTTCACCCCCCCCCTTTAGACTATAGTAACGCACAGGCTTTTTAGCTAAAAAGGGGCTTAAATTTTTACGCCTGCCCCCTCAAGAGGGGTCAGAATATTTTAGGGGTCGCAAATCTTTACGCCCCCCCAAACCCACCCCCCCCTGTAATTAATAAATGAACACTCCCTAAGGACGCATATCGCTAAAAGACAACATTTTTCGTCATGATGCACCAAAGCAGCCTCACAAGTAACTCACTGATGCTGCATTGGTGCATCATGCTGGACATTTTGGGAGTGTCTCAACCCCGTAGGATTGGCATGATGCTTGAATGCAGCATGGCGAGTTACTCACAACGACTGCATCCATGCATCATGACACCCAAGGGCATGATGCATTAAGGCATTGAATGCTGTCCTGAAAGGGATAATGCACTGTGCTAGTAGTTGTCATGAATACAGGGCTATGGAGTCTCTTTGATCCAATATACACTAGATCATATAGGGTCGGTATGGATGCATCATGGTGACCAAGGACATAGCACATTAAAGTGCCATGCACCCCTCAAAGATATGCCACAACATTAGTTATCAGAGATATGGTTAGGCATAAACATTAATAGAGCCTCACCCTACCCTTTTAAGGTGGCATAATGCATTCATGCATCATGCTTTGGTCGTCATTGTGAAGCCCTGGCGAGTAACTCGCCAGTGCTGTTTTCAAGCATCAAACAGACCGATCAGGAGTGTATCAACCCCATAGTATCAGGAGTGTATCAACTCCCTAGTGTTGGCATGATGCTTAATCTGAATGCAGCCCTAGCGGTGAGTTACTTACCAGGGCTGCATTCATGCATCAGGACCACAAAGGGTACGATAATTCATTGATGCAGTATTGCATTAAAGGTACTCAACACAATCTAACTGATTGTAGATCAACCAACAATATTTCTTAATGACTTTTAGGGATGTTAGCCTGATGCATATTGAACACAAAGAAAAGAAAAAAATCCTATGTCACAGGATTTATTTGCCTTTTGGAGGGTATTCTAATTTGGGTGCATCATATAGGCACTCATGAGAAAATAATATTTTCTACATTATTTGACACAGAAAAATATCTCCCAACAATATCTCAATAAAAATGCAGGCATGATCATTAGGAACATGTTCAAAACAAGAAAATAGGGGGTCACGGGCAAAATGAAATTATGCTGAATTATTCAAAATAATTTCTAATCTTTTCACTGTATAGAAGAACATGACATATAAGTGGGAGAAATATGCAAATATCATGGTTTTAGGTAGTTCCAGTTTTTGTCACCAGGTGCCGTATGCATAGATTGTGTTGAGTACCTTCAAAACGCACATATGTCAACGAAATGGTTAAGAATACTTTCTGTTTATTTCAATTATCAAATTCATATGGATCCTACAAGTACAATGACATTTAGAAAATAATAGACCCCTCCTAGGGTACATATACAAGCCCTTTGTCATACTACAATGATCTGAGTGCATCAGTGATAACTGAGCAGACAGCACATCAGGAGAGGAAACAGTAAAACGATTTAAAAAGAAATAGTATGAAGTCAGCAGCCTTCTATCAATATACTCTCTAAGACATCAGTGGTCTTAATGCATAACTCATATTTCCTGCTATTACATCCGTAACCCAACAAAGGCGGGTGGGCGGTGCATCCAAGTGCAGCATGCTCTCCTGATAATACCCGTCCATTAATGATGCAGAGTACCTGAGTTCAATTCTCTTCCAGGCAATGCCTGGTAATCAAATTCATAAGTAAAGCTATTTTGGAAACAGAATACATTATTCACAATACTAAAGAAAATGTAGAAATATGTATTTCAAGAACATACTGTTATTTGGCCTGGTAGGGATTTGAACTTGGGCTCCCACCATTATGAGTGCACAGTGCTAACCACTACACTATACTCTACACAGGTGACATTAGGAGTGTCCAGGTACAACCTATTCACAATACCTGCACCCTGCCTGTACCCTAATCTCGGCCACGAGATTTGGCTGAGCTGGTCCTTGCAGAGCAAAGGGTTATGATTGTTACCAGTGGTCCAAAAGGTGGAGCCACTGTATCTCGCTAATGCGGAATAGCGACTACTGGGTTGTAGCAGCTACTGGGTCGCAGTAGCAACTACAGGGTTGCTGTAGCAGTTACAGGTTTGCTGCGGCAACTACAGGCAAAGCTAAGAACGTGGGGATTTCAGAAACATTATTTTGGATATCATAAGGTGAACTATGAAATTCTAGTTGAATTTTCAGGCTGTGTCTCACAAACTTGGGCCAATGTTTTTGTCTCTAACCGGGTGCCATCTCTGACTGGGTGCCATCTCTGACCGGCCTGTAGGGAAACGGTTTATTTAGGACAGATGTAGATAGAATTTGGCTGAAAAGGTTAATGGATGTTATAACTCTTTAATGTAGTAATTAGTTGCTTGTTTTTATCCTCATCTGCCCTAAATAAATAGTTTTTATTCAGGCTGGTCAGAGATGGCACCTGGTAAGAGATGGCACCTGGTCAGAGACGTTGACATTGGCCTAAGTTTGTGAGACACAGCCACCAGCCACAGCTTCTCCTTGGTAATTCACATGGTATGGAACATAGATACTCAAGGCTGTATCTCATGAGGTCGTGACAATTGGATAGTCTCTGACTGATTAAAACAGCTGAAATTAGGGGTATGTACACCATCACGGAAATGCCGGGAAATTTGTAAGGTATATATAGTGTCATAATATATTAACCTTTCCCCCTGCATTTCATTGTAAATAGGCCCCTTTTCAACTGTTTTAATCTTGCCAGTCAAAGACGTCACATGGTCAAAGATGTCACCCGGTCAAAGACGCCACCCGGTCAAAGACTATCCAATTGTATCAATTTCATGAGACTTGGCCTCAAGCACCTCATGGGGACGGTATTACTTGGATTATTGATAATCCTATCATGGAAACCTATTTCATGTATTGATTTTTTTTCACAATATTATCAAGAATGTAATTCTTTATGAATAAAATACTAGGCAAACACATTTCAATTATATAAGACATTTTATGGTTGATATGCAATGGGAACTGCAGGCTATGTCTTACCAATCTGATGCAGTTGCGTTTCTGCTCGGCACAAATAATGTGTATATTGACCCAATTCTTTTTCAGGAAGGTTCTATAAGCATATAGTAACACTACCTGCTATTTGGCTTGGTTAAGAATTTATGTTCCTTCCCCCTGGTAGACCCAAAAGATTTTGCCAAAATGATCCTTTCACGTTTCTGCTCGGCAACAATAAACCCTTTGTGGCAGGCAGAGTTTTTACATTTTTTCACTATTTCTCTTTGGGGTAAAGGCATACACATGTCTACCATCGCCGGTAGCAGTGATATCATTAAGATACAATTATTTCCTGACCGTTTCTCATTCTAAAATCCTCATGGCCATTTCTTCCACGTTTCTGCTCGTTGTAACATGTTTATTATAGGAAATTCACGTTTCTGCTCGAGCAGAAACGTGAAAATGGCAGTTAGAGATTTGTTTTTTTGGCTCTAGTTTGAATTCTATCGAAGAAACTATACCTAAAAACTAAAAGATCTGGCAGGCAAGAGATGGCAGAAGAGGTAGAAAGTAACCTGGAATGTATCCTGTGCAAGGGGGCCCCATAATCAGAGTTGGGTGAAAGTCACCAAATAAATGAAAAATCTGCAAATTCCCAGAGACCCATGGCCCAAGGAATAAACATATGTTGATATGACTACTTCTTGGCATGCTAGTAAACAGGTGTACCTTCCAAATGAAAAATAAAGAATTTAAAAAAAAGAAAAACTCTGTATTACAGAGGCTATTTAGTGTAGCCGAGCAAAAACGTGAATTGACAAGTCTTCTAGGAGGGGTATTTTACATATCTTAGCCAAGGCAATTAGCAGGTAGGGTTCCTATACACATATAGAAACCCGCTGAAAAAAAATTTGGCCTAAGTTCCCATTTTTGAGGCCGAGCAGAAACCGAGCAGAAACGTAACGAGCAGAAACGCAACTGCATCAGATTGGTAAGACACAGCCTGCAGCGTATTTAAATTTAAAGACATCACTATTTATCTAAACATTATATAAATAAAAGTTCATACGCATTTCCTTTTCCTGAAACACATAGAATATAGTTGTTGAAAATCGTCCAACTCGCCAAATACGCTTTGTTCATGTTCCGGGTAATACAATGACAAATAACAACATGTATGTGTCTACCACTGTAGCAGGAATAATTCATTCTTCAAATCATATCCCTAGCTACATATGCTCCCAGGCTAACAATCAAGCTCTAACGTGGACATACACAACCTCTAGTATCCCAAACCTCTCCTAAATCTAGCAAAGATATAAAACAAAACTAAGAGAATAGATTCAATACAAAACAAACAGAATAAAGTAGTCCTGACAATGCAGTCACTTCTACTATTCCGAGCACACTTGGCCATGATTGGTGAACTTTGGTCATGATCAATTTGGTCAAGACCAAACCTGACCAAAGTTGGCCAATACTTCCATGTTTTCAATCTACAAAAAAAAACTACCCTATAAAAACCGGGCCGACCCTACGTTTTTTTTATGGAATTTTGAAGATTTTTCATATTTTTTTCAAATGTTTCCTGATTCTTTTCACATTTTTTTTTACACATTTTTGTTAAAAAATGATAAGAAATAGAAACGTGGCATGAAACATGGATTTCTACGCAATTTTCAATACATTTTTTAAATTTCTGTGGTGGTTCCTGTTTATCCCTTTAGATTAAAGAACAACGAAGAACGGCAGTTTCCAGGTGCAAGAGTATATGTATCCGTTTATTACAAGAATAAACATCAGGTATATTATACCATCTGTCTGCACAATAGGACTATGTGAAGTATCATGAATCGAGTCAGAACTGTCTGCCCGCTACGGGTCGTAAACCCCTCTTATATAACCTGCACTAAGGTCACGTGCACAGGTGAGGGTCGGCTTATTACCTGTGAGTGGCACACGGTAACCAGGAGAGGATCCGAATCCTTTCCCGGGAACTGTGTGCGCTAACTCCAGGTGCAGAGACCGGGCCGGATAACAGACCTTACTCGGAAACACTCAATATAGAGTTAACACACATCATATAGTACTCCTAAATTTCTACACCATTTTGATTGATAGTCTCCCTTACGGTTGGGGAATTACAGAGCAAGTGCTTTCTATAGCTTTTTGGTCAATTTTTGGATATGCAGAAAGGTTGATTAGAACTTTCATGTAAAAAAAAGATTAAATTTTTAATTTTAATCCGACCTACCAACCCTAGAGTTTCTACCCATGTTACCTGAAACAACACCTTTTTTGTTTTTTTTCGCCTTGTCACATTCTGAAAAATCCCTTCGACAATAATTCCCGCTACAGCAAGACAGTTAAGGCTGTTTTATTCTGATAACTTGGATTACGGATCCAGCGATGGGAATTTAGGCTTTTTAAAAAAAATTTTACCCCTGCCTGATGGGATTTTAAAAAGAATTGGACCCCCCCCCAAAAAAAAGTATATGCTGACCACCAAAAACTCAACAAGGCCAATTTATCTTCATCTGATAGCCCATATGTATTTTTCATGCTTTTTTGCCCCCGCCCACTGGGAACTTTTAGCACCCTACTTCCCTGTAAAGAGGCTTTCTTTTTGTTTTTGCCCCCCGCCCCCTAAAAATATTTGGTGTAAATGGCCCTAATCCAAGTTATCAAAATGAGGTGGCCTAACCGGTGGGTTCCCTCACCTCACTGTTCAACTGGGCAGCCACAGGTCCTGTCCTGGATGTTTTGTGGGAAAGGCTAATACAGCCCCGAAGATGGCTGAACACTTCACATTTTCATAATCAGGGACCGGCTGACGGTCCAATTGTTTTATGGTCTGCCCTGCCTCTGGAATTTCCCAGCACATCGTTAAGTTTGGCTCCTCAACATAATCATCCTCGTCTGAGTTCATGTCGATCAATGCGGTTCTGACCATGAACAGAGCATTTCCTCTGGCGAGCACCATGCCCTCACCAGCTTGAAACAGCTCATAGGTGTGGGGCATTTCTTGCCTGATGCCTGTCCACTCCAGTCTGACCCACTGGTCTGTGGACGGACTGTAGAGTTGCATTTTGAGATCCATCTGAACAATAAGAAGAGCTTCTTCCTTTGTTCTCATAACTGCAAACATACAATGTCCAGCACACTTGTCCAGACAAGGTGTCTTCCTTTGCCAGTCATGGATTGGCGATGACAAGTTTAGACAGTAGAAGCCATCCGACCCCTCTTTGTCTTCATCTCCATAGTAAATTTTCCCCACCTCATCTATATTGTGTCCCCCGCTGATATACATCGTGTTCTCGATGACACAGGTGCCGGCTCCGTTCAAAGCCACGGGGAGGTCATGAACACAAGTCCACTTGTCCGTACGGAAACTGTACCGTTCCATCTTACGTGTAATCCTCTCTGTGTCTAGGTACTGTCCACCTACCAAGTACAGATCATCATTGTAATGAACCATCCTGAAATCCACCTTTGGCTCCTTCAAACTGGTCATCTTCTCCCATGCTAGTGTTCTGGGGTCAAAAATGAACCACTTCTGTATGTCCCTCTCTGGGTCATGCTCAGATGTTACACAAACAACCATAAAGTTGTTCACTTCTTTGCAAATGACCTGATTTCTTTCAGCAAGCACTGGTGAGTTAGTCATGTTTGGTCGATGCTTCTGCCATTTATTTTCTTGATCTAGTGTGTAGAAACAATGTTCATGCTCAAGTGGGCCTGAACTGGCGAAGAATACAGGCCATGGTTCGGACTTCACCTCAGACTGTTTTGACCTGTCGAGGACCTTGAGGTTTATTGGGAGTTTGTGGTATTCCACAGCTTTGTCCACCAGATCCTGCCATGTACCTTCAGTGCTCCAGTATATATCCATCTTCCTGATAACTTGCAGCTTGTCGGGACCAATTAGCCGGAAGCGCACTCGTGACATGAGGTGATTTGCACTGGTGAGTTTCTCTTGGGAGCTCCCACAGCTCCAGTTCTTGAGGAACAGAAATGTTTCCCACTCAGAAGGACTGCAGTGAATCAGGAGTTCAACTGTATCATACGACAGAGCCTCTAAGCTGTAGTTCTCGACAAACATACCCCAGTTTTTCCGTATGAAATTCCTCACTTGTGTTAGTTCTGGAAAAGTGAATTCTACCACGGATGATAGCACCTCAACACAGTTCTGGAAGGTTAGGTCCTCCACCAGTTTCTTGGCACAGAATTGACTGACCAGAGGCATCTGGAGGTACATAGAGCATCTAAGTACCTCTAAGGTATCATCTGTAATGATGTTTGCCTCTCCAGTATAAATGAAGTTAAGCAGCTTAGATACAGTATCTGATGAGAACCCGTTGACATTCACTTTGTCCTCTTTACTCTCCAGGAAGCCATCACCAAATATGGCCTTGAAGTAGCCGCTGACTGCAGCTAGTACAACCCTGTGTACCTTGAACTCACGACCTTCAACTACAAGGGTGTAATCCCGGAGTAGGTTCTCCTGCCAGAGGTCCTTTATACCGGTAGTCAGCCCGAGGTCTATCATTGTGATGCCTTGTACGTCACCTTATTACCAATTTTGGAGGATCTGAAATAAAGAGACAAATGAGTCAGTGGTATTGACAGGGAATAAGGACAAGAAGAATAACCTCATTGACCTCATTTATTCAAATATCTTTAAATGGTCAATTAAGTTTAATATGGTATTGCATCATTGGCCCATTAGCAAGACCCAGTAAACAAAAAACGTTATACGTTTCTCTATTGCTCATCATAGCTAAGAATTATACATTATTTTGACGTACAGTTTTTTGTTAGCTTCGATACCCCGGCTTTTTTATGCAATTCCTTTACAGCTAAATATATTTGAGGAGGGTCAAAGATCTCATACTAATATTATCAATATTGGCAACAGCATTGTTTTCAGAATCATCAAACATGCCTTAATGTCCGGACAATGTCCAGGGCATTCATTTATGATTTGGTCCACCACCAGTCAGTCATTAAGCTCATACTTGAAGGTCAAACAACTGTCTAATGTTATCTCTAGATAATTTCTCAACCAATTTATTTCCCCTCACTTCAGGGCACTAAGTACTGTATTATCCTCATATTTAGATTAACATTCAACATTTATTTTCTGTAAAGCCTCATCCTATTTATATTATAGAAAATGAATGAATCAAACACAATAAGTATTGAGGGTTCTCTTCCTTATTAATTGCAGATACACTTGTGCAAAAATCAACAAACAACATAAATTCCCACACTTGTCTTCACCAGTGACATTGTCTGTTGTTTCCCCATAGTTTAATGTTCATGGAAAAAATATTTGTGTTAGTGCCAGTAAATCATGATAAATGATGTCTTTCTGGTGAACCTTTACTATATTGATATTGTGCAGTTGGGTGGAGATATTAACTAGGGGCGTCATCGATACCCCCAGAATTGATACATCGACATTTCTTGCATTCTTATTATTGCATCGACAAAAGAATTGTATCGATACATTATTTCTTTCACTGAATAACCCGTCATTTCCCTTTCAAAAACTGCAAAAATTGTGGAAATTTTGCACCTAAAACTTGCTTTTTATTCTGCTTGAAAATGATATTTACGGTCATACAATATTGAGGAAAAGGGACTTCAGATTATGCTCAAAGTGCTATCAAGTGTTTATCTTTATAGACTCAAGTATAAAGGAAAGAATGAAACAGATGAAAAACAGTTTTTCAAGCAGATATATAGTCTGTGTTTGTAATTTTGAAATAAAACAATATAACCGAAAACTCGAGACCAAAATAGTGATAATCAAAATCGAAATAAATTGGATATCAATGACATCCCTAATATTAACTAACTGATATGACATGTACTAATTGTAATTGTATGGTGTGCATATTTCACACCAGAGAATCTACAAGGGTGGAGGAAACTCTAGGCAGTCTCAGTCTCATGATAAATCCTGTATTTACTTTATAACAGCTGCAATATATTTATTGACACATTCCTGTTGAACAGATGCATCACATATAAATTCTTTTTTTCTTTACCAGTTCAAATCATTTCACAAACAGCATTTCTGTACCACAACTCAAATGATTACACAAGTTTCATTTCTTTATCAGTTTTCTGTACCACAGTTCAAGTGACTTCACATGCAGCATTTTTATCGAAATGTGATCCACACTGAAGGCTTTAAAACAAAAATCAACAGTCAGTTCAAAATTGTATCCACATTTAAGGACTAACTGGTGTAATGTGATGGTACAACAGTCTATACAAAAACCTTTTCACCATCCAGGACATTCGGTCCAGCAGATTTTTTTTTTTTTTGCAGGCCTGGCTTATTGTTTGCATACTTTCTGTTTTATGCTGTAGAAACCTTAATACTGATCCAATTTACAAGCTGTAAAAACGAGTTTGTAGGCAAAGACCTGCAGATTACAGCCAGTCATTCGGACCGGCAGTAGTGACATTTCCGCCGTACCAGCATACATTTTGCCGGCTATGGCCGGTGTCTGGCAGGATTTTGTATAGACTGGGTACAAGCCATCATTGAGGTTCTATATCCTTCAGTTCCCAACTGGCAGAAACACACCACAGATCTTTCTGCCACTCTTGACCTTGACCTTGGCCAGAGGCAGAACCAGCTCTTGACCTGTGGATTCAATGTCCTCATTGACTTCTGAGAAATGCCACTTCAAAAAGATATTACGTCAGCATCGCTCACACTGATCCAATCCTCACTCTTGTCGTCTTCAGAGACTTTTAGTTTGACAGTGATGAATTCTCCGGTCATCATCATCATCATTGTAGGCACATCTTGAGAAGCGATAGAAGTAGTATAGTATGTATCGGAACGGGACTATAGTTAACTACTGTTTATTACTCAATCGACATGCAGCCAATCAGAGGCCTCCATTTGGTCACGTGACCCGTTGCCATGGTAACGTGACCTACTTAGGGCTCTCAGCCAATCAGAAGCCAGCATTCTGGGTGACCTACTGACCTACTTAGAAGCTCTCAGCCAATCAGAGGCCGGCATTCTGGTAACCATGGTAACGTGACCTACTTACGTCACGTGACCTACTTAGGCTCAGCCAATCAGAAGCCGGCATTCTGGTAACTAGGGTAACGTGACCTACTTAGGGTTTGTTTGTAAACAACACCACGTGGCTCTCTTGTTTGTAAACAACACCACGTGACACGTGACTGTTTGTAAACAAACAAAGTTATATAACTTATATATAGAAATATCACTAGGCGGCAGAGTGGTCAAAAGGCAATCTCGTAGTAGTAGGTCTACTTGGATCTTGAGTAGCCACCCTTGTGGTTATAATTACCTAGACTAGTTGGCTCTGCCAGCCTGGTCAAGTGAAAATTGGTAAGGAGACTATGAACTAGGCTAAGCTTGGATTTTAAAATAGCCTATAAAAGTATAATAAACTATAGTACCCTCTTAGATTTGATGATTAGACATTGCCTACTAGGTATACACATTTGTACAATGGTATCATTGTGTATAAATGTTCTTTTGGTACATCATGCCGACTCTACACGAGCACCATTTGCAACGACAGATAGTGCTAAACCTAAGACCTACCCACTCCGTAGAAAAAAATAGGGGTGACGTTTGTGAACGGTCCCTTAGTCTTTCTATTCTTTGTTTATTGTGTGGTCCCTAAAGAGGGGCCGACTAACATCGGTGTTATTAATTACACCTCATGTTAGGCAGCATAGGATCAAACCTCAAAAGCATCAAAGCTCAAAGTCCTAATGGACAGAGAGCCCTGTGTGGCTTTTGAGGACGAGTGGGAGTGATCCGTTGCAGAATACCGATCCGTGAGAGGTTCTGACTATATATATCTTTTATATCGCTTTAGATATGGTGTAGTATTTTTCATCTCGCTATAGTTTAGTTGATATTTTAAAGAAACTGCCTCATTCTATCAGAAATACACAACATTGACATGTTTTTTATATTCAATATATTAGAAGTGTGCTTTGTTGCTTATATAGTTCATTATGCGTTTAAAATGTTCGCGAGTATCGTAGAAATGTACAAAAATCCTATTGTGGCGCCATCTGACGAAAAGAGCGGAGAACTATACTAGGGTATGGCGAGCTAGACTAGAGCATGTAATCACCAGGCGGCAGAGTGGTCAAAAGACAATCTCGTAGTAGTATGTCTACTTGGATCTTGAGTAGCCACCCTTGTGGTTGCAATTACCTAGACTAGTTGACCCTGCCAGCCTGGTCAAGTGAAATTAGTAAGGAGACCGCACATTAACGCGCTCCACAGTCTTTAGACAGTTAAGACTATAGTACCGTAGATTCTACTGTGTACTCACACTAACTATTTACAGTGCTACATATTCATACCCGAGTTCTAAGTGTTTTTTTTAGAAAAAAGCGATCTACTCACCCATTTTTTTTAGACAAACTCCTATTAGCAGGTAACCCCTGTATAAACCATACTGCAAAGATCTGCTACTTCGAGCGTCTGCCTCGTGACTGATAGTGTACAACAAGACGAAGTGGGCAGAGGTGAAGTACTGTTCCAAGAAAAATTGAGGCTCTTTATATAGCTGAGAGAGCGGCTAATCCGGATGTTCTAAGCTTGTTTTCACCTAGAGCCCCACCCTCTTCCAGAGAGGAATCAAATTGCTTTTCACCTGGACCCTTCCACCCCTAATCCATCAGCATGAAAAGAGGGATAACAAGTGTAACGTGCGCTACATGTATATGGGATTATAGCTGGTGAAGAGATAAAGCCAGGTCAACTGTGTATACAAAGACTACAGGAGGTGATTAACGACAGCTGTGACGCGCCAGCCCGTGGACGGATTATCTTCTAAGCTGACGCTTATTCAACTAGCCAGCTGCCGTCCGCTCCACTCACCACGGCAAGAGGAGGTGCTTTTGTTTTACACTTAAGTCGCTTACCACATGTACTCGTCTCTACCTCACAGACAGACACCCTCTCGCTTGCTTCACGACCCCTGTAGCTTTTTTTGTATACACACTCTAATCTCATAACCCCCTGATCCGTTATACAGGTAACGGGTATTCTCTTTTAAATAGCTGCCAGTCAGCCTGCGGCAGCTGAAAACGACGGTAAGTGGCTTAGCTCTAGAAGCAAGAAGGCGTATATAAGGAGGCTGACACGTGTATAGGCGCCTTATAAGTCGGCAGGGGGTAAATACTAGTGAAAAAGGAAGGCAGGTGTGCAGGTAGCTTTCTAACAGACACGTGTGTGCACTAAGCTGCTTAAGTCTAAACCCACCTGCAGTAGTCAGGTAGCATGTGAAAACTTACTTAACAGATCTCTTAATTGAGTAGAGACTCTGTACTGAGAGAGTCTTTTCAGCCGTTTAAGAGGATTATCTAGGACAGGGTACATAAGGAGTGAAACGACGCTCTCACCCATCACACTTTCTCGACCCGCCCTTCATCATCGTAGCATCGTCCACTCTACGCTCGCTCAGAATGTTATGATGGTTAGTTCTGCTATTTTCAGCTACTTTTCTTATCGAAGTGTTGACGCTACAGAGCATCGAAACTCTCTCCAAATGAGTCCAAGAAAGAAAAAGCAACTTCCACTTGAAGCAGGAAGAGAAACAGTGCCCTATGATGCATGTGAGGTAAAGAAACATTGGAAGGACGTCACCAAGGAGCAATGGATAGAAGCATGCTTCAACTTCATCGGAACGGAAGTAGTTTCATTTGGACAGAGGGAGAAGATTTTGTTGGAGCTATTTTTCTTAGCTCCGTATACTTGGCCTGACTGTGGTGAAATTCCTTCAGGTATTTGTTCAGTCTTCGCCATAGAAGTTATCAGGTCTTTGAAGGAGCTTCGATATATGCAAGGCACTCACGAGGAGATTGTTCAGAAAATGACGGAATTCGAAACAGGAGAAGACACAATATGGTGCGAGGAGACGACATATACGGACGATGATCTGGAGTACATCATTTGTAGCCCGTTGGAACATTATGTTAAAGACTTTGAGGACATGCTAGACAGCACTGAGATGAACCCGAAAGAGAGATCCCTTACTGCACAGAAAGAGGCCAAAGCTGTGTTGGAAAAGCTCAAGTTTGGTCAAGGATTCACTCTTCAAAGCAGCTGTGTGAGTGTGATAAAAGGCCTTGTGTTGAAACATCCAGACATGAAGTTTTCGCGTGCTGTCGACACACTTCCTTTGCCTGAACTGATGATGAACATGATCGATCCCATCGTACCAACATGTTTCGACTCTGCCAATTGTCCCATGTATAAAATGGTTTCAAGTTTTGCCCGTGGCCGATGGCTAAACGATCCACTGAAGTCAGAAAACCTCCTTGATTTAATCAACTGACTAAATGTATTTTCTCATACTAGTATTAGTAGCATTAGTAATAGCAGCTACTCAGTCTCGTGCAGCACAAGCAGCAGCATCTGTGAGCAGCATCCGTGACATCCTCAGCAGCAGCAGCAGCTGCACGAGCAGCACAAGCAGCAGCATCTGTCAGCAGTATCCGTGACATCGTCAGCAGCAGCAGCAGCTGCACGAGCAGCACAAGCAGCAGCATCTGTCAACAGCATCCGTGACATCGTCAGCAACTGCAGCAGCTAGTGTCAGCTGCAGCAGCTGCACGAGCTGCTTGTGCTGCTTGTGCAGCGGCTATTTGTAAACTAATTAATACGACTTCCTCATTAAATTTGTCATCTACAACTGTTTCAATCTTAAGGTGTTTTTTTTGAGTTTATTCTTTTTTCAAATTTGGTCCCACCTCAAAAGAGGAAGAGGACTCTGTAACAATGTAGCTCTCTTGATCAATTAACAGCCCCATTTTTCTTAGATGTCATCTGACAGCTTCTTGCTAGGCCAGGATATTGTTAAATAAACAACTTGGAAAGCTAATTACAGTTTTCTGGGCTTGAAATATGAGTATCTTGACTGTAACAGCAGCCTTTTTACCGTATAGTCCTTCAACGGACTCTTGCTGGCCAGACTTTCAAGCAAGTTTGCCAAAGTCCAGCCTGTTATTGAATGTCCAGCCTAGCCTGACCCTCAGTAGAATGGTCCTTGACCCATCTATTATAGTCCAGCAGTGCCTGACCCTTGTATGAGAGTAGTATTGGCGACATTGGCTGACTCTGATATTTACCTGTGTGTACGGGGGGAGGAGAGGGTTCACAGCCACAGCTCTCTTAAGGCAAAGCTTGCGCTTATAGAGCACTACTAGTGGGGGTTTGAATGAGGAGTCTATGGCGTTTGTCTTAAAAAAAAATAGCCATGGCACATGTCGATGTCGCTTAATTATGCTCATATCTCATGTCGATTTTAAGAATTGCTCATGTCACCTGTCACTATGTTTTTCAAGCTTCATGTCAAATGTCACTAGGCCTCATGTCGAATGTCGATTCTAAGAAACAGACATGTCGCCATCTCGAATTTAGTGGTCCACACCGCCGCTGCTGCTGCTGCTGCTGCTGCTGCTGATTTGCTGTTGCTGCTGCTGTTGGTGCTGCTGCTTGTGCTGCTCGTGCAGCTGCTGCTGCTGCTGACGATGTCACGGATACTGCTGACAGATGCTGCTGCTTGTGCTGCTCGTGCAGCTGCTGCTGCTGCTGAGGATGTCACGGATGCTGCTCACAGATGCTGCTGCTTGTGCTGCACGAGACTGAGTAGCTGCTATTACTAATGCTACTAATACTAGTATGAGAAAATACATTTAGTCAGTTGATTAAATCAAGGAGGTTTTCTGACTTCAGTGGATCGTTTAGCCATCGGCCACGGGCAAAACTTGAAACCATTTTATACATGGGACAATTGGCAGAGTCGAAACAAGTTGGTACGATGGGATCGATCATGTTCATCATCAGTTCAGGCAAAGGAAGTGTGTCGACAGCACGCGAAAACTTCATGTCTGGATGTTTCAACACAAGGCCTTTTATCACACTCACACAGCTGCTTTGAAGAGTGAATCCTTGACCAAACTTGAGCTTTTCCAACACAGCTTTGGCCTCTTTCTGTGCAGTAAGGGATCTATCTTTCGGGTTCATCTCAGTGCTGTTTAGCATGTCCTCAAAGTCTTTAACATAATGTTCCAACGGGCTACAAATGATGTACTCCAGATCATCGTCCGTATATGTCGTCTCCTCGCACCATATTGTGTCTTCTCCTGTTTCGAATTCCGTCATTTTCTGAACAATCTCCTCGTGAGTGCCTTGCATATATCGAAGCTCCTTCAAAGACCTGATAACTTCTATGGCGAAGACTGAACAAATACCTGAAGGAATTTCACCACAGTCAGGCCAAGTATACGGAGCTAAGAAAAATAGCTCCAACAAAATCTTCTCCCTCTGTCCAAATGAAACTACTTCCGTTCCGATGAAGTTGAAGCATGCTTCTATCCATTGCTCCTTGGTGACGTCCTTCCAATGTTTCTTTACCTCACATGCATCATAGGGCACTGTTTCTCTTCCTGCTTCAAGTGGAAGTTGCTTTTTCTTTCTTGGACTCATTTGGAGAGAGTTTCGATGCTCTGTAGCGTCAACACTTCGATAAGAAAAGTAGCTGAAAATAGCAGAACTAACCATCATAACATTCTGAGCGAGCGTAGAGTGGACGATGCTACGATGATGAAGGGCGGGTCGAGAAAGTGTGATGGGTGAGAGCGTCGTTTCACTCCTTATGTACCCTGTCCTAGATAATCCTCTTAAACGGCTGAAAAGACTCTCTCAGTACAGAGTCTCTACTCAATTAAGAGATCTGTTAAGTAAGTTTTCACATGCTACCTGACTACTGCAGGTGGGTTTAGACTTAAGCAGCTTAGTGCACACACGTGTCTGTTAGAAAGCTACCTGCACACCTGCCTTCCTTTTTCACTAGTATTTACCCCCTGCCGACTTATAAGGCGCCTATACACGTGTCAGCCTCCTTATATACGCCTTCTTGCTTCTAGAGCTAAGCCACTTACCGTCGTTTTCAGCTGCCGCAGGCTGACTGGCAGCTATTTAAAAGAGAATACCCGTTACCTGTATAACGGATCAGGGGGTTATGAGATTAGAGTGTGTATACAAAAAAAGCTACAGGGGTCGTGAAGCAAGCGAGAGGGTGTCTGTCTGTGAGGTAGAGACGAGTACATGTGGTAAGCGACTTAAGTGTAAAACAAAAGCACCTCCTCTTGCCGTGGTGAGTGGAGCGGACGGCAGCTGGCTAGTTGAATAAGCGTCAGCTTAGAAGATAATCCGTCCACGGGCTGGCGCGTCACAGCTGTCGTTAATCACCTCCTGTAGTCTTTGTATACACAGTTGACCTGGCTTTATCTCTTCACCAGCTATAATCCCATATACATGTAGCGCACGTTACACTTGTTATCCCTCTTTTCATGCTGATGGATTAGGGGTGGAAGGGTCCAGGTGAAAAGCAATTTGATTCCTCTCTGGAAGAGGGTGGGGCTCTAGGTGAAAACAAGCTTAGAACATCCGGATTAGCCGCTCTCTCAGCTATATAAAGAGCCTCAATTTTTCTTGGAACAGTACTTCACCTCTGCCCACTTCGTCTTGTTGTACACTATCAGTCACGAGGCAGACGCTCGAAGTAGCAGATCTTTGCAGTATGGTTTATACAGGGGTTACCTGCTAATAGGAGTTTGTCTAAAAAAAATGGGTGAGTAGATCGCTTTTTTCTAAAAAAAACACTTAGAACTCGGGTATGAATATGTAGCACTGTAAATAGTTAGTGTGAGTACACAGTAGAATCTACGGTACTATAGTCTTAACTGTCTAAAGACTGTGGAGCGCGTTAATGTGCGGTCTCCTTACTAATTTCACTTGACCAGGCTGGCAGGGTCAACTAGTCTAGGTAATTGCAACCACAAGGGTGGCTACTCAAGATCCAAGTAGACATACTACTACGAGATTGTCTTTTGACCACTCTGCCGCCTGGTGATTACATGCTCTAGTCTAGCTCGCCATACCCTAGTATAGTTCTCCGCTCTTTTCGTCAGATGGCGCCACAATAGGATTTTTGTACATTTCTACGATACTCGCGAACATTTTAAACGCATAATGAACTATATAAGCAACAAAGCACACTTCTAATATATTGAATATAAAAAACATGTCAATGTTGTGTATTTCTGATAGAATGAGGCAGTTTCTTTAAAATATCAACTAAACTATAGCGAGATGAAAAATACTACACCATATCTAAAGCGATATAAAAGATATATATAGTCAGAACCTCTCACGGATCGGTATTCTGCAACGGATCACTCCCACTCGTCCTCAAAAGCCACACAGGGCTCTCTGTCCATTAGGACTTTGAGCTTTGATGCTTTTGAGGTTTGATCCTATGCTGCCTAACATGAGGTGTAATTAATAACACCGATGTTAGTCGGCCCCTCTTTAGGGGCCACACAATAAACAAAGAATAGAAAGACTAAGGGACCGTTCACAAACGTCACCCCTATTTTTTTCTACGGAGTGGGTAGGTCTTAGGTTTAGCACTATCTGTCGTTGCAAATGGTGCTCGTGTAGAGTCGGCATGATGTACCAAAAGAACATTTATACACAATGATACCATTGTACAAATGTGTATACCTAGTAGGCAATGTCTAATCATCAAATCTAAGAGGGTACTATAGTTTATTATACTTTTATAGGCTATTTTAAAATCTAAGCTTAGCCTAGTTCATAGTCTCCTTACCAATTTTCACTTGACCAGGCTGGCAGAGCCAACTAGTCTAGGTAATTATAACCACAAGGGTGGCTACTCAAGATCCAAGTAGACCTACTACTACGAGATTGCCTTTTGACCACTCTGCCGCCTAGTGATATTTCTATATATAAGTTATATAACTTTGTTTGTTTACAAACAGTCACGTGTCACGTGGTGTTGTTTACAAACAAGAGAGCCACGTGGTGTTGTTTACAAACAAACCCTAAGTAGGTCACGTTACCCTAGTTACCAGAATGCCGGCTTCTGATTGGCTGAGCCTAAGTAGGTCACGTGACGTAAGTAGGTCACGTTACCATGGTTACCAGAATGCCGGCCTCTGATTGGCTGAGAGCTTCTAAGTAGGTCAGTAGGTCACCCAGAATGCTGGCTTCTGATTGGCTGAGAGCCCTAAGTAGGTCACGTTACCATGGCAACGGGTCACGTGACCAAATGGAGGCCTCTGATTGGCTGCATGTCGATTGAGTAATAAACAGTAGTTAACTATAGTCCCGTTCCGATACATACTATACTACTGATAGATGCATGGGCCTTTTCTGTGATATCATGTTTTTTATATTCTTTTGGAATTACTTTTCTGTACTGATTATTATGGACACAATCTACCATTGAACAAACTATTAATGTGACTCTTACTGTGATAGATATGGTTCAATTAGCCTGCAAAGTTGTACCCACGTGGTGGTTGTGCGCCCCCGACAGCTCTATTTTTAGGTGCAATCTACAACTCTAACTATAGCCCTATTACGGGTAGGCCTCACAGAAGCACTTGCAGTGTTAGCACCATGTCCAGGAGTTGGTTTGGTACAGCATGTGCTTCACTGTTTTGGAGAAAGGTGAAGGGCAGTTGTCCTTCAGTGAACCGTGACAACCTAATTCCGCACTGAGTTGCCACCTGGTGTGTGGTATTGGTACCTACAGACTGGGTCAACTGGGCGTGACCAACTGAAGGCCAGAAGCGCCAGTAGTGGTAGCCTAAGGTATACAATGGACCTTAAAGTCTCACTGGGGCTCTGACCCTCCTACAAGCTGTGGCTAAGCCAGAATCTACTGTACTCTGAAACTAGATGTTCTCATGTGTATACATTTTTGTGGATTTCCTTCAACCCAATATTAATCGTCATGTTGTCCACACTCAAGGTTCTGTTGTTTGGACTGATCACCTTCAAAAGCAAAATGGGAAACCTAGTAACTCCTTTCATGTAATGCATTATCATCAATGGCTTTTCATAAATTGGGTCAGGTCCAGTGAACCAAAAAGACATTTTAGCTACTGTTTTCCAACATTTATTAACACATTATAAAGTGACAATTCTTGATCCTTGATAACATAACTTTATCAATACAGGTATAGGTCAAGTTATTTACTGGCTTCTTTAAAAAATAATCTTATATGGAAACAATGTATTTCAATTTGTGCCATCGAGTTATCATGGTGAATTAATATACCTGATGGCAAGTTTGTGCCATGTTGACTATCATAAACAACAATAACACTGCTTAATTCTTCCTCTTATAATATTGATATCTTGACAAGTTAACCTTGGAAATAACACAAATGCGGCAACAGTAACAGCTAAACGTATGTACAACTCATTCTTGAGTTACGTTAAATCTGGGTGATATATGTCAGTCATATGTAAGGTCCAAAAATGATTGTACCTTTGTGAATGACAAGTTTTATGTAGCATATAGCCTGCATTAAGTTTAAAGTAACATAGACATAATCATAATCATTTTTGTCCACTTTCTTAATTCCACAGAAATGTTCTCAAGAGTCGCCCATGTCATCTTCATCAAGTATCATAGACACATAAAATTCAGAACTCACAACTGACTTCCAGTAACATGATTCTAGTGTAGGTTCTGTAGTCTATACAGAGGTAATCTTGTACCCCTGAGTCTCTATGACATGTTGGGGGGTTCAGAGGGCTGGGGTGGTACATGGGTCTAGTGAAGGTCCTGTGGTAATCTTGTACCCCTGAGTCTATGACATGTTGGCGGGTTCAGAGGGCTGGGGTGGTACATGGGTCTAGTGTAGGTCCTGTGGTAATCTTGTACCCCTGAGTCTATGACATGTTGGCGGGTTCAGAGGGCTGGGGTGGTACATGGGTCTAGTGAAGGTCCTGTCGTAATCTTGTACCCTGAGTCTCTATCAGTGTCTATGACAAGTTGGGCGGGGGGGGGGAGGCAGAGGGCTGGGCTGGTACATGGGTCTAGTGAAGGTCCTGTGGTAATCTTGTACCCCTGGGTCTATGACATGTAGGGGGGTTCAGAGGGCTGGGGTGGTACATGGGTCTAGTGAAGGTCCTGTCGTAATCTTGTACCCTGAGTCTCTATCAGTGTCTATGACAAGTTGGGCGGGGGGGGGGGAGGCAGAGGGCTGGGGTGGTACATGGGTCTAGTGTAGGTCCTGTGGTAATCTTGTACCCCTGAGTCTATGACATGTTGGGGGGTTCAGAGGGCTGGGGTGGTACGGCCAGTAACATGATTCTAGTGTAGGTTCTGTGGTAATCTTCTGTCTTTGAGAAGTCTACAGGGGACTGATGCAGCTTCTTCTTAGTGTACGACTTGTTCTCTGGATGAAAAGTCCACTTTTCACACATGCCGGTACGTAGTTGGATATCCTTGGTTGTCTCACGGACATCATACCAGACAGCTTTTTCCAGGAAATTCAGGAGGAAGATTTTGTTTTGGTTGCTGGCAACAGAAGAAACGCAAGAAGATTGCAGTTTTCTCCCGAACGTGTCGGGAGAACAGTCCCAGGTTAGCCACTCGTCCTCTGCCGGTCTGTAGTACAGGATATTCAGGGGTGGGTACATGATGAGAAGTACCTTCTCACCACAAATCTCAATCACCTGAAGGTTTCTGTAGTCGTCCGCTTTTTGTAGTGCAGCTTTGCTGTGCCAAGTTTGAGTTGACGTATCAAAACAGTCCAGGCGTGGTGACAGACGTCTTCCACCCTCCATTACACCACCCGCTACGTAGATACAGTTATCAATCACGGCTGCCCCAGGCCTGGCAACGGGAACGGGTAGTTGGCTTTCAACCACGCTCCAGGAGTCTGTTTCAAAGTCATATCTCTCGATGCTGTCAATTGGTCCTACTGGGTATGGTGTATTTTGTGGATAACCCCCGAGGACGTATAGATGCTTGTTACAAGACACAAGAGCGGAATCCTGTCTAGGTATTTCAAGTTCAGCCATGGAGGACCATTTCATGGTTCTAGGATCTAAGATATGCCAATGCTGGTCAGCGCTAAACTGTTGACACACAATCAAGAAATTGTTCACAACTACAAATGTCTCAATTCCCTGTCTCATTTTTGGTGTGTTTGAAGCCTCAAGTTTCTTCCACAACTGTTCTCTATTTCGCTCATAAAGCCTCGGGTTACGGTCCATGGCAAGATAATCATGGGTGTCCTTCCTTACCGAGTCATCATTACTTAACTCATACATCACATCGTCATTCGAGTTAAAATAGAAGGGATACGGCTCCTTCCTCACCAAGCTTTGTTTTGAATCATCCAGGACCTTTTCATAGATAGGCAGTCTGTGATATTCAAAAGCTTTATCCACTCCTTCATGCCACACACCATCAGACCCACAGTACAGGACACTGGCTTTAACAGCTTCCAGTTGTTGTGGTGTCATGAGGGCAAACCGTAGCTGCCCCATGAGGTGGCTGACATGCTGCTGGCGGCTCTCACTGTCCACCTCTACCCACTGTTTGATGGTCAGGTACAGATCCCATTCTGAGTCCTGCCAAACATCGATCAGATTCTTCACATTGTGGTGGGTCATTTCCTCATGTGTCCAAGATTTCATAACAGCATCAAAATTTGATTTCATATATTCCATTGTACTGGTAACACCTTCCTTAACTGCAAAGGTCTGGAACATGGAGAGCATTTGGAAGCAGTTCATGTGTCCTTCAACAATATCCCATTTAGCTTTAGAAACACATTCTGTAATGGCTCCTGGAATCTGGAGATATGCGGCACACTCTGTCAGGTCGGCTGTGCTAGCTCCAGGGCTGCCGAATCGACCCGTGTAGATGAAGTTAATCATGTTGGAGACTGCCAGAGCATTAAGTCCCTTCAGTCTTACTCTGTCAGTGTGACTCTCCAGCATACTTCCCGAGAACATCACCTTGAAGTAGCCACTGACAGAGGCCATGATGACCTTGTGAACCTTGAATTCCTGGTCATCTACTTCTATGGTGTAGTCTTGGAACAGTTCTTGTTTTTGTAAGGAGCGAAGCCCATTCATAACTCCAGCACAATCTTCAAAATCATCCATGGCTGTATCTTTGTGTCAGGCAATCTAATGATAACTCCTGTAACAAAATTAGAAAGTGTTCAAAATGTTAGGATAGGCATGCAGATGTTGTTATTTCTTTGGAAAATTATCAATTGGATTTCTCATGAATTGAATACATGTACAAGAATAGAGTAAGATTAGTACAATCTGACCAGTGCCGTCTTATGCAAAATGTGGTCGGATCAAAATAAAGAAAGAATATTTCAATGCAAATGTATAAGACATTAACAAAAGTTTGGATGATTAGTATGCAAGAATACCAAAGGAGTGGCTATCAAGACATGACTGTATGAGAGTGTACAAGATGTGAATGATACTAATAGCATCACCAAAAAGAAAACACATTTCAGTTAGCCTTTTTTAGCACTCAGAAACAGCTCAAAGGATAAAGTAAAGTGAAATCATTTGATTCTCACTTTCATGCTTTTATGTATCTGTTGTGTATGTATCATTTTATTGTGGGTGTATATTTGATTCAAATATTTAGGGAGGTGGAAAGAATACAGAGAAAGAAGTGGCATAGAGTTTTGTGACAGTTAAGTGTATGCTGTAAACTTATGCCATCTGCATTATATTTTGTAAGAAGATCAATCTTATAGACCACTTCAACTGTCATGAAAGTTTTTTATTTGGCTTACCACTAAATCTGTGAACAAGGAATTGTGGTTAGTACAATAGAGATTATTCCGTCTATTTCTTCTCAATTCAAATGATGAAATCAAGGTAACAACACCATCTGATGTGAGTCACTGTAACTCAATTTAATTACAACACTTCTAGATCTGTATCATAAACAACAACCAACCTCTATATACCCACTCTAGTCTAATGGGACAAGTATGTTTTTGCAATAATTCTAAGACTGCAGAACATATTCACAGGTATGATTAGAACTATGTATGGTTTTGCCTTGGGGAACACTGACATCTCTTGTGCTTGTGGTTCTGGTAGTTTGATTTTAACTCAATCTTCAAGGATACTTGCAAATTTGCTGACATTTTGTAAGAACATCAATCTTGAAGACCACTTCAACTGTCATGAATAACTAAATTTACAAGTGTTTGTTAGCTTATAGTTACATCAGGTTTTATACAATCTTTCCAGCTATATCAAAACAAACTTGACCTCTCTTAGTAAACTCTCACTTTCACAAATCACTGTCAATAATGATATCAAATACACCTAATTGGGATAGTACAGATCATGCACGACTGATCTAGCTCACTTGAGTGCAGGGACGTTAACAGTCTTAACCCAGTCTTATGAATGCCTTACAACCTGTGGAACCTATTATCAAGACTTTAAGATCAGGTTGTAAGACATTTGTTAGACTGGGTGAAGACTCACTGTAAACATTTGTAAGTGCACTTGCGTGAGCTAGGTCCCATCTGCACACATCATGATCTTTTAAGCCCACTGTCAGTCCATTATTGTCTTGTTACAAATGTCCAAGCAACTGTTGCATTGACAACTAACTGGTCTGATAAACCTTAAAACCCATTTTATGCTGGATACAAACAAATATGATTGTACATTTTTCAAGGCTAAATGGTATTCGCAGGAGAAAATGGGATAAGTTCACACATTATCAAAGGGCTTTTGGAATTTCAATCTAATAGCTAGGTGTGGAGATGTAGGATTAAAATTAGTCCTCGCACCACCCAAGGCCACCGAGATATATGTAGGATGCATGTTATTAGCGAGAATTTACAGAGGTTACAAAACTGACTTTCACTGACTATTCTTTATTAATACTTAAACTGTTAAACTAGTATATTTAAGTTATATATAAAATATATTTATTAACTTTATAACTGTAAAAGCTAAACTATCTTACTTTAGGTAAAAGCCAAACTACACTGCCTATTACCACCTGTTACTAGTGGGTGTATAAAGGTAATCAAGGTTGCTTTAATAGCGTTATGTTAGTTAAAACTATGTGCACGAATTGCACACCCAGGTAATGCTTAGTTTTGAACAATGGCAATTCTTTCTGAAACGGCGCCTTTGTTGTATAAACAGTGATTTGCATATCAGTTTCACCATCTTATCCTCATAGTTAGGGCCATATTAAAATCGATGTTGCTCCCACAGTGCATTTCACCCGAGGCGATTTTGTTGGGTCCCGGTCGGCAGTTATGTTCGCACCCGCCGCCATGTTGTTACTGCAAGTTTCTTCTCAGAGCAACCCCCAAAGAGATCAAATGTTCACACTGTATCGACAGCAGCGAAGCTGCTGGTAGTATAGAAAAACTTGCTGTTCACACATTGGGATTTTTGTTATTGACGGTTCACATTCACAAATCCAACCACATGCTAGTATTGTAAATATAAGTTACTTAAGGATATCAACATGGCCAACATATTACAGCCATTAAGATTGACAATGACCGCTTGATGTAACCACATCTGTTTCAGATTTTAGGTACAAGTTCCACAATAATGAGAGTTTGTGCAGACTTGCTCTCTACCATTCTGCAGCCACCACAATTAACAGAATTCCACAACATCATTGCCGGGGTGTTGTTCTCGGCTTCCTTGAGTACAGAGGGACACTCAGCACAGCACTGAAGCACTTCTTCATCGGAGCCTCATTCCCATTAGCACTGTTCACATACAGAGGTAACCTTGCTGGTAGAGGCACCACACTTAGAGGATATCTTTCTTGTACATTCTCCATTGGTCCTTCTGGTTGATCCACATTAGTGAACTTGATCCTCAAACACTCTCCATTCTTAGCAGGTTGGTTAATGTTTCCGTTCCTTTCAAATAACACATTCAGGAGCCAGACGTATTCACCGTTCTGGAGAACCATGGTGTTGGTAAACTTGATGTAAATTGCGGATATCCTGGGGTTAATTCCTAACCACTGGTTAGTATCACAGAAGTAGGTCTGGATAGTGAAGTTTTCTGCTGCCATCAGCACAAACAGCACCTTGCGCCTGGTTCCCTTCCACGTATCCATAGCAACCATTGTGTGGCATGAGGCAGCATGTAACATGCGGGCCCTGGGAGTCCATGTGCTGGTGGTGAGATCGAGGCAGGACATGTTTGTGGTGTCCGGGCCGTCCAATGTCTGCTTCCCACCACTGATATAGATGGAATCCTGCACCACACATGCTGCGTGTTTGTGCACTTGACGCGGCAGATAGGTCGTGATGATGTTCCACCTGTTGCTATCAAAGTTGTAACAGAAAATTTCTGCGACTACTTTTCTGCCCACTACTCCTCCCATGGCATACAGGTGCTGGTCGTGATGTACAAGCGCAAAGTCTTCCCATGGTGAGGGCGTGGCCATCTCGGACCACATCAGTGTTCTGGGATCAAAGATATACATGCATGTATCATGCAGAGAATGATTATACGCAATGAGGAAGTTATTGACCACGATCACGACAACGTTGTCTGAAAACGTCGGAGCTAGAAACCCCTGGTGTTCCTCCCAGGTCCTCTCATCGTGGAGGACATGAAAACCCGAGTTGTTGTCTGTAACGGGAAAGCAAACAGGTGAGGCGTCAGTTCTGACTTGAGTCTGCTCAGATTTGTCGAGTACCTTCTTGTGTGTAGGTAGGCGGTGGTACCTGACAGCCTTCTGGATGAGGTCATGCCACGCCCCTGGACACTGGGTGTAAATGTCATCGTCTTTCACTGCCAGGAGTTGAGCGGGAGTCATCAGGGGGAATCTGACGTTACTCATCAACCCCTCCACGTGCTGCTTACGGTTGTCATAGTCTACATTCACCCAGTCCCTCAGGCTGCAGAACAGATCCCACTCTGACTTACCCAAACAGGTGTGTAGGTGGGAAACAACCTCAAAGGGCAGGTCCTGAATTTTGTGTACCCCCAAGAATGCATCAATGTTATTTGTAGTAATATTAGTCTTGATGTACTTGGTGACCCGTTCTGTGCCCTCAACAACATTATGTGTCATGAAGAGGTGAAATATATCCAGGCAGTTATCAGGGTTTAGCTCTTCACACAAGTCATCAGTACAGGTTCTGACAGCAGAAGGGATCTGAAGATACGCTGCTAATGTGAAGAGTTCATCAGAACTTGCCTTGGGGTCACCAAAGTTCTTCTTGTATATGAAGTCAATCATGTTTCGCACGGCCAGAGAGCTGAACCCCTGTAGCTTCAGTCTGTCTTGCCTGCTCTCCCGCATACCGTTGGTGAGCAGGACTTTGAAGTAGCCACTCACGGCGGCTAGCACAGATTTATGAGCTCGGAATTCAAGGCCATCTACTTCTATTGTGAAGTCGAACAAGAGACCCTCGTCCAATAGGGAATGCACCCCTGTCCTTAGGTCAGAATCAGGGTCAGCCATTTCAGTCTGTGATATATACAAATATGATTGTCTTTCCTTCTTTCAGTCACTTTGGCTGAAGACCTGAAAACAACAAGAGTAATAACCTTGTATTATCTGCTGTTGCAGGGATTTTATTGTTTTAAGATCCAGTTCATACATTAAACTTTTTTTTTATTTGGTCTAGGTTACAAGTTCAATTTATTTGTTTGTTCCTCCACGAGGTAACCTAAAAGGGTAGTGAAGATCCACCCTTGTTATTTTCTTATATTTTGGATCATACTAATAACTTTCATTTGCTCTTCACAACTTAAAAAAACGTGAATAATATTTAACCCACGGTGGGCTTCACATGTTGGGTATATCGCATACCCGAGGGTTAAATCAGATAGACAACACCTTTACCTTGGTATTCCTTATAACCACTGCCCAGTGGTCATCAACTCGGTGTATAACACCTCGTCTTGACCTTGTGGGGCAGTGGTTATGAGGCATACCAAGCTACAGGTGTAGTCTATCTAACACATAACCATCCCAGAGGGAAAGAATAAACATTGTAATGGAAATGAGTTTGTATTAAAAAATAACATAGTGTAAATGATAGATACACATTTAACAGTTTACATACACAGATACAGTCCATAACAAATGTAATTCAGTACACCCCTGCTGGTATAACATTTCTGCAGAACCTTATTCACGCTTTTGATGTTTGTTTGTTTGTGTAGTTTAACGTCCCACTGACTATGCAGGTGAGACTTACTCAAGTTTCAGTTTTTCACAAGTAAGAAGGTAGGCCGAAGGCCTACCTCGGATAATCGTATCCAGGATGATCGAATCTATGAGATGAGCCAAAAGATAGAAATCCCGCTCCTACACATTTACCGAAGCAAGGGTTTTTTAACCTCCGACACCACATAGACATGGTGTGAGAGGGACAGGCCTTTGTTATGCTGTAAGTCTACCACAGTATGGGAAAGAGCAGCCATAGGTATAGTCGAGAACAATGGAAACTCCAAGCTAATACAAACTGTGTGCCATCAGGCTGGAGTGATACATCCCAACTCGCCAAACTAGTCTCCCCCATTTTTTTTCTCTTTTTTTACTTTTTTTAAATTTTAATTTAAATTTTTTTTTTTTTACTTTTTTTTTGTTTAATTTGTTTAATTTTCATATTTTGTCCCATAGTTGGGTTTCCTTTAAGAATTTTAATACATTTTCGTCATTAGTGGTGTTGAAAACACTGTATATAGACAAATGTAATCAGATGAAACAGATGTAGCCATCTGGAAGGATGTATCAGTTTGACACTGCTATCAATTGGCCAGTATGGAACACAGCATAGAGCTCAATGAACTGTATTGCAGTGCTCGGTATAGAGGTTTCACTCAATGATCACAATGTTAAAGCCCAATTCTGGATATGACAATCCTCTCTATGCTGTCGATATTGTGGTGGTAGTAATGAGGCCAAATTGTTTTTATTCTTTGGGTTTACGGGCCCACCGCACTACCATGAAAACTCCTGCACTAAAAATAAAATTGTGAATCTCCAGTAAAATTGCTATACATCAGTTTTTGCGGCGTAAAAATCGGACCATTATTAAAGATTTTAGGTAGAAAGACATGAATGAATAAGTTTTATTTTATTTTTACTTTTTTTTATTTCGTCCTCGGTACTTGAGAAAATTTACACGGCATCCGTAACCCAAAGAATAAAAAAAGTGTGACCTGACTAAAGATGATGCTGGCCCAAGCAACTCTACAAATATGGTTAAAACATGTGTAGTAAGTTTACACCCAGTGTTGGTAGATCATATTACACAGGTTGATTCACAAAGGCAGCTGTTGGTGGAATGTTATCTTTATTCGATAATGGCCACAGCACAGTTATACAGAGTAGGGATGTCATTGACATCCTTTTTTATTTCGATTTCGATTATCACTATTTTGGTCTCGATTTTTCGATTATATCGATTTATTTTGATGTTCTAAAAACAGTTAATATGTGTTATAAAAGAGCATCTTTATCTGTTTTATTTCCTTCCTCATACTTGAGTCTACAAGGATAAACACTTGGTAGCACTTTTAGACATAACCTGAAGTCATTTTCCCTCAATATTTTAGGCTAAAAGATGTCACCATTTTTCAATTGGAATAGAAAGGAAGTTCTAGATGGAATATTTACACAATTTAACAGTTTTAGAAAGGTAAATTATATGGCGTTATGTGATACAAATAGTGTATAGATACAATGCTTTTGTCAATGCGATAATCGAAATGATAGAAATGTCCCTGTATTGATTTGTGGGGTATCGATGACATCCCAAACACAAAGTGAGGGAAACTCTCATAGAGGGGATGCCAAGTTACCCCACCCCAAAATCGTATTTCTTACGATTTTTAGACCCCAAAATTACAACAATTTTTGACTGAAATCGTAACAAAAATCGTAACAATAGAATAACATTTCTAAGGTTCAGCATGATGCAAGAATGTATTTATGGTTCATTGAAGTGGCTTGCTTCTCAAAATGTGATGTTATATTTTTAGATATGTTTCCTTGATAAGCAACAAAATCTAGTTTTGTGTATCTGTAGTAGGTTATTTTTCAGTATGGTACTTTTTTTTTTTTTTAAAGTCCATAGATGATTGATCGTAATTGATCATAGTGGGCGTAATAGGGGGTAAAAAAACGTAAAATTACGGAAAAATCGTAACACTTGAAATCCCTGTGGTAGTCTGGAGATCTTTGTAACATCTCAAGAGAAAGATCTGGCAGGGGAGTTCTGGGGGGCGTAGCAATGGTGGGACTCACTCCAAAAAATGTCTTTACTAAGAGTACCCTGAGACTGCTGGGCGCTTATATGGCGTGTTTCAGCAGTCCAGGCGTATTCAATAATTAGGATTTTTTGCTTCCTGAGACTGAACTTTATGCCCCCCCCCCCCAACTTTAGGCTCGACACAATGCACAAATGCCGCCCTGGCGAGCTACTAGCCACAAGGGTCGTCATTTGCGTCATGAACTGAACAGAAGACAAAGAGGTTGAAATTGAAGCAGTATGCAGCCGTCTTTTACAGAGTGTTTCATTATTAGTTACAGGGGGGGGGGGCCTGGAGTTAAGCTACTCCCCCCCCCCCCTCAAGAGCATGTGAAATATTTTGCACCCCCCGCCTCAGTAAAGGCACCAGACATTTTCCGCCCCTGAAGGAACTATGAGGCCGCCACGCATCAATGTGGCTAAAACACTTGATAAAGACCTGAAGGATCTCAAAATAACCCTCGAGCAAGCCCAAGAACTCACTCAAGATAGAAAAGAATGGAAAAAAGCTCAATAGAAAACCCGATGCGCCACATGCTATTTAAACCTTGTGGGTAAATGATGATGATGATGATGATGATGAGGCCAAAAGAAAAAGAGGTTTGTTTCAGGTAACATGGAATGAAAATGGAGGATCGGTGGGTCGGATCTGTGGGGTTTTTTTAATTCGAAAATTTCTTCAAAATTGCATAAAAAACGTAGGTAAGGTTTGGTCCTGTTTTGAAAGGGTCGGTCGGGTGACCTGAAATAAACCTCTTTTTTTTTTCCTGAGTAGGGAGTGCTCATGTATTAGTAACGAAGGGGGGGGGGGGGGGGCACCTGTTAGATTATACCAACAGAACAGCCTGTTAGATTATAGTCTGTTTAGGTTATATATGTACTAACAGAATCTCCCCCCGCCCCTCTCTCTCGAGCAGGAGGCGTCAACAATTCTGACCCCTCCTGAGGTGGGGTGTAAAATTGTATTCCCCCATGTCAACAAAAAAGCCTGTGTGTTACTATAGCTCAAGGGGGTGGGGGTGGAGGGATTTGGCGCCTGCAGCGAGGGAGGGGGGGGGGCAACTATTCTGCGCTCTCTAGGAAAAAAGGGCATAAAAAAAATCTGTGCATCTTCGGGTGAAATTCACGGGTTTTTTTTCTGAAAAGGGGCATAGTTTTTTAACCCCCAACTCCCCCTGCCACTCAAGTTAAATGGCCCTAGACCCTCAAATTCGACACGGCGACATGGACCTTTTTTTTACCCTAGTGACATGGGACATGAGGAGAAAATAGATTGTGACATGGGACAGGAGGAAAAAATAGATAGTGACATGAGACATGGGGAATTTCTTAAGATAGGCACTGACCTATCTGCCATGCGTGGGTCTGACGGTCGCAGGGGTGTAAAGTGTGATATTTTTTTCACAGAGGAATTTGCAGTTATGTTTTCTTTACAAGCTTATGCTCGGGTTGTTTCCTGGAGGATTTGGACACAAAGGGTATCATTGTGAAGGTATTGATGGGGCCCTCATACAGTATATCTTTTAATCAAGGTTTAGTAAATACATGGTAAATGGGGTATGATTGTTTCCTATAATGAGTTTGAAACACAACTTCAGTACCGATTTACTAAATGAAAAAGATGGGAGCACACAAAAAAGAATTGCGCAGTATGCTTTAAATGCTGTGCTAAAATTGAAGGGAGAGTACCGTAAAACCTCGCATATGAGCCTAACTCGCGTATTAGCCGCACCCCGACTTTGGGCCGATCCTATAAGCCGCACCAGCGATCTGAATAGGGTGGCTTCAGTACTTTACTATAGGAGGAAAAACTCGCGTATAAGCCGCACCTGGACTCTATGCCAATTCTATAAGCCGCACCAACGATCTGATTCGCGTACTAGCCGCGGCTTATATGCCAGGTTTTACAGTATAGCTCTTTACAGGGGGACTTCCAAGGTGTGCAATGTTAGTGTGGGCGGAGTTTGTGGCACTAGACTCGGTCAAGGAGAGGTGCCTGGACCCCTTCTCTTTGGCTGTCTGTGTAGGGGGGTACACAGGTAGTGTGGGCGGAGGCTGTAGCCCTAGGCTCGGCCAAGGGGGGAAAACATTCTCACACCTCCCAGGGTGAACGATGCTGCCTGCTCACAAACTCACAAACACTTAACTATGCCTAAATGTGTCAGAATTATTGGGTTGATATGAGATCTTTGACCGGGCATTACTTCACTTTTACTGAGGCCAAATAAAAAAACTAACCTAGCTAAACAATTTTTTTAACTTTTAAAATTTTAATGTTTTTTTAAATGAAAAATATGATAGAAATAAACAAATATATGCATATTTGGTATAAAATCAAAGCTTTTAATGTCAGCAAGGCATTGACCTAGGAATAACTATAACTTTTACAAATTTTGCATATTCTGCGAGCGTTTGACCCTACAGAAAGCCTGCTTCTGGATAAAGAAAAAAGAAGAAATAAATATTAAAAAATCTGACCATACTACCTAGCTTTTTTCATGAGGTTACCGGAAACACACAATTTTTTTTTTGGCCTGAACATAATTATTTAATTACTTAAAAACGCAAATTGACTAATTTTAACGTGATCTATTCATTGAACATAAATTAGAGTGTACAGCACAAACCTTATATACATGTATATAGGTAAGTGCCTACAAGTTAGGATCGATATGGCGACATGAGCATTTCTTAAAGGCGCACTGAACCCACGACGTCATTTGCGTACAAAACTCGGCAGGGCTAGGTCCTTAACTCAGTGCGCCTTTAAGATCGACACGGGACATGGGGACCCCCCCCCCCCCCCCCCATCAACTCAAGGGCCCCAGTCAAGACGAGTCAAGAGAGATCAGATTTTTTTATGCTCCTCCCCCCCTTGAAGTCAAGAGGGGTCGACGTTTTTCAACCCCCCCCCCACTCCCCTGAAATATTTAAAATGAACACGCCCTTACTTAGGCAGAGATGCATAGAGTTCAGCCAAAAAGTAGGAATTCACAATCTCCAGCGGCAGATATTTCGCGCGACATCGGCTTAGGCTACACCTCTGCAATATCCTTCCTCCGTGCGACGGAAATGTCCATTGCACCTTTATACTCCTTCTTGAAATATACAATTTCCCATAGATGATTCGATTCAAATATTTGTAGGAAGGTCTGAACATGAATTTCTGAAAGTTACAGACATATTGGTTATGTTTTTGTGGTGGAATTTGTTGATTTTCCTAAGGACTATTTTGGAGTAGGGATATAGGCAGTGTGTAAAGCGGATAGGAGAGCAGGAAAGTAGTACACTCTCCTAGACTTTTTCCACAGGAGAGTTCTTAGGTTTTGGCAGAGATATGAAGTGACCGGGGGGAGCGGAAGTCTCTGTCGGGGAGATTGAGGAATTCCTACAAAAGTGTCTTCTCTGGATCTGCCTCTGGGCTATCCAGACCCGTGCACGCCATACTCCGGTCGTCTATTCAATGGGTATAGACCCCTAAAATCGACATGGCGACATGGGCATTTCTTAAAATCGACATGGCGACATGGGCATTTCTTAAAATCGACATGGGACATGGCCAGTTAAGTGACATGTGACATGGGCATTTCTTAAAATCGACATGGGGCTTAGTGACATGAAATAAAATCTCATATAGAGTGAGGTAGGCTACCAAACCCTTTCCTCAAATTTGATCCCTGTGGGTTTTCAAATTCCTAAATGTTCCTGGGGCCTGCGGCCTCAATACCCCCATTTATACCTCTCTATATGCCCCTTAATTATTTTCCTTAGTGACACTAGTGACATTGATTTTTCCTTAATGACATGTGACATGGCCATTTCTGAAAATCGACATGCGACATGGGGACCCCCCCCCCCCCCCATCTACCCCCCCTATTCAACACGCTGTGAGCGTGAACGCCTTTTACATTCGCACATTTAACTATGAATCTGACGGTAAACCCACCACCAAACTAATTCCTATAGACACAGTACATTCTGACGGACGCCCCTAGACTAAGATGAGCAGTTGTCATCGCCAATTTAAGTCAATAAATACCGTTTTATGTGGACGAGCAGATTTGGAGATTCTTCACAAACTCGCGGCCGGAAGTGAGAGGCCGCTCCGTGAACCAGCGGGAAAGCGTAAAAACGCATCACGTGACCTGGACAAAATGGCGTTGATGTCAATAATGAATCTACTCCGATACATGTCACAAAATATCTGATAGTTGCCGATATATTTAGATTTTAGTTTCCATCTCTTAACAGACAGTTGAAAACACATTGCAGGAGATATTGGTATGCCATTCTAGAGCTGTCATTACTTTGTTACCCCACTTGCACCGCTGGAACTCGGCAACGATTTATCATCTCGACCCGGGGGGGCACTCCCTATCTTTTCTATAATAGCTACCGGTATGTGTCAACATCACCTCAAATTTAGGACTCTTATCACGGGAGGCAAATTAACAAAATAGCATCCTTTTAACAGGACATTGAGCAAAATATAGTACCCTAATCAAGGGGGACCATAAGAAAAAGTCCCTTATCAAAAGTGATTAAGGGAATGTTCATTTCTTAATTACAGGAGGGGGTGGTGAGATTTCGTGTGGAGGCGCGAACATATTTTTACACCCCCCCCCCCTCGAGAGCGCGTAGAACCTTTCATGCCTCCCCTTGCCGAAAATATTCGCCCCCTCCCCCTTTGAACTGTAATAACGCATGGGCTTATTTGCTTAAAAGGGGCTGAATTTTTTAACCCCCCCCCCCCACCACCCCAATAGGGGTCAGAATTTTTTATGCCCCCCCCCCCCCTCGGGAGGGGTCGAAAATTTTACAGTTCCCAAACCCACCACCCCCCCCCCCCTGTAACTGATGAACACTCCCTAATGAAAATGATAGAAATGACCCACAAAATGTAAACCCATACCTTGCCCCAATCTGAAAGAAACATAGAAATCTGTCTTTAAAGTTGAGAAATGGTAGATTAAATATTCATCTGAGAGTCTCTCTAGTCACTCTGCCTTGACATGTACCCCTTTTCTTCCAGATTGCCTAAAAAGCACCCCTTTTCAAGGGTCCTCGCGGGCCCTTGCCTAGGGCCCAAAAAGACACCCTTTCCCTTGGAATCCTGTTCACACAGTCAGTATCTCTTTTGAGTTTCCGAGAATAAAATCATTGTCATTATCAGTAATGTTGAGGGAGTGCCCCCTCCCCCTCCGGGATCTAGGACTACCAACCAGTTGCGAGAGGGATCGTGCCCGGGAGCTTTCCCTCAGCTTTGGTCACACTATGTCACTATGGACATTTCAGAACGCTCCCTTGAGGGGGGGGGGGCATTAAGGGAGTTATGATTTTTTAACAACAGGGGGAGGGGGGTTGGTGGGTCTGAGGGGGGGGGGGGGAGATTTGGACCCCTTGACTGGGGCGGGGTGAAAAAAATTTAGACCCCTTGAAGGCTTGACAGGGGAGGGGGGTAAAAAAATCTAACCAGTTTTTAGCCAAAAAACCCACGGGTTACTATGCCTCAAAGCAAGGCCCTCGCACGCGACAATTTTCGACCTGTAAGGGGGGGGGGGTAAAAAATTTCGACCCTTTAGAGCTCCACAAATGGAATCAAATCTACGGTTGTGGGCGTTTCTCTGGAACGCTGACTGACGTGCCTCCCGTAGTGGACGCAGCCGTAGATCTTTGCAGGCGGTCCTATCTGTGGCGACCCATGGAACGCATACCTAAGTAATATGGTACCAACAGAAATTCTCTTGCAATTTGTTATGGGTTAGGCCTGTTTTCATCATAGGGTGATTGTTTTCACTATAGACTTTTACAGGCAACATGTAAGGCCAAAAAAAAGAAGTTTATTTCAGGTCACCCGACCGACCCTACTAAAACAGGGCCAACCCTCCCACCAACCCTACGTCTTTTTTATGCAATTTTGAAGAAATGTTCATATTTTTACCCTATCTTTTAATAATTCCGACCTACCTACCCTACATTTTCTTGCTATTTTACCTGAAACACAGCTCTTTTTTTTCGCCCTATACTAAAAGTGGCATGGTGAATTCTAATATATTGGACACATATGCGCAGAAGGATGCCCACACTGAAAACCCAATGGGGCTCAAAGGCGATCACTGGTGACGACTTTAGGGTGATCACTGTGCCGGTGTCGAGAGCGCTTACCCCGTCGTCACTATAAGGTGATCATAAGTGATCACCAGGGGTGATCACTTACGATCACCTTTCTGGCCTGGAATTATTCCTGTGTTTTTCTGCATAATGAGATATCATTTTGAAATAATTTCATAATTCCCCCCTCCTCCCATCATCAAGCTGCATCTGAGAGCACATTTCAGCCATCATCCCTCATCATAGACATAATAAGGTGTATGCATGTGTGTGTAACTAATAAACAGTCACTCCTCACACTTGTAGTTATGATTCCATAGACAAATGAGGTGTCTATGTTTACAAATACCAATGCTTTTTAAAATTATAGCATGATTTCTTTTTAATTACTTGAGTCTCTAATGTTCTGTATAGTCTTACTATCCACTATTTTATAAACACTTATGAGCAAGATCAGTATAGTTATTAATCAGTAGATCACCTGGAGTATGTGCTGTATATTGCATTGTTGTATAGTAGGGCCTCCTAGTGGCAAAATCATGTGCTCAAAAAGGATTACGTTAGGTGATCACAGTGATCACCTTAAGTCATCAACAAGGCTTGATCACCTTAAGTCATCAGCACTGATCACCTGTCTAACAGACTTAGGTTTTCAGTGCAGTAGTCTATATCTTGCAATGATTGCGACCCACCTTAAAATTCTCTTTCGCCAAATCCTCTGGTATTATTATGGTCCTGCCATGAAGCTCTGAAAACCTTGAATGGTGGTCCCCACATATTTCAGTCACATTAAAGTTAAACGTACTATGCACTCTCCCAGCACAGCAGGCTCCCAGCAAATTGACGTGTGCTGGGGTTTGGGATTGCTAGTCCCAACTCACTGCGTCAGAAACGTGTAGTAGGGGTGAGCAGTGAGCTATCACACAAGCTCACCCAAACTCACGCAGGCGTCTAGACGCAGGGACGCGCAGGCTAACGCTGTACACAGATATGCGCGAGGTTATGTGACATGGTAGGGTGGGTGGGTGGGGGCACTGGCTTAACCCCTCCCTTCCCCTCCCTTCCCCTCCATTCCCCTCCCTTCCCCTCCCCTCCCTTCCCCACCATTGGTGCATATTTTCTATTGCTCACATCAATTTTAGAATCAACAGAATGGTTTTATTTTCGTTTCTATAGTAATTATCCATGTATTCCTCCTCTGCTCCAAAGTGTATTAGTGCCATATGTAGCCCCAGCAATGTAACTTCTGACTAAACTGCACTTGTATCTGAAAGTAGAAATCATAGGTCTTAATACAAGTAATTCAAACAGGAATACATGTCATAGCCCTATATCAAGGCTTATAATTATAGATCTGAGTGTAGCCAATGATAGACTCTACAGGTATATAGCATAGATAATCTAATAATTTGTTTCCACAAAATTCACAATAATCAGAAAAGGTTGAGACAACCTACCTCCCACCTTCCTCCTGTAGCTGTTGGTTCAAAATGGCAGAGGGAAATCCCCTTGAGGACAAAGAACTGTAGTTGGTCTCTTACTACGTATGTAACACTTGAGTACAAAAACCAGACAAGGTAAATTAGACTTTAATATACGGCGACTTTATTGTAAAGGTAACTCTTGGGTATTATAGTACAAGTATAACCAGCGGATATACAAGATCAGAACAGATATATAATACAGTGGGGCAACCCTATAGCATAGAGTTAAGCCCGTGAGCACAGGGTGGTCATGTCACGACAGTCCCAAACCTGACTGACTTCCAATGGAGAAGCAGCCGTCTTATATACAGCGCTGCATAGCCACGTGACCGTACTAGCAGCGCCACCTGTTAGGTTTAGTTATGTAAAATGCTTATGTAACAACTACCGACGGTAACCGAAGGTGGTACCGGTACACTACCGTATAGATAACCGAACTAGAGGAGTCGGTGTATGTAACGAACCGACGACACTAGTTAGATGAATAAAACAGTTATTAAACACAATAGAACCGTGTTGTCTTACATCATACAACATACAATAGATATACAACAATAACAGTTAGACTTTATAGTCAACCCGTTACACTACCCCCCTTAAGAATGTAGGAAGGGTTGGTTTTATAATAATAATACCTCTTGGATACATTATATACCACGTATATCTATTTATCAACAAGTAACATTTCTACTCATAGTAACAACAGGCATACATACATGAACAACCAGGTTAACATGTATATAACAGTTTATATCAACAATATAGTCTTTGGTATCAAACCATAGTCCCGTAGGCACATGATATAAAAACTGTCCAACTGATAGTCCTAGACTAGTATCAGTTAAAAGTAACAGGCACCAAATAACCACCTTGGAAACTCAACACATCACCTACTACATTCAGCAATGGTGCGAATCCGTGTGGAGTTAGTGTCCTTATATATAAATAATAGAACTATAATAGCTCTCACTTCCTTTGGCGTAGAAAAGTTTATAATTGGAACTATAGCAGTTCCCACTTCCTTTGGCGTAGAAAAGTTTATATATAAAAATCCATAGTAGCGTATCCTAAATAAGGTGGGATAGATCGTCATCCTTATTAGGGGCGGTACTCCAGTACCTAGCAGTTTATGGTGGTAGAGATGGATAGAGTCCAGTACCGGTATAGTACTTCCATCTCTTGTGAAATATAAATATAAAAAGGTAGGTCCGTGCCTCCTTATAAATAATTATCACAGGAGGATGATCCATAATAGTTCATAGGTCACAATAGTAGAATGCGACCACAGGATCAGGAGCCCTGGACAGTAGTAGAGAACCGACGGTTGTGGTTTAGTAGTAAACCACGGTTTGAAGACATCAGGCTGCTTCCAGTGTGGTGGCAGTAGTGACTAGGTTAAGTCACGACAGCACCGTCGGTCTGCTTCGGTTGTCCAGGGGCGTGTAGCTGCGTCGATGGTTTAGTTTTACCTCCGAGGGGCGGAACAGTGCACCCCAGAGGGCCTGACAGGGGACCATCCTTAGGTGTCCATAGGGACACCGCCGGATGGCTTTCCTTCCCCATCAGGACTTCCTCCAGGAGGGGCCTCCGTGGTGTAAACCACAGCAGCCTCCACCTGGAGAGGAAGGGCTCCACCTGGGGCTACCGAGAGGGTACTCGGCGCCGCAGTAGGCTCCCCGCCACTGACCACCCGGGTAGAGTGTGCCATGAAAGAGAATGGCATCTCATACCTAGGTGGGTGTACTGACAGTACCGGGGTCACAGGAGGAGCAGGCCTTGCGGCAAGCCCCAACCTGGACTGGAGATCTGGAAAACCAGTTCTCTCCCACTCTGTCAGCTTTAGCCCGAACTGCCGGAAGAACTTGGCGTCACAAGTTGTCAACCTTGATTCAAGCTGTTCGATCGTAGCCCTCCAGAGGGCATGATCTTGCTCCAGACTCGCCTCACGCTGGGCAAGGACTCTGGTGCGTTCAGCAACCCAAGCTTTCCCTTCCCGGATAGCCTGTTCTCTGAGCAACTTGTACTGCTCAAAGTAGGACTTCTCCAAGAAAGAAACCTGAAACTGGAGTAGCTTACTTGCGTTTTCAGCCATCTTAGCTCTGTAGCACTCAAATCCGGGGACTAGAGTGTCAGAGAATCCAGTGTCATAAGCAGGACCGTCTCCAGGCAACACAGGTAACCCTGCTAGCCCTTCGTCAACAGCCCTGTGCTCAGGTACTGGAGTCACCTCGTCATCCCTTGCGGGGTCAGAGGTTGCTCCGTGCTGGGGTGGAGCAGTCGGCTGGGCTGACGCCCCATCCGGCTGTTGTGCCTCTACCTGTTCAGCGTCACTGATAGGTGAGATACTCTCCTGTGGAGCTGAAGCTTTCTTTTGCTTCTGGCTCCACTTGTACTGCTTGACATAGTCAGCAGCAACCTGACCCGCCTGCTCGTCACCCAAAGAGTTCTGAACAATAGCCAGTGCATCACCCAGTTTCTGTCTCTCCTGCCTGGGCAGTTGATCAGCAACCGGGGGCAATGCAACCGAAGATACCGTGACGGTACCGACGGTTTGGCTACGGTCGACCTCAGATGTTACCGTGGCGGTGGCGACACGTTTCTTCGCAGGTTCACTGCGGGAACGGTAACGTCCACCTTTGGTATCATCTTTGGATGACTGGCGGCCCCTTTTCAGATCTTTCTTCTTAGGAGGGGTATCCTTTCTGACAGTGGGCATCGGAGTTTCTGTATCTGGCCCGAGATCGGTTTGTTCGCACTTGGCGCCCTTACACAATCTCTCCCAGTCAGCCTCCGTGAGGTAATTCCACTGTTTAAGTTTGTTGGTTCGCCACTTATACTGTAGATTCCCTACACGTTTGTGGCACCCCCAAACCTTCAGTGCAGCCTCAACTCCACGACTAATAGTGGGCTTGTGAACGCCCTTATTGTCGCAAAGATGCCTTACCAAACCAGCCCTCCGTTGGCAACGGAATAGCTCCCCGTCACTGTACTCAGGGCAGGAAGTACTAGTACTCCCACTCACACAGTACAAGTAGGGACGCACATTCATGTGCTTCTCTACTAAATGACGGGCGAACTTGAACAGGTTCGGCCACCGTTTTGCAGCTGTCGAAGCCCCCTTCAGGCGCTGACAGCGAACATACGGGCAGGGATCCCCTGGCACGTAGTTCTTCCAAGCATATTTCAGCTTGGGACGGCATGACCTGTGGATGTTAGGTTTATTCCCTTCCAACACTGCCCTGAGGTACACGAGGTACCAGTCAATGGGGTGGGAATCACCTGTCAACCAGTCTTCGTCGTCTGAACCCTCGGTCGTGTGAGGTGCAGGAAGAGCCATTTTGCCATTTTCCTGAACTAAGTCAGAAAGGCTCAGGTTCTTCCGGTCATCATCACGGAGACACAGGTTTAGACGAACATGCGCTGCCTTGGCGCGGAGGCGGCGATTGGCTCTGCTCTCTGCGACAGACCATCCCTCGGCTTCCGCCTTGGACAGTCTATCAGCAACAGCTTTGAGCCTATCTGCCTCAGTCGGTGCGACCTCTTCGGTAGCAGGAGTTTCAGGGGAAGATGCAATCCTCCTCTTACGCTTCCGCTTCCGTTTGGTCTTAGCACGAACCGTGGACCCGTCTGATGAATCACCATCAGGGACCATCGGTTCTTGTGCCAATACACCGGCGGGTTTCGGAGAAGATCCCCCTGCAGGGTTCTCCTCCTGGTTGGTATTACTACCACCCAGACCAGGTTCTGTTTTCGGAACAACATCACCCGACCCCTCAGGGTTAGGTTCAGCTGGTACCGAAGCCGAGCCTTGACCGACGGTTGGAGCACCGGTAGTGTCCATTTCCGTGTCAGACTCGAGAACTCGGTCATCCCCGTCGGAGGCCTCAGCCTTCTCCGGGGCTGTGCATGTGCCATCTACACGGGCTGCCATACTGTTAGCTCAGGCGTAGGTGAACCTCACGGTTCACTCACCCGAGCCTTTAGTAGCACAGCAAGTAAACAACAGTGTAGGTACTGCCGGGCAGACCTAGGCACCACTGATCAACACGTTACCCTACGGGCAAACGTGCTGATCTGAAGAAGCCTGGCTGCCTGTGGGGCTTATATACCCCACCCGTCCCCCGTGACCCCGCCCCTTGACCGGCTTCTCAGCCAATCAGGGGTCGCGTCTCCAAGACGCGACGAGGTGACCCAATTTCTCACGGCTCATTTGGCGGGAGAAATCGATCAGGTGACGCGGGCAGCGCCCTTCCCACGCCTGGCATATCCGACGGTGGGAACTCTCACTGTTGTTTACCATTTTCGTGGCGTAGCCACCGGAAAACCCGGGAATGATATACCGGCGTTAGAGGATATACACAGCAGCGTGTCACTAAGCAATATGTGGTCAAAACTAATCCCATACTTAGAATTAATCGGCAAAGCCAGCCACCCGCCCTGGACACGTGCTTTTCTACCTCCAACGGATAACCACACCGGATAACCCGTCTCTTCTCGTTGTGTTTTGGTGATCGAGTACCGGGCCAATGACCACCGGCCCAGTACGGAACTGTCCATGGAAATTTAATCAAGCCAGCAGCTAAATGTCGTCAACAAGGTAAGAAAAAAATGTTTACACAATTTTATCTCGCTCTCTGACACGTGTGCTCCTCCGTAGACCTTGTACCGGTATGTCCAGCAATGATGACACCGGAGGTATCACATTGCTTTGTTTACCGGTGCCTACGGTTAGTCCTTTACGCACAGCTGACCCTTTTTTACGAGGCCTACCGCGCTTGGGCTTGGTAACACACGACTGTGGTTCAATCGGTAATTTCCTAGGACGACCCCTTCGGCGCGCTACCGTCGGTACCGACGGTATGACCGTTGGTCCTGCCTTCGGTATCTTCGGTAGCGCAGGGTCGGTTGGTGCTGGTACTCGACCAGCACCGAGGGAATCTTCACCGTCATCTATATATGGAACTCCATACCAAGGTCGGAGTCTAGCCACATGTGATTTAGTGAGAGTCCCTTTTTGCAACCGTATTACTACAGTAGTTTCACTAACCACCATAGTAACCGTATGCGGACCATCCCAGGAGTACAGGGTCTTGACTTTGGAATTTGGTGTGCTAAATCTCGCGACCTTATCCCCCACCTTGAATTGGCAGAGTTTAAGGCCCGTGTCATAGCCCACCTTCTGCAAACTAGCAGATTTTTCCAAGTTGTCCCTTACTACTCCATAGGACTCGCGTAATGATTGTCGAAGTGACTCAACAAACATCACTGTGCAGGGTTGCTCGAGCTGGTGTCCCTGCACTCCATAGACCATGTCACTAGGCATGACTATGTCTTCACTCATTACGAGCATATTAAGCGTACAGCCCGTCGACGCATGTTCGGTAGCATTGTAAGCATGGGAGATATAGCGAGCGTGCTCATCCCAATCATCCCGGTGCTCATTAACCATTGTCGTGAGACATTGGATCAACGTCCGATTGAAACGTTCCACCATACCATCCGATTGAGGTCGGTAGGGGTTCGTATGCGTCTTGCAGATGTGTATTTTACTACACAGTTCTGCCCACAGTCGAGATTCAAACTCACGACCCTGGTCGGAGTGAAGCATTAAAGGACCTCCCCACGTGAGGATCCAATTCTCGAAAAGTGCTTCTGCGCAGGTAACAGCTGTATGATTTACCAACGGATATACTTGGACATACTTGGTATAGTAGTCCTGTACCACCATCATACAGGTATTCCCACGGGGGGTCGTGTTGAAACCACTAATGATATCAACAGCGATCCGGGCAAATCGAACACCGAATAGCTCTTGACTTAGAGGTAGTTTACCAATACCAGGTCCAGGCTTTGATAAACAGCATTGGGGACATTGTTTCACCCAACGCCGTATGTCCAAAGTCATACCAGGCCAGTAATATCTACTCTTAATCTTTGCCTCAGTCCGTTGTCTGCCAAAGTGTGCTGAAGTTCGGTGGCCATGACAGTAATTGAGCAACTGTAGTCTGAGTGACAAAGGCACTACAGACTGAGCTGTTCTCTTCCTGCCAGGTTGCACCCTCCAGCGGCACAATACACTGTTCCGTATAAAAAGATTATCCCACTGAGCTAACAGTTGTCTAACTTCTTTACATTCCAGCGAAAGTGCGGGGCGAACAGGCTTGGACAGGCCCAACAACTTCAAGGAGTACACCCTCGAAATAGCTGGATCTGCAAGCTGCTCATCCTTCAAGTGATTTAACGTCCAGTTAGGAACTTTCGCACGCACAGACGCAATCACTGCATTGTGAGACCCACAGTCTCGGCAGTCTACACGGTGACAGTTCCGGATAGGATAGCGGGACAAGCTGTCCGCATTCACATGATCTACTCCACTCCTGTGTATGATATGCTCATTCGTCATGCCAAACTCAGAGAGGTGGTTCAACCATCTACCCATCATCCCCTCAGCGTCCTTGAAGTTAAGGAGCCACTGCAGAGATGAATGATCCGTCCGTACGAGATAATTCCCACCATATAGGAAATGTCTGTACTTTTTGTGTAAACCACCACTGCCAAGAGTTCACGCTTGGTTGTGCAGTAGTTACGTTGTGTTTTGCTTAGACTGTTGGACGAAAATGCCAGCGGCACTTCTCGCCCATCCTGGATCTGCGACAAGGCAGCACCAATACTTGTATTAGAAGCATCAGTGTCCAAGATGAACTTACCAACAGGTGCAGGGTAGTGCAAAACAGGTGTTTCTAAGAAGAGTCTCTTTAACTCACTGAAAGACTGTTCTGCGGCTGGAGACCAGACTATTTTAGCCTTAGCCTTCTTCTCTCCAATCATCAGCTCTTGTAAGGGAGCTGCGACTCTCGAGAATCCAGGTATAAAATCTCTGTAGTATGAACAAAACCCGATGAAAGAGCGTATCTCCTTCGTGTCCATCGGACGAGGCCAGTTCTGTACCACTTCGATCTTATGAGGATCAGCCATGATGCCATGTTCAGAAACAATTCTACCTAGGTATTCAACTGACTTCCTAAAAAGCTTGCACTTTGAAGGTTTCAATTTCAGACCATATGATAAGATGCGTTTCAGCACAGCTTGGAGGTTCTGTAGAGTTTCCTCCACAGAACCACCGAAGACGATGATGTCGTCCAAGTATACTAGGCACTTTTTCCAAAGTAAACCCCGTAACATGGTTTCCATCATTGCCTCGAAGGTTGCCGGGGCATTGCATAGCCCAAATGGCATGACGTTGAACTCAAATAGTCCCATATGGGTAGAAAATGCGGTTTTTTCTCGGTCCCGGGGGTCCATGCCGATCTGCCAATAACCAGATTGTAAATCTAGTGTACAGAACCATTTCGCCCCACCCAGAGATTCCACACATTCATCTATCCGAGGTAGAGGATATGCATTCTTCCTAGTGAGTCCGTTCAACTTCCTATAGTCGATGCAAAATCGACAGGAACCATCCTTCTTGGTGACCATCACCACAGGACTTGACCATGGACTCTCACTAGGTTGAATCACATCTTCATCCAACATCTTTTCTACCTCAGCCTCCATAGCACTTTTTTTAGCCATGGGTAACCGACGGTAGGGGATTCTACTGGGAAGCGCGTCCCCAGTGTCAACCCGGTGTTGTACCGTATTGGTACGCCCTAGAGGATCTCCTGGTTGCGCAAAGGCGTCAGATAACTCCGACAGCTCATTTGCCACCATTTCGCTCTCTAGGGTTGTGAGGTGTGACTCACACAACAGGGACCTTAAATGTTTCGGTAGGTTGGATTTAGCTAGAGCCTCTTCGTGGAAAGAGTCTCCCGCCACCACACCTACTTCCACAAAGTCCGTAGTTAGTGAGTCTACCCCATATGCTCGCGTGGTGTTACCAATAGGCGTCCCTTTTCGTAGAGTGATTTCTCTACTACTCGAGTTACAAATCGGTATCACCCCCCAACGAGCGTTGGCCAGGTAAGTATGATAGCCAGCAAGACCTAACTCAGAGAGCTTTTGATCTTCTGGTTCAAACATTCCCGGCCGTTTGGCCTGCACCCCCACGCAGCTGACTAGGACATCGGATACATGTCCTGCTGCCAACTTTGTGTCTTGTGCCACTGACGCCACAGAAGAACCATTCCTTAAAACGCACTGTACAGATTGCTTATAAGGATGTTTAATCTGAAGTCGGCCCGTTGCGGTGTTCATTGTTACCCCGTAAAGAGCAGCAAAGTCCATCCCCAGTATGCCATCATCAGTGATGTCGGTGATGGTTGGACATATCCAGTATGTCTTGCCATCAACCAACATAGGTTTTACAGTTCTGCCATAAGTCTGCATACTATCTCCCGTAGCAGTCCGAGCCTTTACTCCTAGTAGCGGAGCTTCGGGCTGGTTGCAAAGACGGGCCATGAATTTACGATCGACCAAGGTGTGGGATGCACCCGTGTCGACCAAAAATTCACCACGCGTCCCGGAAATAACCAGACTCAGGTACCAACGCTGTCCCCGTAAAGGGACACACTCAGAGGTCAGCATCGGGCTTCCCCCTCCATCCATAGCAACCCCTTTTGTCAGGAGATAATCCCAACACGGGTCGCTCGGGAAGTCTTGAATCACACTGCTCTGTGCAATCGATTCTAACCAAGACTCCTCTAAGCCAGCGACTACAGAATCCTCCGGATTCCGTTCGTCCTTGCCAGCCCCGCCTTGCCAGACGCTTACAGGTTGTACAGACCCTTCTGCCTCTGCGCGGCCTTGGTTCATGGAAGAGTTAACACCGTCTACCAATCCCTTACAGGCATGGCTAACTGTGGGGGCGCCATCCTTGCCAAGAGGATGGGCCCCATTCAGTTTTCCGTCTCCTTTTCGGTTTTAGCAGCGACGGGTGCAGGGGCTTTGCATTCGCTAGCCCAATGACCCATCTTTTGACAGCGTCTACATGGCTGAGGTTTCGTGTCCTTTTTCTTCTTTTTCCTTCTCTTTCCAGACCCAGAATCAGAAGTGGACGCAGAGCTCTTTTCTAAGTGCTTCCGCAACAAACCCTCAATCATCTTTTCCATGTCCCTGTCAGGCATTACTGCCGCCACCTCCTCGGAGGCGGGCTGTTTCTTCTTAGGTGGTTTTGTGGCGGCCTCTACCACCTGAGCTCCTTTCGGGGCCACAGATGGAGCTGCCGACACTCCTCCACTAGGAAAAACAGCCTGTTTGGTGTCATACACATCTGCATGGTCAAAAAGGTCAGCTAGAGATAAGTCCGGCTGCCATTTCTCCCGCAGATATGCCTGGAGATTGGTGTCCCTGACTCCATTGACAAACCTGGAGGTTAACTCCTGGATGACAGTGGGGGTGTCAGGTCTACATCCCTGATAACACTCGGATATCAGTTCCTGTAGAGCAAATCCGTAGGATCTCAGATGCTCGTCCTTGCGTTGGACACGTTTGAGTAGCTGAGTCCTTGGGTCATGCTCACCAATCTTCCCAATCGCCCATTCAGCTGTTTCTTCAAGTGAGCTCAATGTCTTGATCTTCACTCTCTCGAACGCCAAAAGGGCTGGTTCACCTGGCCCGTTGCAGAGTGCCTGCTTCAGAGCAACCAGCGCTTGCTGATTGTTCCAGCGATTGCTCTCCACAATAGCCTTGAACCGAACTTTGTACTTTCTCCAGGGTGGCGACCCTGTGAAAGGCGGAATATCGATGGCCTTTTGACGGGCTGCATCAGGATGTTTGATCTCCCCAAAGTTGAAAGGAGCATACCGTTCATCCAGTTCGTCGATGTCCCGCGGGACGATGTCTGTCCCCAGCTTCTCAATAGCCGGGTTCCGGTCATACTTAGCCCGCTGGACAGGAGTTAAGCCCTGTCTAGCTCTGGGTTTTGGTACCGGAACTGAGACCATGGTCTGCTGCTGATTCAACATCGTTGAACCAGTAGATGGGTGGGTGTACCCTGGAGGTGTTGCCGTGCCTCCAAAGGCGCCACCACAGACCGGAGTCTGTAGATAGCTAGCCCCCATCTGAGGTGTCATACCTGTTACCGTGGTGTGTACTAGCGGCGGGACACTTGAAGGTGTCACTGTCGTGTACACACTGGGTGCGGGTATGACTGGAGGTACCACCGTGGTAGGTGGTGGTACTTGCTCCGACTTCGTCTTCAGGTCCTGATTGACTTTCCTTAAGCTTGCGAGGTCTTGTCTGGCTAAGTGGAGCTGCGTGCTCAAATCCTTTCCCAAGGAAGTTAAGCTTGCAACCTCACATTCGCCAGACACCCTCTGGTGCAAAAGTTTGTCAACCTCCACCTTGTGGGAAGCCATCTCGTTCTGGAGTTCCAGTAGGAACTTTTTCTTCTCATCAACCTCCCTTAGGAATAACTTCCTAGTTTGATTGATGGAAGCAAGTTCCCTCCGGGCTTCCGCGAGCTCATGCAACTCAGTTTTCCTGGTGGGGATACCCATGGCAGCTAGTAGGTCCCCATCCAGTGGTAAACTGGATGGCTCATCTACTGCTGGCGGGTACCCCTTACCAGGAGCTTCTGTTGCCACATTAGTCTTCTTTGATAGCCCGCCACCCCCCATACCGTTCGGTGTAGGAGTGGCACCATCAGTGAAAACCGACGTGTCTGGATCCAATGAAGGATCTGCTACCGTCGGTGTAGAACCGAAGGCAGCTGGGCCGAGAGTTTTAGGCTCTCTACCCGGTATTTTCTGACCCTCAGGACAGAAAAGATTCGTGGAAAGGGAGTCCAACGATCTCCTGGAGCTTATATCAAAGGGTCCCGGGATTGGAGATTGCTCCCCATCCTCTCCTTTGGTAAAGGCTTCCACAATAGGATCACCTATTGCTTCTTGGGAGAGGTCGTCACCGGGCACCTCCAAGGCTGCCCGGCTCTCCCGCCTATTGGATTTGCCTGTGAAGAAGCGTACATTCTGTACGGCTTCTTCACGTTCCTCAGCAGGGGTTTTAGTCCTGCCGCTGAACGAGCTGACAAAATCGTATAGGTAATCCATATACTGTAAGTCTATTTAATACCCTATCAATGGTCGGTTCGATCAAGTGGTCACGGCACCAATGTAGTTGGTCTCTTACTACGTATGTAACACTTGAGTACAAAAACCAGACAAGGTAAATTAGACTTTAATATACGGCGACTTTATTGTAAAGGTAACTCTTGGGTATTATAGTACAAGTATAACCAGCGGATATACAAGATCAGAACAGATATATAATACAGTGGGGCAACCCTATAGCATAGAGTTAAGCCCGTGAGCACAGGGTGGTCATGTCACGACAGTCCCAAACCTGACTGACTTCCAATGGAGAAGCAGCCGTCTTATATACAGCGCTGCATAGCCACGTGACCGTACTAGCAGCGCCACCTGTTAGGTTTAGTTATGTAAAATGCTTATGTAACAACTACCGACGGTAACCGAAGGTGGTACCGGTACACTACCGTATAGATAACCGAACTAGAGGAGTCGGTGTATGTAACGAACCGACGACACTAGTTAGATGAATAAAACAGTTATTAAACACAATAGAACCGTGTTGTCTTACATCATACAACATACAATAGATATACAACAATAACAGTTAGACTTTATAGTCAACCCGTTACAGAACTTTCAAATTTGAAAATCAACCAATCAGGAGAGAGGAAATAAGTGAGCATGCATTGCGTGAGCCTGAGTGAGCATGAGTGAGCTTCAATTAACCAATCAGAGAGGTGGATAGCATCAGGTGATTCTTGCACTGAGCGCATGCGTGAGCTTGTGCTAGGTTGAGCTAGAGATGATGTTAGTAGGTCAATAGTATATTACTCCATTATCACCCAATGCAAAATATATTACTGTCATGTGCAGAATTAGCATCGGTTTTTCATGATTATATGTTACCATAAGGATCACTGAACATCATATTTTCTTATTCTGCTCAGTCCAAAGACTGTCGTTGTCTGAATGATTAGTAAAATGTAGATAATGCCAATGCAGTGTTATACCCCATAGACAAGAGAAATACTCTTTTATAACTACTATGTGCATTTTAAGCAGTATTAATTAATACCAACATGTTCCTTATTAATGCACATTTTCGAACTTTGAAAAGACTATGTTTATTTATGGGGTAAGACCATTACAATCAACATTTTCAGTTTGTGCCCCTTCTATATGGGACAAACAGTAGGGATACTTACAGTTCCCATAGCCTTCCAATGTCTATACTTGAGTGAAGATGCGTGAGATGGATGCCAGCTGACTCACACCTCACTCATCCTCACTCAAGTGGCCCCAGTCAATGAGGGGAGCTTGAGTGAATATGAGTGAGGTTCTCTTACATTCTAGCGCAAGGTGTGAGGTTGAGTGAGCTGTGCGGCACCTTACACCCAGCTCACGCACCCTCACACCTTGCGTTATGGCGCCCAATACCCTCACCCACGCCTCACACATTTTCACGCAGCCACACGTCAATTTGCTGGGCTGGTATACCAGACCGGTAGCCTGGTATACCGGGGCTGGTATATCAGGTTGCAGCTCAGGCTTTCACACATTCGCCATGCAGGGACTCGGCTATATGTGTATTATGATTTAAACTCATAATAATTCCAGGGTACCCACACAAATTTTATTTTAAATTTCTATGAGTTTTCCCTGTTTTTTTCCCTGAGCCACACCAAATTTTCCCTGTGCTATTTGCTTTGGAACGATTATCAATATTCAAAAGTAAGTTGTCTGTCCAGAAGCAGCGAGTGACACATGAAGAACCAGGTAAATGTGACACTAAACGGCCCCATCAAAGCAAACTATTGTCGCATTCTGTCGTGATAAACGACTGGGGTGCTAAAATCTTGGAAAATCTAAAAGCCAAATTATGCATTTGTATGCTTTCTGAGAATGTATCATACATACCACCACCTCCATGGTTTCAAAATGTTTTTCCCTGTGTGCTAAAATATTATGTGAACCATACTTGCTTATAGAAAGTATCGGTATATATTGTGTGCCCACCAAATGCTAAACTAATGTTTATATAGGTGGTAGTTCCACCCACTACCTCCAGGGTGCCCTCCACCACCTTCCAATTCAGCTCCCAAGGGAGGAACAGGTTGATTTTTTTAAAGATGGGCACATTTTGAAGGTAGATTTAAGATCCCCTCAACACTAAATTCATCTTGTCAACCTGAGATGGAAAAGGATCAGGCTAAGCCTCACCATAACCAACACAATATATAATGTTATGAATTGAATAGACTTCTTAGAAAGCCCCTTTTAGCCTGACTAAATTTAACATGATATGAATTGAATACACTTAGAGTCATTGGCAGCCTGGTATACAATACACCAATAATGTCTTTATAAATTATTCACCATTATCCATTAGTGAGCTGGTGTAAATGCTGTCTCATGGATGTAATATTCAGTGTTGACATTGTCATATCACAGCACCCAGCAGTTATTTATATCAGTTGCTATTGGAATCAGTTATGCACGCTGCTTATTATGCTGGCCATGACCCATTAACCCTTTAAGGGCAACATAATGCATTCATGCATCATGCCATGGTCGCCATGATGCATAAATGCAGCCCTATGGAGTAACTGACCAGTGCATCCAATCATCATGCTGACCCATGCTGACCAATGCATTATGCCTCCCTCAAAGTGTTCATGCAGGAAGAGTGGTACCTGGGGGTACCAGTGGCAGAATGCTGCCATCCACAGGACCCATCCCTTGTTGTGGTCCATGGCAGGAGTAGTTATGAGACATACTAAATTATTGACTTTGGAATAAAGCTTTACTATTACAATGCCGGTTTGTTGTTGGTGATGCATCTCCTGTTTAAAATTGCTGCCTGGTTCAGGACGTGTCACATAGCTGCTGCTTGTTAACTGGACAGGTTAGTGCTTTAGTTATACTTCTCAACTTGGCTACCTCTCTATGTGTCTCTCTGTCTCCCTCTCTGTCTCCCTCTGTACCTCCCTATCTGCCTCCCTCTATGCCTCTTTCTCTACCTCTCACGCTGCATCCTCTCTACCTCCCTGTCTGCCTCTTACATTTCCTCCCTCCTCCCTTTTTCTCTTTCTAACTCTCTCTATTTTTCCCCCTCTCTGCTTTTCACCTTGCCTGCCTCTCTGCCTCTCACCTTGCCTCCCTCTCTGCCTCCCTCTTTGCCTCTCATTTTGCCTCCCTTTCATATTGCCTTTTATTTTGCTTCCCTCACTGCCTCCTCTCTGCCTCTCTCTCTGCCCCTTTCCCTCTTTTTTCCCCTCTCTCTCTCTGCCTTTCACCTTGCCCCCTTCTATGCCTCTCATTTTGATTCTCTTTCATATATTGCCTACCTCTCTGCCTCTCTCTCTCTGCCCCCACACAGCCTCTCTCTCTCTGCCTCTCTCTCTCTCTCTCTGCCTCCCTCTCTGCTTTTCACCTTGCCTCCCTCTACGCCTCTCATTTTGCCTCTCTTTCATATATTGCCTCCCTCTCTGCCTCTCTCTCTCTCTGCCCCCACACTGCCTCTCTCTCTGCCTCTCTCTCTGCCTCTCTCTCTCTCTCTCTCTCTCTCTCTCTCTCTCTCTCTCTCTCTCTCTTTTGCCTCCCTCTCTGCTTTTCACCTTGCCTCCCTCTCTGCCTCCCTCTTTGCCTCTCATTTTGCCTCCCTTTCATATTGCCTCCCTCACTGCCTCTCTCTCTGCCCCCCACACTGCCCCTCTCTTTGCCTTCCTCTCTGCCTCTCTCTGTGCTTTTCACATTGCCTCCCTCTCTGCCTCACTCTCTGCCTCCCTTGCTGCCTCTGCCATGACCTCCCTCTTTTCTTATACGGAGATATATATACATGAATTTTTCCCTTTTCTTTCAGCATCTCCACACCGATTTACAGCTTAAATTGAACTGGAATATTGTCTCGCTATTGCATCTTTATGACTTGATATCTCGACTGATCAGTATAAATTGTGTATTCAACTATCATGTCATAAGCAATAACATTACAGTTCATTACACATGATCTCAGTCCCTGTTGTTAAGAGGCTAGTAATGGTAAGTGATTCACAGACTCTTTCAAATTGCATTGTATTGAATATCAGAACCTTAAAAGTACATTCATGCGATTATCCAAACATTATTTCTAAACAATAATGATTATTTGCTGGTGAAACACACCTACTACATTCATGATTTAAACATCCCAATCCCTACAAGAGTTTAGTGTACAAACCGATTTAGAGCAGAAAGTATGATTAAGGGAGAGGTCATTTTCTAATTACAGGGGAGTGGGGAGGGGGGAATTGCTGGATCTGTCGGAGGGGGGGAGTGAACCAAACAAATTTAGATCCCATGAAGGGGTACCAAAAAAAATTCACCCATTTTTTATTTCAAAAAAGCTCACGAATTACTGGAGCTTGAAAGAAAACACCACCCTACTTTTATGATGACCTCAATTGATAGTCTTGGTATCAATCAGCCATATTCTAAAACATTAAGTGAACCATTAGAAGGGAGCACAGCAGGCTTATCTGTTGTGGTTACACATTACAGCCACAGCACAACACTAATACTTCTTTCTCTCCTTTCACAGATAAGAGGCCAGATGCGTTGCCAGCTTTATATTCTAACATTCCTTAGTATTTCTGCAATAATTTTATTAATAATGAGCCATGGTACATCTGAGTACTTACTGGCTAAAGGGAAAAAAGCTGTTTCGTCAGAGAATCAAACATTATTGATGAAACATTTAAACGATCCGGGTGACCTAAATGTGCAGCCGGTGAGTAGTATTTTCATGTTACATATCAGTGGTAATTAATTAACAACAGGGGGCATGGGATTTGTGGGGAAAGGGGGGGGGGCTGAAACGTTTGACCCCTTTCTACCTTTCTACCTAAAAATACCTAAATGTACTCCATTTCAAAGAGGAGGGGCGGGGGTAAAAATATGTAGCCACCTCTTGGAGAGAGACTGGGGGTGCATACTTGAGGGAAAATTGATCACAATTCCTTTAGATCTATCCAAACTATATTGATCTATTCAAACAATATTGACATAGAACCCTAATAAACTCGTACAGCTAAAGAGAGGTAGCGGTTTATTTAAAGCGGGTATATCTGATTTTCAACAAATTTCTAAATCCTACATAAATATGTTCCAAATACTGTAAAATGTATTATTTATGGATTGGTGCACATTAAAATGGTATCCATAGGCAGTAAGAACTCAGGAAATGTATCTCATGGGGTCCAACCATGGGCTTTTCTAGTGTTTTTCAGTGGGAGAATAAAATTGTGCACAATTCTATTCCAAAATGACCATATATTGAGCAGTAAAATCAAATCTGACCAAAATCAGAGGGAATGAGGGGGATGGAATAGATAAAAAGTTGAATATGTCATAATGTGAACATTCTGACTCATTATTAGAGAAATTCTTTTTGTCCCACACATCAGTTATACTCACTTTAATGATGCCATATTTCAGAGACTGACAGCAGCAGGGTTCTCACACATGTGGAAGAAGATGAGGGCAGAGTTTGTGACCAGCTTCCAGACCTTGTTGTCAGATGGCGCCACCAGCACCGACCCGCGCCTCATACACCTCATACAGAGCTACATGTTTCCACCTTCTAACACTCCATACAAAATGTCGTACAATTTCGGGCCATCAGACCAGTATAAAATCACCAAAGATTATTTCCATAAAAAGGTAAGAGTCTGTACTCATTACTGCTGTTCTGATATATGTATTAACAGCATGCCTTGTGCCTATACATGGGTACCAGTGCTTCCAACCTCAAACCATTCAAAATCGTACTTTTGGGGTATTTTTAGCCTAAAAAGCGTATTTAGCTTACTCCCTTTATCCCAAAATTGTACTTCTGATAAAGGAGTCCTACAGTAATACGACATGAATAAAAACATGATAATTTGTCTGCTCCATCGAGTAATTGGTCTAAGAATGCAATACTGTTATTCATGACAAAAAGGAGAGACTGGAATCTGACAAAACAACAGGTTGGTTATGAAAAAATATAATCTTCATCCACAGACAAACAAACTGTATTGCTAAGTGTTTTATTTTTCTACTATTTGTCCCAGATCAACTTATCTATTTTTTTGTTAGAACTTTTGTCAGAGGCTGGCCAAAAATTAATTTAAATTCTCACTCGCTCCATTTTTCCAACTACAAAATCCATTGACCAAAAAAATCTTTTTTCCCGCTCGCTCGCACTGTTTTTTGAAAAATGAAATGCATTGGCTAACTTTTTTTTTTGGGTGTGGCCTAGTGAACATAATCAAATTATGTTAAAAAATGAATAGAACTATAAATACTTCTTTGTACTTACAGGGTAAGAGCCGTGGCTTCTTTGTGGAGTGTGGGGGTCTGGATGGGGAGCGTTCCTCCACCACCTACCACCTGGAGAGGGATGGGTGGCAGGGGCTGCTTATAGAGGCCGACCCTGACTACTTCCTCCAGTCCCTGGGCAAGAACAGGAGGGCCTGGAAGCTGAATGCTGCCCTATGCCCTTCAGCTGAACCTAGCATTGTACGTTCTAGTTTCTGATGTTTAGCCCCCCAGGGGCCTAATTCATAAAGTTTCAGAATACTGTAAACATATTATATTTCGCGCTGTACCTATTTTGGCGGATTTTTTAATCCGTGAAATCCATGAAAATTTGTCCAATATAGCTCTGTAACTACCACCTTCCAAAATCCGTGAATTTAAATCCCAGCGAAATTGCATTTATTAGCAAATCCGCGGAAATTTATACCAGCGAAAATATCTACATTTACAATAATATGGGTTGATACAGGCTTTTTTAGAACTATCAAACGGTTAATATGGGGATTTTTCAGACCTATTAAGAGGAATAAATGACATTGTGATTTATAAAGATATTCTCCTCTGGGGCCAATTCAGGTATCATTATTTCTTGGGGAGTTATATTAAGTTTGCTGCAAAAACTGTTGAATATCAGTTCACCATTTTGACTAATACCCCTATGACTAACCTGGGATAGCAACTACAGACTAAGGCCTGGAGTATTTAGATTATCAGTGCCGTAGAAGCTTTGTTTCATAGTCCCTTATAGATCATAGTTCATAGATCTTGTGTGTAGACTAGTGTCTACACTACTTACTATTTCTAAGGCCAAAAAAAAGGTTTGTTTCAGGTCATCCGACCGACCCTATCAAAAGAGGGCCGACCCTACGTTATTTGAAGAAATTTACATTTCTTTACCCTTTTTTAGTCAATTTTAGGGGATTCAAATAAAATTGGGTCGTACATTCATGTTAAAAGAAATTAAAAAAAAAAAGAAATCTGACCTACCGACCATACATTTTCCTCCCATGTTACCTGAAACAAACCTTTGCTTTTTTTTTTGGCCTAAGCAAAATTGAGTTTTACCGCTACATCGATTTGATGAACTTTGCAACATATAGGCCAAAAAAAAAGAGAGAAAAAGTTGGAAATATATAGAAAATAGCATGTTTCAGTGAGTTGCATCACGTTCATGAGAACCAGCCATGAAGCCACTGCTCAACATATCTACAATCTACAAGCATAAAGTATCTCTTCTGCTCCAGGACTTCATTCTGACTTGGAGTCCACAATAATCACCAATGTCACAATGGGAGCCCGCTCACAACGCCTTACCTTACTTCTTGGTTTACTGCCTCCAATAAAAGTTTCTCTACAACTCTCACACTTCATTTAACCAGTCTTAACACCTAATCAGCACATCCCCCTTTATGACCCAATTTGTTATATTATAGACCCTCTAATATATGCCTTGAGCCCTAATTTACTGTTAAGTAGTAGAGCCTGGCAGGAAATGAGTAGGGGGTGTGTGCTCAATGGAATTAAATTTCTTATTTGTCATTTTTAGCTTAAAATATTTGTGTAAGGGCACTGTGCGCTTATTTAGTCAAATACTGTATGTGTACTTCTTTGTAATACCTGGGTAAGACTCGAAGCTGAATGCTGCCCTGTGTCCTTCTGCTCAACCTAGCATTGTACGTTCTAGTTTCTGATGTTTAGCTCCTCAGGGGCCTAATTCATAAAGTTTGAGGATACTGTAAATGTATTATATTTCGCGCTGTACATATTTAAAAATCCGCGAAAAGATACATGTACTTGCTTCAATCATTATTGAATATCAGTTTGTCATTCTGGCCAATATCCCTATGACTAACCTGGGATAGCCACCACAGACCATGCAAGGCCTGGAGCATTTAGATTATCAGTGCCATGGAAGCTTTGTTTCATAGTCCCATTGTATGCTTTACAGATAAGGTTCAAGGATAAAGGGAACAGTGGCCAGGGGGCCATTGCGGACCGAGGTAATATCCAGGTGCCATGTATACCGCTTGCACTGGTACTAAAGGCACTCAACAGGACCAGCATTGACTTCTTGAGTCTTGATGTGGAAGGGGTTGAAATGAAGGTAAATATGAAAGGTTTATTAATATATTGTTCATAACCAGTGAATACAACTTGTATAGAACCAACATTTCTCCATTCTTGTGTTATGAATTAAAATTCCTAACAAAAAACCAAATATGTTGAAATTTGATTAAATCTAAGCCAGGCACCTTACTTTGGTAAATCCTAAAAGGTGCCCAGGGGGTCTGAAATTTGCTAATTTAGTACTGTAGTATACTTATTCTATTTAAATCACATATAAGCCGCACCCTTTGTAAACAGGCTAGGTATGTATCATAGTGTGACTCACATACTAGCCACAGCCTATATGGGAGAGTTTACTCTTATTGTGATACATCTCTATTTGTCTTCAGATACTACGGACCTTTCCTTTTAAAGATGTTGACGTCGAAGCAATAAATCTGGAATACATTCACAATGCAGAGAAACCAGCCTTCTTCTCCAAGTTTATGGCATCAGTGGGTTATTCACTTCTGAAGAAGATTGATGTAGAAAAAGCTGACAAAGCCCTCTACACCCGAGACCTCTACTATGTGAAAAACGCTGGCCAATGATAAAAAAGCCCTTAAATGTCAGTAATGCATTGAATTTAACAGCTATTAGTGACATTCCAAATGTTTTATTGATTTCTTAATTTCCAAAGAAATATGCTTCATCTATGCCAAGGCAACACCGTACCCAAGTTGTTAGTTTGATACTTTTCAATTTTCACCAAAATCCCCTTTACCAACGGTCACTTTTCAGAGATTTCAACAAAATCGCCCAAAAAAGGGTTATATTTTGGAGCTCTCGCCAAAATCCTTCAGAACAAGGGGCACTTTTGACCAAAATCCCCCTCACCAAGGGTAAGGGTTGTCAAAGGGCAAAACTAATTTAAGTGCCCCCCTCCCCTGGGGCTCTCAATACTCCCTAGTATTTCTAAATAAGAAATGTGAATGGAAGAATGGAAGTACAGTGTAGAACCCAGGATGATGTCCATGTGTCTTTAATAAATCATAACATACAGTTACATGAAGTTTGGGGTAGCGTGTCACAGGGGTAAATTGAGCACATGGGGACAAACTTAGACGGCACCCATTTTACCTGTTATCTAAAAATGCCCCCTTTTCTGGTAATCTTATTCAGTTTCCAGGTCTATCCATTAGATGGCACCGCTTTAAGTTAGTAAATTTGTTGTATATATTGGGGGCTCTGGCCCCACACCCCTTTTATCTCTCTCTCTCTTCTTTCTTCTTTTATGAAACTGTAACAGAACTATAACTGAAACCATCTACCTCTAAAGGATGGGACGAAACAGTGGCGCCATCTTAAGAAAAGTAGGGAATCATTAAGATTACCAGGAAAATGAGTTTTTACGATGGGTGGCATTTAGTGACTTGGTCAGATCATCCCTTGTTGCATAGAGTGATGATTATACATTGTTTGTAGCTAGTTTTGTGGTGTTATATAATCAAGATGGCACCTAGTACCTAGTATGCATGCACTTTCCTAGTGAACTGCACTATGGTGGGATGAAGATAATATTGCTTTACATGTATTCCCAATGCCGGTGCACATGGGTGTTACACTATATGTCTCGGGCATGGTGACGTCATAATTACTTGTTGTGATTTAATATTAACCCTTTAAGGACGGATGTCGCTAAAAGACAACATTTGTCGGCATAATACACCAATGCAGCCCTGGCAAATTATTTGCCAATGCTACATTAGTGCATAATGCTGACCCTTCGGAAGTGTCTCAACTCTGTAGGGTCGGCATGATGCTTGAATGCAGCCCTGCTGCGCTACTTGCCAGGGCCGCATTCATGCATCATAATGACAAAGGGTATGATGCATTAATGAATTATGCCGTTAATATGTGTTATGAGTTACAATTTGAATATCTAATAGCTCTATACAATTATAAAATTTGAAAAGTGCACCTCACACTATGAAGATAGTATTGCTTTACATGTATTCCCGCAGTGCCGGCACACATGGGCGTTACACAATATGTCTCAGGCATGGCAATATCACAAAACTTGTGTTTTAATAATAATATGTGTGATGAACGTTACAATATCAATATACATAATGTGATACATGTTATAGTTCTATATAATTATAAAATTTGAAAAAAGGGCCTCACACTATGCATTTAGATAGTTTGACAACAACTCTGACTATTAAACTCCTTGCTCTGCTGTTATGAATTGCTCTGCCGTGTATCTTTTTGCTATCCTCTTCTTACGACATGTAAACAGACGGACCAACGTCTGTCTAAACACTGACCCAGTCACACAGTACAGTATAAAGTTGACGCTGTGGTTTAGATTATCCAGTTTGTATAAGGGTAGGGGAACGATACTGTTCTCAAAATGAAGGTGCATCCCACGGAGAGTTGACACTGCCTGAATGAGATGTAGAACTTCTCTTGGTAAAGTGGTCAGTACAAACACAATGCAGACAGCAAACATGGTCACAGTCATGCTGGTGGTATGTGCAGCTTTCCCACGCTGGGATGTCTGATGTTGGACTCTGAATTTCTCTTGAGAAGAAATCTTTTTCACAGTCAGAGTATTTAGGATTAAGATGATACAAAAAGGTATGAAACTGTACAGAAGTGAATAGAATAGAAGGTAAATTGCCTCAGACTGAGAATGAATAAGGCCTAAAAGGTTACATTGATACCCTGTGTGCCTTTTGATGATAGCACCAGCAAAAAACACAGGCAAATTGACAACACTCATCACAGCAATCAAAATAGAAATTATTGTCAGTGTTTTTCTCCTTGTGCAGTAGATACAAACTCTCAGCGGCCAGAAAATTGCAATGGTGCGTTTAACCGATATCAAGACAATCAACCATGAAGTTATTATTGAAGAAGTAAAATTCGTAAATGTAATTACATGACACAGCAAAACAGATGATGAAAAGGGGAGCATGACGTATCTTGTATGATGATGTAAAATGATTGATAATAGATTTATATTATCAAACACAGCAAGGACTAGAAGGAGGATCATAAATGCAGAGTTCTTCATGAGGGAGCCGTACAGGATGACCAGGACAATGAGGCTGTTAAATACCATCCCAAAGCCACATACAATTACAGTTGATAGGAAATGAGGCAAATCAGATGATGACTGGTGATGACTTGTAGTGGCGGACACATTGTCACTGTTATTGTTAGATAACATATTATCGGAAACCGTGTAGTTATCCATGATTCTGCAAAATCTCTTCAGTCAATCCCCAGGGAAGGTTTGGTGAGATGTTATTTAGGAATTAGAAACAGCTCAATATTAGCTGCAACAAGTTATCCACAATGAAGGTTGTGACGAAAACTTAGTTTTCATAAGATGTTATTTTGACTTAGAAACTAGCATGTCCCATCATAGGAGGGCATTAAGAGCTAACACTAGCTTTGTTAGTGTAGGTACTGTGTGTGTAGATGTACAGATGGCTTAGGGACTGCAGGAGACAGGTAAGAGTAGCGTGTGTGCAGATGCCTGTTATCAGGGTCCAGTCATTTATCACTAGCTGGGGGGGGGGGGGGTGGTTAGCCGAAAGGAATCTAGACCCCCCACTACGTTCAGATTTTGAGAAATGCCCCCCCCCTCCTCTAAAATGGCATGACCCCCAGCATGGAGGCTTTTCCAGTTTTGCCCCCCCCCCAACCGAGGGCCTGTTTTTCCTTATAACCCCCCCTCCTATATCCACTACACCCCCCCCCCCGCCCGCCGGGGGCTTCAAATTTCAAATTATATTAGCTATAATCATGCGCCAACTTTTTCGCTTTAAAGTGGTGAAATCCCGGGGGTGAAATACCGGGTCCAAATTCTTTAAGTCCTCCCCTCAAGGGTTTTTATAACATTTTTTGGTCAGTGTCACCCCTTTCCCCAAAATCCCCACCTCTACTCCTGCTGTTTAGAAAATGGCCATTCTCTCAACCAAATCATGGAGGAAGGCATCAACCCATTTTGGCACACAATGACAACGAATAAACATCACTTTGTCTATCCAGGCACATTGATATGAAAGACATACACAAATGCCATCTGCAAACATTTAAGGTTTGGGATTGGAAAAGTGCAATGTAAAAAAATGTATGTTTTGGCCAAGGCCAAATTTCTAAAAAAGGTGTGTTTCAGGTTACCCAACCCTACCTAGCAAAACAGCGTCAACACTAGAAATTTATATATTTTAAGTAATTTTGGGATTATTTCAGAGTCAATTTGATAGTCGATGAGTTGACACCATTGTCAGCAAGTCAGCGCTGACCTACCATACCTAGATTTTTAGACCATGTAACCTGAAACACACATTTAATTTTTTTGGCCTAACTATTGATAACTGTTTTTCTGTTTGTCTGATGTGAAATGTAACATTAACATTTTCACAGCAGTGTGTTTAACTCTTTAAGGACTGCATAATGCCTCAATGCATCATGCCCTTGGTCGTCATGATGCATGAAATCGAATGCAGCCCTGGTGAGTAACTCTCCAGGGCTGCATTCAAGCATCATTCCGACACTCATTGAGACGCTCCCGTAGGGTCGGTATGATGCACCAATTCAGCACCGGCGAGTTACTCGCAAGGGCGGCATTGGTGCATCATGATGACAAATGTCATCAAGGGCATGATGCATTAAGGCACCATGCCCTCGGTCGTCATGATGCATGAAGGCAGCCCGGGTGAGTAACTCTCAAGGGCTGCATTCAAGCATCGTTCCGACCTTAAAAGGTTGAGGCCCTCACGTAGGGTCGGCACAATGCACCAATGGCGAGTTACTCACCAGGGCTGCACTGGTATATCATGACAACAAATGTCATATATTAACAACATCGGTCCTTAAAGGGTTAAAGGAATATTGATGCGGCCTAATGGGGCATTGTTATAAGTCCATCAACATGTATTTACAGAGGAGGAGATGCAAGCCATTTAGTCAGTAGCAGTTCAATTAACATGGCTAAAAAGTTGCATTGCATTAATATAATAAAGAGCAACAAGGGACAGACTTGCCAAGTGACTAGACACCACCTATTTTACCTGTAATCTTAAAAACCCATTTTCCCAGTGTAATATAATATGTCTGTGAGATGGGGAATTGACCATGCTTCATGTTGCCTCCAGTGGTGTAGTTGTAGTTGTGGTGGTAGGTATGGCTTAGGTAGAGTCTACCTTAATTCAGGTCAACAGAACTCGCTTGCTGAGAAGTACTAGTTTTTATTCATTGTATGGGAATAGGGGTGTGGAAAGTTATTTATAAAGGCACCCAGCCAACAATCAAAAGTGGTATATACCTTGTATGTATGAGTGCCCTCAGTGTGACCTCTGTGCTGGCCTCCCTGCTCTACCCTTTTGCCCTAGATAGCCCCAATGTGAGTTTGCAAGTCTGAATGTCCTTGCCTTTAGTCTTCATCATTCTATACCCCTGTTGCAGTCTAAAAATAGAAAAAGAGAGAAAAGGGGGTTGTGGAGGTAGATCCCCGACATATACGGCAATGTTACCAACTTACAGTGGTGGCATCTAGAGGATAGGCCTGGAAACTGATTAATATTACCATAAAAGTGGATTTTTTGAGATGCAGGTAAAATGGGTGGCATCTAGCCAAATGGCAAGTTTGTCCCCACATGCATATAAAGCTGAGGAGTCCAGCCTGTATTTACACAAATAAGCAGTGCATTACTCAAGATATTAGGGCCGTGTCAGTCAATATGTCTACATATAATAGACAACAATATTCTGTGATATTAAGAAAAGGTTGATACAAAAGATAAAGGGAATCTGATCTGTGCAGCATCTATCCCTCCAAATGAAACACACCTACAATGGTCTGTTTGGTCGATAGGTAGGGGGAATGGCATGTACGTATTAACCCTGTCTCGGTTGAACCCTGGCAGCAAACCATTCATCCCATTAGCTGCCAGGACACCCATAGCATCCTATAGTTAAGGCAAAATAATAATTTTCTCATTTCATCGGTGACCACCTAGTTTTTTGCTTCTATAGATGTCTACTACACATTGCCAAGATTTGGTTGATATAGCAATAGAAGGGGATAATCCATGTCTGATAATGTGAAAAAGAATCGTTTTTATAATTAACCCAGCCAGCAAAGATACGTTGGGCCAACATTAGACCAACAGTAGTCAATGTTGGACCGACGTCAGATTCTGATGTTGGGCCAACGGTCATTTGTCCGTCCATCAGAACGTCGTCCTGACGTCGCAAAGAAATGACGTTGGCCCAACGTCAGTTTTTTGACGTTGTACCAACGTCTAATGACGTTGGTACGTCTAGCCAACCAAATTTAGAGCCTGAAAATGACGCTGTTCCAACGTATTTTTTCCGACTTTCGCCCAATGTTTATTCATGATGTTGGCCCGATATTGTACCAAAAAGTTATATTTTCTCAGCCTCAAATGTGATCAACTTCCCTCAATGGCTGTCAAGAATCATCATTTTAGAGACAGCCAATTCATTCTCTATTTGCATTTTCACCTTGATCTTTGCCCAATGGGCCAAGAAGTGATACTAAATAAGCTCCCAACCCTTACACCTTATCTGCTTGCCCTTACCCACAAAATGGTGTCTTCATATCAACATGTCAGATTATGTTATCTCACATCTAAATTTGGTACTTAAACATTTTATAGTTTATCAATGGAATATCTCTTGCTCAAACATTTATACAACCCAGGGGGGATCCTATTAATGCCCCATTATGGGGGACAAACGAGGATGCTAGGGTTGAGAAAGATGCAGCAATGCTGCAAAACCAGTTACATAAAGAGATTAAGGAAGAACGGGATAAAGGGAGAACGGGATAAAGGGAGAACGGGATAAAGGGAGAACGGGATAAAGGGAGAACGGGATCAATGGAGAACTGGAGAACGGGATAAAGGGAGAACGGGATAAAGGACGAACGGGATAAAGGGAGAACAGGAGAAACAGAGAACGGGATAAAGGGAGAACAGGATAAAGGGAGAACAGGAGAAACAGAGAACGGGATAAACGGAGAACGGGATAAACGGAGAACGGGATAAACGGAGAACGGGATAAACGGAGAACGGGATAAACGGGAGAACGGGATAAACGGAGAACGGGATAAAGGGAGAACGGGATAAAGGGAGAACGGGATAAAGGGAGAATGGGATAAAGGGAGAACGGGATAAAGGGAGAACAGGATAAAGGGAGAACGGGATAAAGGGAGAACGGGATAAAGGGAGAACGGGATAAAGGGAGAACGGGATAAAGGGAGAACGGGATAAAGGGAGAATGGGATAAAGGGAGAACGGGATAAAGGGAGAACGGGAGAACGGGATAAAGGGAGAACGGGATAAAGGGAGAGCGGGATAAACGGAGAGCGGGATAAACGGAGAACGGGATAAACGGGAGAACGGCATAAACGGAGAACGGGATAAACGGAGAACTGGATAAACGGAGAACGGGATAAAGGAAGGACGGGATAAAGGGAGGACGGGATAAAGGGAGGACGGAATAAAGGGAGAACGGGATAAAGGGCGAACGCGATAAAGGGCGAACGGGATAAAGGGAGAACGGGATAAAGGGAGAGCGGGATAAAGGGAGAGCGGGATAAAGGGAGAGCGGGATAAAGGGAGAGCGGGATAAAGGGAGAACGGGATAAAGGGAGAACGGGAGAACGGGATAAAGGGAGAACGGGATAAAGGGAGAGCGGGATAAAGGGAGAACGGGATAAAGGGAGAACGGGATAAAAGGAGAACGGGATAAAAGGAGGACGGGATAAAAGGAGAACGGGATAAACGGAGAACTGGATAAACGGAGAAATGGAGAACGGGATCATAAAGGGAGAATGGGATAAACGGAGAACGGGATAAACGGAGAACGGGATAAAAGGAGAACGGGATAAACGGAGAACGGGATACACGGAGAACTGGAGAAACGGAGAACGGGATAAAGGGAGAACGGGATAAAGGGAGAACGGGATAAAGGGAGAACGGGATAAAGGGCAAACGGGATAAACGGAGAACGGGATAAAGGGAGAGTGGGATAAAGGGAGAGCGGGATAAAGGGAGAGCGGGATAAAGGGAGAGCGGGATAAAGGGAGAGCGGGATAAAGGGATAAAGGGAGAACAGGATAAAGGGCGAACGGGTTAAAGGGAGAACGGGATAAAGGGAGAGCGGGATAAAGGGAGAACGGGATAAAGGAAGAACGGGAGAAAGGGAGAAAGGGAGAAGGGGATAAAAGGAGAAGGGGATAAAAGGAGCACGGGATAAACGGAAGGGGATGAACGGAAGGGGATAAACGGAAGGATAAACGGAAGGATAAACAGAAGGGGATAAACGGAAGGGGATGAATGGGGATAAATGGGTACTACAGCTATAGGGCAGGAACAGACCCTCTGCTACCAGCGCCAATACCCGGCTCACTACTAACACAGGGTGGGGGGGATAAAGGGAGAACGGGCTAAAGGGAGAACGGGATAAAGGGAGAATGGGATAAAGGGAGAACGGGATAAAGGGAGAACGGGATAAACAGAGAATGGGATAAACGGGAGAACGGGATAAACGGGAGAACGGGATAAAGGGAGAACGGGATAAAGGGAGAACGGGATAAAGGGAGAACAGGAGAAACGGAGAACGGGATAAAGGGAGAACGGGATAAAGGGAGGACGGAATAAAGGGCGAACGGGATAAAGGGAAAACGGGATAAAGGGAGAGCGGGATAAAGGGAGAGCGGGATAAAGGGAAAACAGGATAAAGGGAGAACGGGATAAAGGGAGAACGGGATAAAGGGCGAACGAGATAAAGGGAGATCGGGATAAAGGGAGAACGGGATAAAGGGAGAGCGGGATAAAGGGAGAACGGGATAAAGGGAGAACGGGATGAAAGGAGAACGGGATAAAAGGAGAACGGGATAAAAGGAGAACGGGATAAAGGGATAAATGGAGAACAGGAGAAATGGAGAACGGGATAAACGGGAGAATGGGATAAACGGAGAACGGGATTAACGGAGAACTGGAGAAACGGAGAACGGGATAAAGGGAGAACGGGATAAAGGGAGAATGGGATAAAGGGAGAACAGGATAAAGGGTGAATGGGATGAAGGGAGAGCGGGATCAAGGGAGAGCGGGATAAAGGGAGAACGGGATAAAGGGAGAACGGGAGAACGGGATAAATGGCGAATGGGTTAAAGGGAGAACGGGATAAAGGGAGAGCGGGATAAAGGGAGAACGGGATAAAGGGAGAACGGGATAAAGGGAGAACGGGATAAAAGGAGAACGGGATAAAAGGAGAACGGGATAAAAGGAGAACGGGATATACGGAAGGGGATAAACGGAAGGATAAACAGAAGGGGATAAACGGAAGGGGATGAATGGGGATAAATGGGTACTACAGCTATAGGGCAGGAACAGGTGGGCGGCACGCAGTAGGCTGTGTATATTGCGGGGACAGACACTCTGCTACCAGCGCCGATAGGGAAGGTTACATATAGTTGATTGTTTCTATTTTCATGGGAGGTGCGGTGGGCAAACAAACCAGTGGACTGCGACCCCTAGGTAGATGCACCATGAATCAGTCAGTTATAACTTATACTAATAGCCAAATATTTCTTATATGGAGTAAATACAATTATATACATGTAATATCATTGTGTATGGTGCAAGCTGGGGATTTATCACGACCCAGGACAACTAAAAAGACAGTTATGAGTATTGCCCCTGGTGTGTGGCTATCATGGTGAGGTTACCTGACCACGTGTAGGCTTTGTTTGCCCACACTGTGACGTAGCAGACCTATATATATAACCTTCCCTATACCCGTTCACTACTAACACATTGGGGTGGGCGGCACGCAGTCGGCTGTGTATAGGTCGGGGACAGACCCTTTGCTACCAGCGCCAATACCCGGCCCAGTACTAACACATGGGGGTGGGCGGCACGCAGTAGGCTGTGTATATTGCGGGTACAGACACTCTGCTACCAGCGCCAATACCCGTTCACTACTAACACATGGGGGTGGGCGGCACGCAGTCGGCTGTGTATAGGTCGGGGACAGACCCTTTGCTACCAGCGCCAATACCCGGCCCACTACTAACACATGGGGGTGGGCGGCACGCAGTAGGCTGTGTATATTGCGGGGACAGACACTCTGCTACCAGCGCCAATACCCGTTCACTACTAACACATGGGGGTGGGCGGCACGCAGTCGGCTGTGTATAGGTCGGGGACAGACCCTTTGCTACCAGCGCCAATACCCGGCCCACTACTAACACATGGGGGTGGGCGGCACGCAGTAGGCTGTGTAGAGGGGGGGGGGGTCTGGCCATAATTATCAACAGCAATTAAGCATATAACTATTGCAGGTAGGGGGCTGGGACCTTTAACACTGAGGGCAATGGGGCAGGAATCCGTACACAGGTACGACTGGAGGACGAGGAGCTAAGGGCCACTCAACATAGGGCTAGGGCTGAAGAGGCCTGACTAAGGAACCACCGGGTATAGAGCTGATGCACAGTTGGCCCCTTGATCACTGCCCAATGCAAAGTGAATGGAGGGTACGGCTAAGGCAAAGTCAATGGGCCGTAGCACCTAAATATAACCAGTTTTCCCCATAGGGAAACTGGTTAATAATGGGGATGGTGTTCAAAATCTCTCCATTCAACCTTCCATGCCCTCTGGTGGATGTTAGAAATACAACGTTGGGCCAACGTTGGTCTTTTTCTCATTGCTGAGAGTATGTGCAACGTTGGTCCAACATTGATTTGCCAACGTTGGCACAACATGAATTATCTGATGTTGTACCAACGTTTGCATATCACTGGGAGTATTTTCAATGTTGGTCCAACATAGATTTGCCAACGTTGGCCCAACGTATCCTTGCTAGCTGGGAAGGTACTCATTTGCTCAAATGGCTGTATCATGAAAGTTAGATCGGTAACATGCCAATTCTTTTTATTTTCTATTTTATAATAAATCAAGCCACCCCCCAAGAAAACAACTAAAGCCCCTCATAACAAGACCATCTTGCATTGTTCGTCATTGAATATGGGCTTACATCTGGTTCATAGGAAACACATTGATTGATCAAAGATAGCAACTTGTTCAAAAATTATTGATGTTTTAAATTTATGAATGGACTTTTAAATAAGACATCAACAAATTAAAAACCTTCAACTTTGTTCTAAACAATTTATTAATATTATGACTTGAACAGCTACACAATAAATCTCAAGTTTGGACAGACACCGTATTTCCCCGTTTATATAAATAAGCCCGGGCTTATATTGATTTCAAATGGGGTATTGACCCAGCTTATAAACGGGCAGGCTTATATTTGAGGCAGACTTATATTAATTTCATCTGCTTTAATATTCATAATTTTTACACATTTTTCTGGATATTTTTAATAATATCAGGAAAAATTTAAACGTTTTTTTTCTCTCTAAAGTGTATCCAGCTTAAGGGTTGGTACATTAGCATAAGGTACGTAAAATAGATATGAAAAGTGCCCCCTCTGAAGTGATGCCCCTCTGAAGGTTTATTGGATTTCCCTTCACTGACTAGGCGTATACCTCTGGTTTTTAAACGGGGCAGGCTTATATTTGGGGCCCAGCTTTTAAACGGGGAAATACGGTATCCATTTGATATCAGCAAAAAATGACTGCTATAAATCGCCTCTAATCAATGACTACATACTACATGTACCGATAGACATATTCTGGTTAGAATAAACTTACCGCAAAAATAGTGTACATAAACATACAACTTCATAGCTATCAAAAGGATAATGTAGATATATTTTATTGATAATAAAACTTGAGTATTCCCTTGGGAAAACGTACACCAAGTTTGTATGAATATCAAAATGATATCTTGGATAATGTGTTGTTAATAATAAAACTTTAATATTACCATAAAAATAACATACAAAAGTACAACTTCATATACATATTGAGGATCTTGGATAACGACAGGAGCCATCTTTGATTTTACTTGAAGAGGCACTGGAGAAATTCCACCCAATCTGCCCTAATAAGCCGTTTTCTCCATTCCGATCCGGCCATAACACACAATTAAAGCAGTATAAAAGTGCAAATGCTAAAACATATAAGTTAACCTTGCAGTTACATGAGTGTATAACGAGCAACAACACATGTTCACCATATAAGTGGCAAGATACTACTAATACCCATACTACTACTACTTAGTAGTACTATTAACAGTCCCCTGAATATCTGCTACATGTTCCAGTACATGTACAACAAAGTACCTTCAGGAATATAGCTGCTGCCTGTGTTTATAGTACAAGAAAAACATTTGGCCACTCCAAAAAAAAAGGTTTCGCATCACCAAGGTCAAAAAAATCTGATGAGGGAGGCTTTTAAAAAAAAAATATTTTTTTACACTCGTGGGCTAAAATGTATAGGATGATGTACATTTTTCATGACCAAAATTAACATTTTTGTAGTGAAGAATTTATTGATCTTTAAAAGTATGGAAAAGTAAGTATTTCTATCCTACTGCATCACTGGCAGTATTAGCTTTAATTTGATACCAAATATTCCAGTATTTGTCCATTTTTTATCAAATCTTTCATCAAAAAATTAGAAAAAAAAAAGAAGTCTTCCTCAAAAGCTGATTCTTTTGATGCGCGCGGTGATGAGAAACCGTTTTATTTTTTGAGTGGCCTTTATATGAATGCACTACATGAAAACTGAAATATAGCTGCACTGGAATAATACTTACATATACATGTAAGTTTATGAACACAGGTGTATACATTGGTTATACTTCCCCCCTTGTTATATATAATACTGCTAACTAATCCCTGTTGGCGTATATGGAATGAACACAGGGGGACATACATTGGTAATACCATAAATGTTCGCTTATTCACCTATATGCCACTCAAAACCTCTCTGATAAGCTGACCTATTTTTTGTGATTTTAGGCTTCCTTCGGTTTATAATAATTATAGCAAGTCGGGTCTGCTTATTTTGAGGTTTTTTATAAAGTAAATTTTAGTTTAACCACGGTTAATGGACTCAAATCCGGATTATGATATTCTCATAAAGTAGGGGGGCTGTCATCTTATAAAGGAGGTAGGCTTATTAGGCCAAAAAAAAGAAGGTTTGTTTCACGTAACCCGACCGACCCTATCAAAACAGGGCCGACCCTAAGTTTTTTTATGCAATTTTGAAGAAATTTCTGTATTTTTACCATTTTTTGGTCAATTTTCGGGTCTTCAGACCAACCGGCTGGTATTTTCATATTAAAAAAAAAGAAAAAAAGAAAAAATCCGACCTACCGACCCTACATTTTCTGCCCATGTTACCTAAAACAAACCTTTTTCTTTGGCCTTATCAGAGAGGTTGTACGATAGGTTAAAATGAGAAGTCTGCACGTCGACGTTCACTCTTAACACAGGGATGCCAAGTTATCTACCCCAAAAATAGTTTTTCTTACGATTTTTGGACCCCAAAATCGTAACGTTTTTTGATAGAAATCATAACAAAATTCGTAACAATTGTATGATTTGAGATTTTTGCTCCTTACATGTATAATGTAATAATTAAAACATTTTACTAGGCTTACATCACTCCATGATTGCAGAGTGGAGCGGTCTAAATGCTACTTCTTGTAATTTCTTACAATTTGAATCGAAGGAAAGTGAAAATCTAGTAATTCCTAAAAATCTAGAAATACTTTCATCACACTATGAAAAAGCCTAAAAATCCAGCAGAAATCGTTATGGTTATAATTGGGGTCAAAAACACTTGGCATCCCTCGTAAGGTTGATTCTTTGTTGGCACATCGCCGCTCGTAAGTCGAGATCATTGTCTGCAAAGGGACGCTAATCCAACGTGCCCGTTGTAGGGTTGATTAGTTGTGCGCTCAGCGACGTTGACCCAACGTGCAGGTCATAAGTCGAGATCGTTGTCTGCAAAGCGACGTTCACCCGATGCACCACTAGTAAGGTTGATTTGTTGTCTGCACAACGACGTCCACCCAATGTGCCACTGGTAAGGTTGAGATTCGTTATCCGCACATCGACATTCACTCTAACATGTCCCTCATTAGGTTGAGACCGTTGTCTGCACAGCGACGTTTACCCAAGGTGCCGGTCGTAAGGTCGAGATTGTTGTCTGCACGCCGACATTCACCTGACGTGCCACTCGAACGTTCACTTAAGGTATCACTCGTAAGGTTGACCGTTGTCTGCACGTTGACGTTCACCCAAGGTGCCAGTCGTACGGTTGCGATCGTTGTCTGCACTACGCCTTGTCCGGGTCTTGTGTCACACGCTTGGCATCTTCCATTCTAAACACGCCCACGGTCGGGCCCAACATGTCGTTTCTGGAAATACAACAATCAGTGTTTTTTTATTTGAATGTCCACAAAATATGTGGCTACAAACTGGATACACTGCGCTCAATGCCTGAATCATTTGATTTACACTCGCACCGCGCAGATCTTAGAAATATCTAAGTTTTTCTCTGGCATCTATGTGTAATTTCAAAGCAATCAGTTCCAGTTTTCAATGTTTTTATTGGCTCAAAGATAGTCATAACATGGTTGCCACCGACAAGGTAGTTTTAAATTCCCTGACATTTCCCTGACGTTATATCAAATTTCCCTGACAATTGCGACATAAACCCAATGTTTTCAACTATGAATATGCACTCTTTTGTAAAGTTATCTTCTACTTAGCGAGTGATCATTATTTAACAGGAGGGGTTTTGCGTATCGCGTGCGCGCAAAAAATTGACCCCCTCCTTTATGAAGATTTAGATATTTTTCTCTCTTAAAATCATGGTAAAATACAGGCTTTTTTCAGGAAGAACAGGTGACTTTTTTGGTATTTCAAAGATTTTCCCTGACAAATCATTATTTTCCCTGACATTTTCAGAAAATATCATATTCCATGACATTTTGCCAAAAAACCTGAAATTCCCTGACATTTCCCTGACCTGGAACGAAATATATTTTCCCTGAAATTTTCCCTGACAGTGGCAACCCTGCATAATGATAATGACAGATTTCTCCTGATAATACTCATTTAATTTCAGTAGCAATTGGGGATTTAAGTAGAGAGTGGGAAAGATTGGCTTCTTGGGAAAAAGTAATTCTAATTGGGTTTCGAACTATAATTTCTCATTTCCCCTGTTCTCCCCTGACCAATATTTTCAAAACTCAGGGTGCAAATGTCTTTGTTATATAGTACAGTACTAAAGTAATCATAACTACCGTAAATTCTCGCGTAGAAGCCACGGCTTGTACGCGAGTCAGACTCAGCTTTCTTTTGATACCAAACATGCCTATATAGGGTGCGGCTTATACGAGAGTTTTTATTAGTATACTACAGTACCAAAATCGCAATATTCAGACCCCCTCTGCGGCTTATATAATTTGTCAAAGTTAGGGGTGCGGCTTATACGCGAGTTAGGCTTATACGCGAGAATTTACGGTAAATGTCAGATATCGATGCGGCTTGTAAATTTCCTAAAATTCTGGGTGTGTTTTTTTTTAGATGATCAGGCTTACGCCGCTGCTTATACACATGTCAGAGCCAGCTTTAATTCGATACCAAATATATATACCGTATTCGACGTAATAGGCGCCCTGGGCGCTTATGAAATTATTTTTATGGCGTTTTCAGTACTTAAGAGTTTAATTGTCTCCCAAATTGGGAAATATGAGCCTTTGTTCTAGTTTAAAAATACCCCTAAAAGGGGAGGGGGCGCTCATTAGGGGGAGGGCGCTTATTACGTCGAATACGGTATATATAGAGGGTGGCTTATCCGAGAGTTACAGTACTAATGTAGCAATTTGCACACACCCCGATAGGTTAGGCCACTTTTAAAATGATAATTTGTTTCTCATCACCAAGTACGTACGTGAGTTGTAGAGGCGTGATGAAGATGAACCCCCTTGTTGTTAAAAAATGACCACTCCCTTAGGCCACTTAAAATTGATAATCAGCTTTGTGGATACCGCGTGCATCCTATAAAAAAGGGTCGCAAGGGTGCTTTATATTTCATTTTTTCATAAGAAATCCAAAATCCCGCGTCCATGAAAAGGGTAACATATGATATACATGTTATACATGTACATAATTAACCATATATCAACCAATTATTGGTGTAGAAATTGGATTTAAAAAGCATTTTACTCCCTGTTCTAATCCCAAAATCCCAATGTAATTGGATTACCGTATTCGATGTAATAAGCGCCCTCCCCCTATTAAACGCCCCCCCCCCTTTGGGCAATTTCTAGACTAGAACAAAGGCTCGAAATTCACGATTTTGGGGACAATTGAACTCTTAAGTACTAAAACTACCATAAAAATAATTTTATAAGCGCCCAGGGCACTAATTACGTCGAATACGGTATTGTTACTATCATTTATGATGGTCTAGGTGCGGCTTATCCAAATATTAGGCTTATACACAGAGAGAAGTAAAGGTGTCAACTATGTCTCCCACTCTGGTAAAATAGAGTCAAACAGCTAATGACTTATATAAAGGGTCAACTTGAGTTGACTCTACTATCAGTGTCAACTTGATTTGACTCTCTACTATCAGTGTCAATAGCAGAGTCACTAGCTGTTTGACACTCCATTTTTCCCAGAGCCACGTGGGAGACACAGTTGACACCTTTACATTTCTGTGTGTACGTGAGGTTTTACCTAAAATTGACCCCAAAAAAGTACAGAAATATAAAAATTTCTTCTAAATTGCATAAAAAAAGTAGGGTCGGCCTTGCTTTGATAGGGTCAGTCGGGTGACCTGAAACAAACGAGCGAGATTCTCAGTTACTCACCATATAGATGTCGTACTCGTCCAGGCACCTGAAGGGGGCCTCCATAGCGTCCCACAGCGACACGATGAAGCAGACGGTGGTGTAGGAGCGCTCCCCTCCCGACAACGACCTGAGGTCCTTGGAACCTGCACCCTTGTGGGTCTTGGGCACAGCCTGGAAATATAAACCATTTAGTGTAGCCTTAAAGGATTTAAACTGCCCACATTGTTAAATTACAAATAACTAATTTTAAAAAGCCTGCTGCCCTCACCATAGTTTTTCAAAAAGTCTCCGCAACGGCCTATTAAGATCTAAGGCCAAATTTAAAAAAAGGGTTGTTTCATTCAGGTAACATGGAACTGTAGGGTCGGCAGGTCGGAATTTTTCTTTTTTTTTAACTTTTTTTTTTACAGACCCTAAATTGACCAAAAGATTGTAATAAGGCCAGACCAAAAAAAGAGTTGGTCAATGGATTTCGCGCACCTTATTTTCGGAAATGGAAATTTAACTTTTTTGGAAAAAAAAATTGTCAATGGATTTCGCTCGCCTCATTTTTTTCAAAATTGAGATTTTTTTTTTTTTCAAATTTTCTTCCAGTAATTCCCCCAGATCAGCCAATAAATTTTTATGATTGGGGTCCACTAAGAAATTTTGTCGGAGGCTGGTTAAAAAAAAAAGAAGAAAAATTGCCGCTCGATCGCTCCAGTTTTCCACCGACAAAATCCATTGACAAAAAAAATTCTTAAAAGGAAATTTTTTTTTTTTCGCTCGCTCGCACCATTTTTTGGAAAGTGAAATCCATTGACCAACTTTTTTCTTTGGTGTGCCCTAATGAAAATATTTTTTCAAAATTTTTGTAAATCTAAAATTGACCCCAAAAAAGTCAAAATATATAAAAATGTCTTCAAAATTGCATAAAAGAAACGTGAGGTCGGCCCTGTTTTGATAGGCTCAGTTGGGTGACCTGAAACAAACTCTTTTTTTGGCATAACTGTACCTGCATGCTGAGTTGTTCCTTGGCGTGGTTGAAGCTGATGTTACCGTCGTAGTCCCGCTGACACAACATCATCTGGAAGAACATGCGGACCTGGATAGCAGTCAGGGTCCTCAAGGTAGCGTACTGCTGCTGCCGCACCTTCATGACACTCCCCAGGGCCTGCAACGTAACAGCGGTTTAGGGAGTGATCATTTTTTAACAACAGGGGGGGGGGGGGGTGTGGTGGGTTTCCGCGCAGAGTGTGCGAAATTTTTTACACCCCCCAGTCAAGGGGTCAAGTTGCTTTACCCCCCACCCCTTAGGGCCGAAGATCGGCTCGCGCGCTGGCCCTTTGGAGCATAGTAACACGCGGGCTTTTTGGCTCAAAACATGTTAAATTATTTTGACCACCCCCCAAGAGAGGTCCAACATGAATGTACTAGCCAACTTTTTTGAATACCCGAAAATTGACCAAAAAAAGGTAAAGATGCGAAAATTGCTTCAAAATTGTATTAAATAAAACGTAGGATCGGCCCTGTTTTGATAGGGTCGGTCGGGTCACCTGAAACAAACCTTTTTCTTTTTTTGGCCTCACCTGTAGGTAGTTCTCCAACATGGCCACTTCGTGTTGGATCTTCTGTAATGCTGTCTTCCGCCCGTGGTATTTCTCCGCTATTGCGCGATGATTCCCTTTTCTGTTGTACAAAAGAGAAATTATAATTGTGTTTAAGAAAGTGTCCAGCGTATAAATGCCATCATTTTTCCACAAAGAAACTACACATGGTGAAACTGGCCTCACCAGCAAACAACTTGCTGAAGGGTGAGGTTAGTAACTTTTTGGCTGAATTAAATAATATTAACGTCTCATGTTTCATATACCTGTGACAGTATTGTATACACAATTATAACCATATTCTATTACATAAGAACACCTACGATGGACTGAGAAACATACACGTACGTCATACTTTGTCTAAACTCATAATACTCCTAGCCAATAAAGTTGATTCTTTCCACTCTAAAAACATGACCAACACTTCTGTACTTCCAGATATTTGTTCTTCATACATTTAAATTGATTCATAGTTGTATCAATCAACATTTTAAAAGCATGGCGTATGTTTTCATGGAAAATCCGCCGCCTTTTGGCAGAGAAAAATTCGTCTTGTACAAAAAAGATATGACAATTAGGTAAACCCCGCCTTTAAGACGACCCCCGACTTTGGGGGTCTTGCCAAACCCCAGACCCCCTTAAATTCATTCAAATCACAGCTTTTCAAAACAATTTTCCCGTGATCTTCTTACAGGTTACATGACATTCTATGTAACCTTGAAAAAACAAAGAAGAAAAGTTGATAAATGCTACTAATTCGTTGATGTACTTTTTTCGGCCTTGTAGGAAAAATAAATCCCAAAATAAATCTGTCTGAAAGGCGGGGTTTTACGGTAGTAATGCAGAAAAGATAAGGACAATCTCCCAGCAGATTCTCTCATTCGTTTCGAAAATGAGATTTTCTTAAAGGCGGGGTCGTCTTAAAGGCGGGGTTTTAGGGCACTTGGTTACTGTAAAACTTCGCGTCTAAGCCGCCCCCCTAGCCTGAATGGGGGTCTGGAAATTTTTACTTTAGTGCTGTACTATTGGAGCAAAAACTCGCATATATATAAGCCGCACCCCAACCCTGGGCTGTTCCTATAAGCCGCACCAGCGACCTGACTCGCATATTAGCCACAGCTTCTACGCGAGGTTATTAGCTGGGGCTCCACTAACCGATTTTATTCACAAATCGGCACAATTCTCACGAATCTGGCTCAGTTATATACACCATATATATACTGTGGCCATAGGTTCATGTTTGTAAATAATGTTTATGTTTACAAACAAATGGAAAATAGAATTGTCAAGGCTATACAACACAATTTAGGTCCCGATTTAAGCCCCGATTCTGCATCTCAGGCTGATCTGGGCCTCCGATTTCATATCAAACAGGTTTGATTTTCAGCTATCTGATGTTCACAGGCATAAAAACAGATAGGAAATATGTTTTTATTTTGACCTGATCAGACTGTAAAGACCTATATGATCGGTTTGTGAGAATGACCCAAAAGATCGGGTAGTGGAGTCCCAGCTTAAGCCTGCTTACAGCTGCTGGTGCCTGGTGATCTGCTGCTGGATCTGGAGGATCTCTGCCTCGATGCTGGCCACACTACGACGCGTCTTAATACGCCCACAGATCTTGTTAGCTTTGGCAATGTCTTCCTACAGAAGAAACAAATAACATAATTTACCGTAAAACCTCGCTTATAAGTCGATTTTTATTTGGAATTGTCTTTTGCTTTAAGTCGATTTTTTTTCCCTCAAAAGTCCAATTCGACTTATAAGTGAGGTTTTGAAAAAATACAAACTTTTAAGGGCCCTAAAAAATATTAATTCTAATTACTGTGAAATACACTTTTTTGAGGATTCTTTTCCTCTATAAGACCTGCTTGTTTCTCTACAAGTAGGGGGTCGTCATAATAAGGGCAGAATATTATAAATAATAGTCAATTTGGCCAGGGAAAATGTGCTTTAGGAGGCTCTGTGCTGGGGTCTAGCCCCCCAAAAAACTCCAATTCGACCTATAAGTGAGGTTTTCCAAAAGTACAATGCTATAGGTCGAATTTTTTCCTCTAAATTCCAATTCGACCTACAAGTGAGGTCGTCTTATAAGCGAGGTTTTACGGTATATAGCACTGTTGACTGGGAGAAAAAATACATAAAAGAAGGTTCATGAGTTTAGGTCTGCTTAGGCCAGACCAAAAAAAAAAGTTGGTCAATGGATTTCGCGCTCCTTATTTTCGGAAATGGAAATTCTTTTTTTTTTTGAAAAAAAGAAATTGTCAATGGATTTCGCTTTTTTTTTTTTTCCCAAATTTTTCTTCCAGTAATTCCCCCAGATCAACAATAGATTTTATGTTAGGGGACTTTTGTCAGAGGCTGGGTAAAAAAAATAAAAATTGTCGCTCGCTCCACTTTTCCACCAAAAAATCCATTGACAAAAAAAAATTCTTAAAAAAAAATAATAATAATTCGCTTGCTCGCACCATTTTTTGAAAAGTGAAATCCATTGATCAACATTTTTTTTTGGTGTGGCCTTAAGGGTTATTTCAAAAGTTGAATGTCAGGCCGGAATTCATGAGGCCTTATTTGTGGTTTATCATGCGTGTACGCTGAAAAGTTCAGAGCTGTATTTAAGCCGAAAAGAGACCATGGTCAGTAGACTATAGTCTAGTTTAGGTACATTCTATGTAGAAGGAGTCACTTGTGCTAGTCTCGTTTACAGTAAAACCACATGCTACATAATTATTGTAGTTTACATTTAAAAACTTTGTCCTTATTCTCTACACCGTACTGCAACCTGACTTGCAACCTGACTTGCATAGGCGTAGCCTATAAGCGGCATTGTACACGATGGGTTTTAAAACGAATCGTCACTAGTTGCGGCAATATTTTCCGGTACACCTTTTTTCCTCATTGTTCATATGATGGAGACATTCATTAATCCCTTAGGCCAAAAAAAAAGAAGGTTTATTTCAGGTCACCCAACCGACCCTATCAAAATAGGGCCGACCCTAGATTTTTTAATGCAATTTTGAAGAAGTTTTCGCATTTTTACCCTTTTTGGTCAATTTTAGGGTATTCAAAAAAGTTGGGTAGTACATTCGTTAAAAAATAATCCCCCAAAAAAATCCCCCAAAAAAATCCGACCTACTGACCTTACATTTTCCTCCTATGTTACCTGAAACAAATCTTTTTTTTTTTTAAACTTACTTGTACTTGTGCATTGAGCGTCCCGTGGTTCCTCCTTAGTGACGCCACCTTAGCCTCGTGTTGTGTCTTCTTCTGTCTGTAATGGCTGACGTGACCTTTGACCTCTGTGATCCGGTTGTCTAGTCGCGCCCGCTGCTCCTCGTAAGGCTCCGTGCCATGAGCGATCTCGTGAAGACGCGCCTCGATAACAGCAAACTCCCCCTCCTGATGGAGGGAAATGGAAGTTACTTCTTTTTTTTTAATTTTTAAATTTTTTTTTTTATTCATCTTTCATAACATCATTTTATTATTGCATAAACCTTCTAAATAATCATATGAAAATTTTAATTTAATTTTCGCCATTTTTTTTGCCATCTATTCGTTTTCACTTTTACCATGTACTTTTCTATGTAACTAATTCGATGAAATCATTTATGATCAAGTGAAAAAAGTGAAAAAATAACAAATAAATTTTAAGAAGCTATAGTTTTTTTTACCTTGACTGTGAGCTGGGCCTTTTGTTGGCTGACCTGACCTTGGGCTGCGACCTTCCGCTCCTCCACGACCTTCAGCTTGACCTCTATCTGACGTGTATCTTCTTCCTACAAGGAAACAATCAATACAATACCCTTAAATTTGTTGTCATGATGCATGAATGCAGGCTGAGTTGCTCACTGAGTGATTGCACGCTGTATATTTTTTGTGAATTTCGCAGAAATCAAAATTTGCGAAAATATGTACAGCATAAGGCAATTCACGAAAATATATAGGCCTAGGAGTGAAAATAACATTATGTCCCTTTACAGTAGCCTTTGGCTTCATGGTGTCTACTCACCAGGGCTGCATTCATGCCAAATCACCGTAAAAATCCCACAGGGTCAGCATGATGCTTGAATGCAGCCCTGGCGAGTTACTCACCAGGGCTGCATTCACGCATCATGACGACCAAGGGCATGAGGCATTAAATCCCTGAAAGGCGTACATAAGTTGGGCTGCTTTAACGTGACCGTATAGTATTATAGGGTTCCCACTATTTGTCAAGTTGAGGTACTGCTAATGCGAGTTTTTAGATGTATACTACTAAACTCGCCATATTTTAGCAGGCTGAACGTAGACATAGGCATACACATAGGGAGAGCTACGTGCCCCTTTAGGGACGTCAATAAAAGGAATTTTAGCAGACCCTCCCTGGCACTGTCGTGGCGCAATAAAAATATGTCTCTTTTTGGACTTTATTTTCTATATGTTCTACCCCATCAATCTATGTCATTTTCGCTGAGCATGCCCACATATACACGTACCCCACTCCCATTAATTTTCATTACGAGATGTTGGCTCAGTCTTGTGTTAATTAGATACGTCGTGGTGAACGTAGCAAACTACTTTCCCACATATTTGACGTACGTAGCCATCACTGAACGTAGCAGAGAGCACACATAGTCTACGTGTACGCCCACGTCTACGTTCAGCCCGCTAAAACTCCCTAATCAGACCCCCGTGTACCGCTATAGGATTTTCCCAAAGTCCAGGTGCGGCTAATACACAAGTTAGGCTAATACCCAAGGTATAGCGGTAATTGTCTTACGTACCAGTGCGCTGATGTCGACGGGGGCTGGGTCCTCCTGCTCCCTCAATTCTCTCAGCTCCTGTAAAACAAGGGTATTACAAAGTTATACGTCACCATGCATGAATGCAGCCCTGGCAAGTAACTCGCAACCTTGGGCTTCATTCTGAACTGTTTTTATTACATTAAGGAGGGAGTTACCTTAAGTTCTTGCGTAGAAGCTGCGGCTTGCATGTGAGTCAGCACCAGTTTTAATTTGATACCAAACCTATATAGGATGCGGCTTATACAAGGACTTCTAAAAGTATACTACAGTACAAAATAGGGTCCTGCTTATAGGCCCAACTTTACTGTAATCTTTTAAATCAATTTTAGGGGTACTGTAAATGTAAATTCTCGTGTAGAAGCCGCAGCTAGTATGAAGGTCAGATCGCTGGTACGGCTTATAGGAGCAGCCCAGGGTCGGGGTGCAGCTTATACACGAGTTTTTGCAACTATAGTACCGTATTAAAGCCACCATAATCAGATGGCCAGTGCCGCTAATAGGATCGGCCCAAACTCGGGGTGAGGCTTATACGAGAGTTAGGCTTATACGCGAGAATTTTTTTGAGAGGCATGTTGATTTCAGGGGGCACTTATTATAAGACTATTATGAGGAACTAATGTTTAAGTTAGATGAAACAAAGCAGCGTACCATGTCGAGGTCGCTGATCTGTTCCCTGAGGTGGTTGAGTCGCGTCTTACACTCGTTGACCTTGAGCTGGTTCTGGGTGACCTTGGCCGTGACCTCTGCCTGCCTCACGTACAGCTGCTGTTTCCTCCTCTCACACCCCGCCAACTTCTCCTCAGTCTCTCTGCAAGTGTTTGACGTATATTACTCAGGTGTAATGGTCGCAGAAAAATCATGTGGAGAAAGATGCATGAATGCAGCACTGATTAGTAACTCACCAGTACTGAATTCTGAATTCAAGCATCGCGACGACTCTAGGGGGTTGAGACACTCCCAAAGGATTACTCACGGGGGCTGCATTGATACATCATGATGACAAATGTCATCTGTTAGCAACATGCCGTCCTTAAAGGCTTAGGCACTATGCGGCCGTTGAAGGGTTAAAATTACTATAAGCGTACTTGTAACTTACTTGATATTGACCTGAACACTGCTGCCTAGTACCCTAGTGTAGCGCTGGTCCTTACTGACGGAATAGTAGCGGAACATGGGGGCGGGGTACACGTGGTCCCCTATAGGGGTATACGCCTCCCACACCTTGGGGGGCGGAGAGCGCAGCATGACGCGACGAGCCTCCTCCGGGTCAGCAATCAGCACCACGTTCTCTATGTTACGCTGTAAAGCAGGAATATAAATGTGGTAAAAAACCTTATGCATTAGACTCAAAATCAACAAAGCTCTGGGCGGTTTAACCCTTTGACCTTAAGCTACACCAGAATATAAATGACCTAAAATATCTCCAACTTTGTTCAATTAAACTCTTAAAGTGACATGGCCTAATTTTTCCATATTCTAAATTCCACTAAAAGTTTGCACTACAGTATGATATTTGGAGGATGGGGAACAATAAAACATCCTTGATGGGCAATGAGAGGCTATTTAGAGGGAGCCAAATTGAAATTATATAGGGTTGTGAAATGCCGGAAACAGTTTCATCTGAAGAGCCCTAAGCGTCTCTGGGCAGCGTTGAATTCAATACTTTTCATTAAATAAGTTTTGCAATTAAGGTTGCTTATTCACTTAAACCCTATCGTGTATTCATAGGTAGATTCAAATCATAAATTTAGATAAAGAAACTTGAAGAATTTCTGAAAATTCAGAGAATACAAAAATGTAAGAGTCCATACCCCCACCCTCTTATAAATGACTTTTCATTTTCTGGATTTAGATGAATCACAGGAATGATTCTGGCTCTGTCTCATCAGATTGTAACAATTGAAAGGTCTTTGACCGGGTGTAGTCTTTGACCGGGTGTAGTCTTTGACCGGGTGTAGTCTTTGACCGGGTGTAGTCTTTGACCGGGTGTAGTCTTTGACCGGGTGTAGTCTTTGACCGGGGGTAGTCTTTGACTGGGGGTAGTCTTTGACCGGGGGTAGTCTTTGACCGGGGGTAGTCTTTGACCGGGGGTAGTCTTTGACCGGGGGTAGTCTTTGACCGGGGGTAGTCTTTGACCGGGGGTAGTCTTTGACCGGGGGTAGTCTTTTACCGGTGTTGTCTTTGACCAACTAGCTTCAAAACGGCTATGTACACAGAAACGCAGGGAAATGTGTAAGATAATAGTGTTAAAATATCCATAATCCTTTTCCCCGGCATTTCTGTGTACATAGCCCCCATTTCAGCTGTTTTGAAGCTTGCTGGTCAAAGACTACACCCGATCAAAACTACACCCGGTTAAAGACTACACCTGGTCAAAGACTACCCCCGGTCAAAGACTACCCCTGGTCAAAAACTTCACCTGGTCAAAGACTACCCCCGGTCAAAGACTACACCTGGTCAAAGACGTTTAAATTGTTACAATCTCATGAGACACAGCCTTTTGCATCATCCTTACCTGGTCTATCAGACAGTTCATGACGGCAGGAACCTTGACGGTGATCACGTCAATCACCGCTGGGTACTTCCCATGGGCCCGATTCTCGGCGACATTAAACAACCGGTCCTGCAAGGGGAAACATCTAAAATGTAGGCTGCTTAACGTCCATTATCAGCTTTGCAGATATTTTTCAAGAAAAAAGGGTGAGAGTGGGAGGCCTTTTTTTGCTTATACTTTTTTCCCCATAACATTTATGGTCTGTACGAGGAAGTAGGGGCTGAAATGTCCTACAAACTTTATTTCTATCCTTATTGACAGCTGAGATATTGATCATTTTGTGTCCAATTTGGGCCTTTTATTCCTCAAAAGATTAACAGGGAGGGGACCAAAAAAATTGCACCCATTTTTTACGAAAAAGCCAGCGCGCTACTATAGCTCAAAGGGGTCGGCCGCGCTCAATTTCAACTTGTCTGAGGGGGGACCAAAAAGATTTCGACCCCTCCCATGGGGGGGACCAAAAAAATTTCAACCTGCTTGCACGAAAATCCAGCACCCCACCCCCCCCCCCTCCTGTTGTTAAAAAATGACCACTCCCTAACTGACTTTTACAGCAAAAACAACACAAAAACTAACTTTTAACTGATGGGTGGGGTTTAAAACTTGAGGTTACCTGGAAGGCTGAAGTGATGATGGTGACCTTGGCCTTGGGGCAGCACTTCTTTAGCACCAGTTCCAGCTGTGTCTCGTCATGGTGGTCGTGGACGTAGAACGCTCGCAGCATCCAGCTGAGACAAGCCTCCACCCCCACCGCCCACCGCAGGTCTTTCAGCTCTACGTACGAACCTGAAACATGACCAGTCTACTAGTATACGAAAACATTTTCACCATGCAGGACATTTGGTCCTGTAGATATTTCATTTAGCAGGCCCGGCTTATTTTTTGCAGGCCCAGAAATGGGAGTACAATCTTATTATTTTAAAAATAAATTAGAATGCAACTTTTCGCATTAATAATGACAATGAATAGGTTCCCCTGTATGTTACAAATATACAAATCAATCAAATATTTAAATCAGTGATGAAAATTACAGAAAATATTCATGTTTCTATTTCATGCTGTAGAAACCTTAATACTAGTTCGATTTACAAGCCGTAAAAACTGGCATGTAGGCAAAGACTTTCAGATCACAGCCGGTCATTCGGGCCGGCAGTAGCCACATATCTGCAGGACCGGCAGGCTTTTTGCTGGCTATAGCCGGTGTCGGGCAGGATTTCGTATAGACTGATGACTAGTTGGTAAGGATGTCATTGACGTCCAATTTATTTCGATTGCAATTAAAACTATTTTTGTCTCGATTTTTCGATTTATTCATACATTGGAAACACAGTTAAAATCTGGCTGAATAAAGGGCATCCTCCTCTGTATATTTCCTCCTTCCTAGTTCAGGCTATAAAGATATACATTTGGTAGGACTTTGGTTGCACAATCTGAACTCACTTTTATTCAATTTTATAGGCCTGCAATGGTCATAATTTTCAAACTGAATAAAAAGCAAATTTTAGATGGAATATTTCCACAATTTTTACAGTTATAGAAAGGCGTATTAATGGTCTATCTGTGATTTAAGTGGCATATCGATATAATGCTTTTGTAGATGCAATAATCAGAATTCTAAAAATGTCGGTGTATCGATTCCAGGGGTATCAATGACATCCCTAGTAGTTGGTGTATTGGTGTAAATTGTAAAGTGTAGAGGAAATTTATAAAGAGATGCCACTAAATTGTCAACAGAAAGTAGGAAATCTTACAATTTTGGTCAATCTTCTGTATGCTATGGAATTAACATGATTTTCAATACACAAACTTTAGCCTAAATCAAAGTAGGAATTCCTATAAAAGTAGGGACTGCAGACTCTCTGCTGGCCTACAAAAGTAGGAAAAGTGCCAACTGGTGTTACATACAGGGATGCCAAGTTACCCAACCCCAAAATCGTATTTCTTACGACTTTTGGGCCCCAAATTCTTTTTTGGGGGGGCTAAAATCGTAACAATAAAATAACATTCCTGAAGGGTCAGCATGATGTATGAATGGATTTTAATGTTTCATTTAAGTCGTGTTCATCACACATGTTTTATCATTTGTTTGCTCTTGAATGTGTAATGTTATATTTCTAGATCTGTCTGCTCGATCTGTCTGCTCGATGCTAGAATACAATTTTAGGCTAGTTTTGTGTATTTGTATACATATTAGGCTATTTAACCCATACCTCAGTATCGTACGTTTACTTTTAAGATCCCAGAGATGATTGGAAATCGTAATTTGATATCTAAAATCGTAATGAGCGTAATAGGGTGTCAAAAACAGTAAAATTACGAAAAGATCGCAACACTTGGCATTCCTGTACATAGAATGAATGGTATATGTGATTGATATCACATGTCAACCAGGGCAGTCTAGCATCTTCTAGATTGAATGTGGATAAATTTTATCCTCATGTAAACTAATCCAAAAAGTGGCCGCTGGCTGAGAATCGCCGGTCCCTTGTCGGCTTGACGCCTGACAGGGCATCTGTACTTCTCTTCATATGTTACAGAAATAAAGAATTTCAGCTTTTGTCAACAGGCTGCCCTGATGATTTTTTGATTTTTTTTCAGGTAACATGGGATGAAACCTAGGGTCGGTAGGTCGGATTTTTTTTTTTTTTTTTAAACTTTTTTTTAAAACTTTTTTTTTCTCTTATTTTACAGCCCCTCTTGGATACCAAAAGAAAGTTAGAATGGGGGAAAAAATCCAAATCTTTTGGGAAACCTAAAATTGACAAAAAAAGTGTAAAAATATATAAATTTCTTCAAAATTGCGTAAAAAAAAAGTAGGGTCGGCCCTGTTTTGAAAGGGTCGGTCCGGTGACCTGAAACAAACCTTTTTTTTTTTTGGCCTTACGGAGGATAGATGCAATATTGCAGATTTTTCACAGCAAAATAAGACACAAAAGGCAAGGGATTTTTTTGGCAAAAATCGCAAAAATACCTGTCGTATAAGAACCTGGCACAGGGGTGCCCTGGTTCAATAACAACACCTGCTTACCGAGTGGCCCAAGAGGCTTCTTGTGAAACAGTCCGCGCCTGTGGTGTGCCTCTATACCAGCGAGGGCCTTGGGCACCCACTCCCCGTAGCACACCATGCGGTCTTTACGAGCCTTGTCCAGCCGCGTTAGCTCCTTCTGACACTCTCCGCGCTGCTTGGATACCTGGGCCTCTTCTTGACTGAAAAAGAACAATTGATAAACCCTTTAAGGACGGCATGTTGCTAAAAATGACATTTGTCGTTATGATGCAACAATGCAGCCCCAGCGATTTACACTTGGGGAGTAACTTGTCGGTGCCGCATTGATGCTTGAATGCAGCACTGGCAAGTTAATCCCCAGGTCTTCATTATGCATCAAGTTGACCAAGGAGTATCTAGATTCTCTCCAAATATTTGAAACCAAGTAGTGAAAAGAAAAGTAGCTACTTTTTCAAATATCAAATTTTGAAAAATAAAACTATTTCACCAACACTAGACCAGGAACTCTTCTATTTCGTGAGTAATGGTAGTAAAAGTATCACTATGCCCACTCTTTTCCTTAAACTCACCCAAAAAATTCTTCAGAGCATTTCTGAATTAGAAGTATCAATTTAAACATATGGTCCCGTGCATAATTCAGTGATTTTGGGCAATTTAAAATAAAGAATAAAGATATTCTATAAATCGAAAGGTAGTATAGAGATAGAACTTTATATGTATGACCACTTGCAGACCAGCTTCTGTGGCCTAATAGGATCAGCACAGAACTTACACAGTGGGGTTGTGAGTTTGTCTCTTGCTCGGTCCTTTCTCTATTTTACATACCGCTACATATGAGAGCTAGACACATCAGCTGCGCAGAAATCGTCGCGCTGAACGTATCCATGATGGTAGGCAATCACCTTAAAGGATCATAGCAACGATGGGCACACTGATGCCACGCAGGAATTTACAGTAAGAGTTCCCACAATACTTGGGATAGTGAGTCAGTGTGAGTAGAATACCTGAGGGTATCTTTATCCTCCTTACACGACCTCACAGCGTCCACATACTGCTCCAGTTCCTCCTCCAGGGTGTGCTGCTCCAAGTGCAGGTTCAAGGTCATCTCCTCCAGTTCAAGGACACGGCGGTCACGCTCCGCCCGCTCCGCCTCGTAATCACGCTGTGCACTGGGGGAGTAAAGAAAGGGTATACGGAAGATTAGAAATTCACCCATGATGCACTGCTCTGGGAGTCGGAGGCCTAACCACAATGCATTGCTCTGAACCAAGATGGCGGCCCCCATAGCCTAATACGCTAGTCCCGTATAGGCTTACTTATCCCCTGGGCGCTTGAAATTATTTTGATAATATTTGATTTCTTCAGAATTCTTCTGATTTTAAGGTATTTCTAATGTTTAAGAAGCTGGGGGGGGGGGACTTATTATAATGTATGGAAACTGTATCAAAGAACTTGAATTTTATTCATATCGCAGGGCAAACATCAATGCAAAGTTTGACTGGCTCTCAAAAATGCAGAAGGATTTTTGGAATTTTAAGGCAACAGTAATTGGGCTTAAGAGTTTTCCTCAAAGTGCATGGTCGGCTTTAATATTGGGGTGGCTTTTTGATCAAGTAAACAAACATTCAAAATTCTCTGACATCGGCTTTTAACTTTCCCTAAAACTACAGGCTCCACTTCTGAGAAGGAAGTACTACAGAAAATGTACAGATAAGGCTTACGCGTTCTTGATTTCCTCGATCCGGTCGAGGAGAGCTGTGTGTTCCTTGGTCAGAGCCTTGTGCTCGTTTAGCGTTTTACGCTCATCCATCTGTAAACAGACAGTGAGAAGAGAACTCGTATAGATAATTTAAACATAAAACTGGCACAAACATGTTCTATGTTCCCTATTTAGTTAACTTTTCAAGGATAGAGCTTTAACTTGCAAGATTAATTTGGGCCAAAATACTAGTAAGAGGTTTGTTTCAGGTCACCCGACTGACCCTATCAAAACAGGGCTTACCCTACATTTTTTATGCAATTTTTGAAGAAATTTCCATAATTTTACCCGTGTTTGGGTCAATTTTAGGGTCTTTGGAGAGGCTGGCTAGTACTTTCATGTTTAAAACAAAAAGTAAAAATTCAAAAATCCGACCTACCGACTATACATTTTCTTTGCATCTTACCTGAAACATACCTTTTTTTTAGCCTTGGATGCTTTGGTAGGATGAAGGAATTGTTTATTTTACAGATAAATTCCTGTGTAGGAAAAGCCTAGCTTTGGGGTGTGAGTTATACTCCCGCTTATTTTGCATAACGCAACATAAGTGGGAGTTTACTAGTTTCTTTTAACAGGCTTTCCATACATGTAAAGGAAGGCACTCATATATATTTGTACAGTTGTGTTCTAGAAAATAGACGTAATAAATGCACAGTGCACTGCTTAAAAAAATATTTTACGCTAAAAAACAAAAGAAAGATTTCGTTCTAATAAGCGCACACCCCCACACCAATTTTCCTCGATTTTGTTGCTGTTACAGTCCCGTATTTAACAGAACAAGTACACAGTATGCTTAACAAATTATTATATTGCACATTCTTTATAGTTGCACATTTTTTTTAGCTAAAAAACTTACATATTTTTAGGGTTTTACAAACGAGAATTTGTCCTAAAGGGGTGGGGGGAGGGTGTGTGCTTATTAGGGGTTGTGCGCTTATTACGTTGAATACGGTAGTTGTCTTCTCCTACAGATGATTTAGAAAATTGCCCCAGCCCCCCTCAGTTACTGCGCCTACCGTAAATTCTCGCGTAGAAGCCGCGGCTAGTACGAGTCAGATCGCCAGTGCGGCTTATAGGATCGGCCCAGAGTCAGGGTGCGGCTTATACGAGAGTTTTGGCTACTACAGTATAAAAGCCATCATAATCAGATGGCCAGTGCGGCTTATAGGATCGGCTCATACTCGGGGTGCGGCTTATACGCGAGAATTTACGGTACCTGCATCGTCCTGAGGATTTAGAAAATTGCACCAGCCCCCCTCACCCCGCCCCACCCTACAGTTGCCACACCCACCTGCATCGTCCTGAGGTCTGTCTTATCCTGGTGCATGTCCCTCCTCGCCTCCCCGTGTCATATTTTGTCAGTTAATTTCTAGATTTCTAAAAAAAAAGTTACTCACTTTCCCGATCACAAATTCCTGCATATGACTCTTAGGGTTGGGGAGTATGTGTTATACACAAGATAAGTAGGTGCTTTTACAGACAGCGTCTTTCTATACATGTATTCAGCAACATGTAGTACTGTACGCCAAGATGTATTGAAAGGCACAGATATTTCACACAATTGTGTTTCTGAAATATTTAAGGGTGTAGTAAAGGGCTTTGTAAATGCAGCAGCCTTCCAGGAAAATTTTGATAAAATGCCATGACTTTCCAGACAGCTTTCAAATTCCATGACATTCCATGACACGTGGGAACCCTGAGCCCTTCCCTACATGCACCGTCCTGAGGTCCGCCTTGGCCTCCTGCATTTCCCCCCCTCCCTACACAGTTACTGCGGCTTATAGGATCGGCCCAGAGTCAGGGTGCGGCTTGTACGAGAGTTTTGGCTCCTATACTACAGTATAAAAGCCACCATAATCAGAAAGCCAGTGCGGCTTAAAGGATCGGCTCAAACTCAGGGTGCGGCTTATACAAGAGTTGAGGCCCGGTCAGACTAGTCGTAGAAATGGAAAACTACGACCCGATTTTCTCTACGACTTCATAGTCGTGCATGCCAGACTCCTACGATTTTAAAAGTCACATGTTTTGGCCCTTTTCTAGTTGTAGCTTTACGCCAGACAGTACGATTTTTGTCCATGATTTTTAGCTTACAAAATCGGGTCGTAGTCTTCCCGATATTTCGACTAGTCTGACCAGGCCTTAAGGCTCATATGCGAGAATTTACGGTACCTGCACCGTCCTGAGGTCCGCCTTAGCCTGCTGCACGTCCCTCCTCGCCTCCCGGTGTCTTGGCTCCAGTTCCAGTCCCTCGGCTACCCGGTCCTGGATCTTGGTGTGGAGACCCGCCCGCTCCTTCTCACACTCCGCTAGTTCGTGCTGCAAGAGGAAAGGGTTTCGTTTTAAAAAGGACATGACGCTAAAAGATGACATTTGTCATCATGATGCACTAATGGAGCCTTAGCGAGTAACTCACCGGTGGGTGCTACATTGCTGAAAGTTACTTGCCAGTGCTGAAGTCAAGCATCATGACGACCAAGGGTATTATGCATTAATGCACCATGTGGTTCCTAAAGGGTTAAGGAATCAGTGACCTTGATAATAGCTACATCCCCACAGATTTGTAAGGAGATTAAGAGGCTCATTATACCAAGGCAGGTCCTGAGTGAAAATGTAAATGCTGGAGAAGCCGCAGTTTGTACAAGAGTCAGAACACCAGGGCAGCTTATAGGATCGGCCCATGGTGGGGGTGAGGCTTTATACAAGTTTTTTTTACAGTACTAAATAAGCAAATTTTCAGACCTCCTGTGCGGCTTATATGATTCTGCCAAGCATGGGATGCGGCTTATACGAGCGCCAGGGTTCTTTGATACATTAAAGAATTATGCTGCCTTGAAAGAGCTAACCTCAGGTCGGTTGGTACAATCAGAAAGCCTTGGTCACAAAGGCAATCATGTTTAAGACCAATGTATAAAAAAAACAAGATTGCACCTTTGACAAAAGATGGATTGTGTGATATACATCACAAGTGACCCTGGGCTTTTCCAAGATTGGCAGTGTCCCAACTCATGTCCCAACACTCATGTCCAGACACTCATGTCCCAACACTCATGTCCCAACAATCTCAACCCCCTACCACCGACGACCGACGACCAACACTCAACCCTGCAATGTAGTTGGGGAGCCAGTCTGGGAGCCTGGGAAAGAGCTGACATGGGAACCAATACTTGATATGGATATTGAACTCAGGTCAAAGTTAAATAATGACATTTAGCCTGCTTGGATCCCCAACTAAATGGCGTGGCCTTTAAATGTCTGTGGGTACCAATGGAAGACGATCTGTTCTACCACAAAGCCTCACCTCCTCTTTAACATTGAGCTCTATGGGTGTCTGTGTGAATGTGCATCTTTTAAAGTCAGGATTCAAGGTCACTGGCCTATCTTCAGCATGAGTTCACATAGACTCCGTTTTCGGGCTGTTTTTGACATTTTTTTAGGGGCTTTTTTCATGGGGAAATTTTGTTGTTGTTGACATTTTGAAAAAAAGAGGGGTACACATTAGAACTTTAGCTTCATATTGAACAGAAAAAACAAGAAACAAAGGCAGGGCGAACGTTCAAAGTCAGCTGACCAATCTAAGTTTTTTGTAGGAAAACCGTCTCACAGAGACCCAGGGTACCCCTGGGTCAACAATACATGTACAGGGAGATTCAGCTAGGGTAGATGTGCGTCATAATACACCTACATTATGCTATTCTTTTTTTGGAAATCAATGGGCAAATCGATACACAGATTTTAAAGAAATTAATAATAAACTATAACCATATAAGACTTATGCAAGTGTAAGGGAAGTGGTTACCACCCCCTTCCGCACACCGAACCGACCCAGTAACGTACGGCGCAGTCAGACTGTCAGACGGGGAAGTAGCTCAGTTGGTAGAGCAGCAGGTTACGTGATCTGAGGGTCGTGGGTTCGAGTCCCGCTTTCTCCAGATGATTTTTCCGCGACCGTTACACAAAAAAAAAGAAGAAATAAATAACATGAGACCCGCTACTGACCTCATGTTTGTCTACGGCGGCCGTGTAGCGGGGTAGTCGTGCCTCCTCTGTCTGCAGCTCTCGCAAACTGTCTTCTACCTCCTGAAAATGATAATGTAGTTTTTATCTACTGTACGATATTACTTATGGCCAAATCATGAAAGAAAATTGGTCAATTGATTCTGCACACTTTATTTTCGAAAATGCAAACTTTAGTGTCTACGGATTTCACTCACCTCTTTTTCTAAATTTAGATTTTTTTGATTTGGACGTTAACTTTTGATTCTCGCAGATCAACCTAAATATTTGTTGCAGTTTAAGTCGGTGTAAGAAAAGAAAGGTTTTGGTGTGGCCTATAAAAAACATGAGAATTATTTCTCCGTTTGATTGATTAAGTAGTTTAAGGTGGCTCAATCCCATGGGTAGTTCAGCAACACACCACCAGAGGGCACCTCTCTAACTAGTCTAAGACTGGCAACAAACCACTTTTCTAGTCTAAAAATGCCCCAAAAAGGGGAGGGGGTGCTTGTTAAGGGGAGGGCGCTTATTACGTCGAATACGGTAGGCCTTAGAATGATGCTTGCCCAATATAGCAATGATCAGATCTATGAGGTGAGGGAGAAAATGCTACCATTATTTATAACAAGTGTTCTTTTATTTGCCTTGTCAGAACTAGAATTCACTGACCTGTTCGACCTTGATGACGGTGGACCAGGCCCATTCATCCTTGAGGCGTTCGACCTTTTCGTCGAGCCCTTTGAAGGCAGAGGATGCTTTGTACTGCTGCAGTAGGGACTCCACCTCCTCTTCCAGCACTGGCAGCACCTGACATATACCCAGCAAAATAAGTAGCACCTGACATACACCCAGCAAAATAAGTAGCACCTGACATACACCCAGCAAAATAAGTAGCACCTGACATACACCCAGCAAAATAAGTAAGTAACTCGCCGGTGCTGCATTGGTGCATCATGACGACCCGTAGGGTCTGCATGATGCTTACATGCAGCCCTGGCGAGTTACTCGCCAGGGCTGCATTCATGCATCATGACGACCAAGGACATGATGCAGTAAGGCATCACGCTGTCCTTAAAGGGTTAAGGAGTGGTTATTATTTAGCCACGGGGGGGGGGGGGAGATTTCACCCTTTTTTGAGGCAAAAAGGCCTGTATGTAACTTTAGTTCAAAGAGGGGGGAGGACGAAAATTTCCGACCTGGCCAAATATCCATTTCTGAAAATAAGGTGCGCTAAAACCATCGACCAACATTTTTTTTGGTCTGTCCTTACCTCTTGTTTCTCGTGGAGCACATTGAGGGCCTTCTCCTTGTACTCGTTGGCCACCAGGTAGTCGTGTTTCAGCTGCTCCAACTGCGTCCCCTTCAGGAAGAACTGGAACCAGAAACAGGCAGTGTATGACATCCAAACAGATGGGAGCCAGATTTAGGTTTTGAAATGGCGGGAAATGCAATCAGTCCTAGCACTATAACCTTAGTAGTTGATCCTTTGACAGACACCAATTTGCATGGGAGGAGGGGGACCTTTCTTTTTTGCCGAGTAGTTGACTTGTAATGCTGTTGATATATGCTATCATATTAATGGAATTGGTCGATCTGGGAGTGCGACTAGCACGCTTTGTACATCATAGTGATACTTGTCATAGATGTAACTGCTCTATTTGACTACCAGTAATAAAGATAAATGTTTACAAAAAAATAGACCCTTTTATGCTTGCACTTCACGCACCAACTCTTGCAATCTCGGACCTCCTTGTACGAGGATCCCAAGGATTTTCTCTCTTTGAGAAGTCTATTTCGATTTCCTCAGCTATTTTACACATTTGATAGAAGTCAAGAGGGTTTATGTGTGCAAATGACTATATCAGGGTTCCCACAAAAAAAATTCAGATTGAATTCCATGACATTTCCATAACATTCCATGACAAAAATCTCAATTTTCCATGACATGTATAACACTGTTATGGAGGTCAGGGGGCTTAGACCCCAAGAAGATTTCTAAGATATAGTTCTAAAGCAAATGGTACAGCCTAGGAGACTTTATAATATTAATTCCATTATTTTCATATTCCATGACATTCCATAACACACAGCAAATGTTTGCAAAATTCCATGACATTCCATGACTTTCCAGACAACTTTTAAATTCCATGACATTCCATGACATGTGGGAACCCTGTTATGTTCTATTGATAAATATCTTCCTTTTCTCTCAAACCTGTGAATTAGCTGAGGAAATCGAGTTTGAAGTAGACTTCACAATGGGGGGTGGGGAGTAGCTCAGGCGGCAGAGCGTTGGACTCGGATGTGGGAGGTACCCCGCTCGAGTCTCACTAGCACCCTGCTGTGTCACGTTACAAACTCCCCCCTGCTGTGGTTGACATACAGCATACTAAAGGCCTGTCCATCTAACACTATGCCTGTGTAGTGTCGGATGTTAAAGAACCATTGCCTAAAAGTGAAGGGGCATGCTTTCTACCTTCACTCACCTCATAGATTCGATCACCATCACTTCCCCCCTTGGCACAGCCTACAACAGCGTTGTGTGCCTGTCCCTCCAGTAGGGGCTTCAAAATGTACCAAACCAAAACTTCACAATGAGAGAAAACCCTAGGGAACTTTGTACAATCAACCCTGGAATGGGCTGAAGCAGGGCGTGAAACGGCAACTATAAGGCCACACAAAAAAAAAATATTGGTCAATGGATTTCGCGCACCTTATTTTCGGAAATGGAAATTTATTTTTTTTTGAAAAAAAAATTGTCAATGGATTTCGCTCGCCTCATTTTTTTCAAAATTACGAATTTTTTTTTTGTTTTCAAATTTTCTTCCAGTAATTTCCCCAGATCAACCAATAAATTTTTATGTTAGGGGTCCACTAAGAACTTTTGTCGGAGGCTGGTTGAAAAAAATGAAATTGTCGCTCGCTCCAGTTTTTCCACCGACAAAATCCATTGACAAAAAAAGAATTCTTTAAAAAAAGAAATTAAAATTTTTGCTTGCTCGCACCATTTTTTTAAAAGTGAAATCCATTGACCAACTTTTTTTTTGTGTGGCCTAAGGGGCGAATAACACCAGACATACCACTCCCTGTTTGACAAAAAGTAGGAAATCTTCCAACTAAAGTCAATTTTCTGAAGGTAATTGAAATAATTTAACACTAATATTCCAGCAAAAATGTAGGAATTCTTGCAAAGGATTACTCGCCAGTGCTGCATTCAAGCATCATACTAACCCTATGCGGTTGAGACACTGCTAAAGGGTCGGAATGATGCACCAATGCAGCATCAGTGAGTTACTCGCCAGGGCTGCATTTGTCTATCAGCACCGCAAATGTAATATTCTAGCGACATGCTTTGCTTAAAGGGTAAATTTACCTTATATTTGTCGGAGGCGTTGGTACTGTGTAAGAAATTCCGGGATGTTGTCTGGTTTAAGATGCACACCGGATTGTCCACCTGAATGTTAAACGCATCGATGATGCCATTCAACTCCTCCCGTTTGGTCGATATGGTCTTTCCTGATAATATAAATAGTCATTTGCTTACAATGTAGTTTGCATTCTTACATGGTAGTACTCTTAAAATACAAGCGTTATTCTTATCTCAAATCTAAACTACCAAATTTTAGTTTTGTAGAGAAACAAGACAACAAAATTCCCGAATTGGTTTATCACTTACGGCATTAACTTGATTGTATGTTACATTTATTACAATTTTTGATAAGTCGTGTCTGAAGCATATTTGGAGACTTGTAATTTGGATATTTGAAATAGAAGAAGGTAGACTATGGCCTAGCTATTCCTTAACACCGTACCGTCACGATAAGGCATCTGTTTCAAAAGAACACCAGTCTTGTATAAGCGCTGGGGATAT